>JAVDOI010000005.1:29021875-29324375 GCA_032191485.1 Leptoclinus maculatus
CACTTTGCGTTCTTGAACCCAGCTCGCTCTGCGACGTCATGACGCCAGGGCGTGGCCTGTCAGTTTACCTCGGCAGCCCCACGCTCGCCTCTGACAGAGAGTGACAGAGAGCCCTGGTTAGCTGTCGCGCGCTGTAATTCCCCAGCCATTCAAACCAAGCAGCTCGCCGGTGATCTAATTTAACCCCAACACGAGCCCTCAGCTCAGGGACAGTTAGCTTCAGCGAGGCGCTAGCGTCAACCGGTTGTTTGCCAGAGGACAAAAAGGACGGCGACAAAGATGTCTAAAGACACGGAAGGAAGAACGAGAAAATCATGGACATGGAGAGCAAGGTGCTGTGGTACCCGGACTCCAAGAGGAACACACTAATGGACACGTTTAGGATACAGGTCAACGGGGACTACGGACTTAATCTCGGTGAGTAGAGACGAGGGAGGATGGAGGACGACAGACGAGGACCCAGACAGAGAGATTTAAAGTGACATGTCGGATTTTATTTATTAAGCTGAATAGAAACACAGTAACAGTGTCTCTCTCTGCTATCTGTCGAGATATATATATATATATATATATATATATATATATATATATATATAATATATATTATATATATATAACTTTTAAATTACCAAGCTATAAAGCTGCTTTGCAGTGTTTCAAGCTAGCTTTGGTGTGCAACCATTTGGCTTACTGAAGAGAAAGTGATTCCGCATGTTAACACGTGTATGCAGGTTCTCACCACTCCTTTTTAATAACAAAGTAGCTGTTTATAAGACTGCAGCTCTGGCCTGCTCTCGTGCTTGGTTTACTCTCGGCTCCTCACTGAAGTAGTAGAGATGAGAAGACAACGAGCTGTTTCCGTTGTGTCGTTGATGGCTCATACATTTAGGCAAAAAGGTTCTGGAGGAATGCTGAACAACCCTGAGAGAGAGAGGGAGAGAGAGAGAGGGGAGAGAGAGGGAGAGAGAGAGGGAGAGAGAGAGGGAGAGAGAGAGGAGAGAGAGAGAGAGAGAGAGAGAGAGAGAGAGAGAGAGAGAGAGAGAGAGAGAGAGAGAGAGAGAGAGAGAGAGAGAGAGAGAGTGAGAGAGAGAGAGAGAGAGAGAGAGAGAGAGAGAGAGAGAGAGAGAGAGAGAGAGAGAGAGAGAGAGAGAGAGAGAGAGAGAGAGATGTGTAATTGGGGAGAGGTTGGAGTCATTGAGGACAGCTTCGTGTGTGTGAAAATAAAATAATTGATAACATCAGAGTTTCACCTCAACACCTGTCTGAACATTACCTTTTAATTCTTTAGGTCCTCACTGAACCAAAATCTCTCTTCTCTTCTATTTAACCAGGCATATTGATTATTAGTGTTTAATATGTATTGGCATATATTTTCCTTTTAAATCAGTGGTTTGAAATTTGGTAGTCAGGATAAATCTTGTTTTGCTTTCGATGTACTTGTACTAATGTCTGACCGTTTCTAGTCTTTAGTCATCTGTATCAGCTTGACATCATATATGCTTGAGCTGACAGTCACACCTGTAAACAGATGTTTTGGTTATAAATCTGTAGTAATCGTCGATTCTCTGTCTTCTAGTCAACTACAATGAGCTGTACCAGTGGTCGGTGGACAGTTATTCAGATTTCTGGGCAGAAGTGTGGCGCTTCTGTGGCGTCGTCAGCTCCAAGCCGTATGACGAGGTGAGTCCAGCCTCTGCTGAAGGAGAATGGTTTAGATTTTAGCCTAAAATTTGAATAGAATATTGCCAATAAATAATGTTTTGGGGGTTTGAAACGGCTGGCAGAGTAGAGAAACTCAGCATGAAGATTCAGTGAATGACCAGCAAAAGTTTTTTTTTTTTGGTGGTAATTTTCAACTGCATTCGTTGTACATTACCTCATTTATTGTCATACCTCAAACTAACCCCTTGATGTTACACTGTCAGACAAATGATGGGATTAGTCAACATTTTGTGTTCGCATGTAAGAACAACATTTTTCTCATGAGTATCAATACGCACAAGTTATTATTATGGATTGTGGCACGAAAGGTTGTGTATCCACTGTGTGCATCTATCCTATGAAAGTGTTCTGTCCTGTTGTCCCGCTCAAGCCCCCACCCAAAAATAATTGTTTCCAATTTTAAATCTCACCGTCTGTGCAGGGATTTATGATAGAAAATAGTGAATGAGGCCCATTGAAGTGTAAATATTCCTAAATAACTTCATTGTTGCGTCTTCCTTCGTCACATATCATTTTTACCCACTTAACCCGTTCGTAGGTTTGCAGTCCCAGCAGACATCGGATGGGAGACAATCAAACATTTTGTAGCAATAATGCACAGTGGGCTCGGCTATGAAATCCCAGTGTTGCCATGGATTGTTATGACATGTACAATAACAATAACAAAAGCAGCTGTTACCCCGGCAGAGGCAAAGGGCTTGATCAATATGTAAAGCAGTGGCTTTCATCGTACAGTCCCATTTGTGTACTCAAGTCTCTGCCAGCAGTTAAAATGCATGGTCTCCTTGGTCAACGACAATGCTGTGTGTGTGTGTGTGTGTGTGTGTGTGTGTTCTATGGGTGTGTACCAGGTTGTGGATTTATCCAAACGGATCTCGGATGTTCCAGAGTGGTTTCAAGGGGCTCGGCTCAACTACGCTGAGAACTTGCTCAAACATGCAGACCAGGACAAAGTAGCTCTCTATGCTGCAAGTAAGTAGAAGCAGTATACAATGCTGATTAAAAAAAAACGTTGTAATACACAGCAACATATGTGACACAGACGGGCTTTATTGATCTCCAGTATGAATCAAATCCCACAACCAAGGCATTGTTGATAAAGCAAAAGCACCTTTCAATCCAGTAGTTGCAGCCTGATGTGTTTGCAGCTTATTTTTTTAACAAGATGTGTGGGTTTCTCTCCCGAGTTGCACGAAAGAACAGAGTTCAGGTTGCATTTGGTCGCAGAATCGATGCAGCGGTGAGCGCAAGGCTGCAAACGTCACTTCGTTAATAGATTAACTGCTGCTTCCTCCTCTATCTCTCAGAGCTGTCACATACTAATGGATAGGCACTTCTTTATTGCCCTGACTGTGTGTATAGGAGGGGGAGTGGGCCTTCGCACACTCATGTACACACACACACACACACACACACACACTGTAATGCAATTATGAGAAGGCTGTGGAGCCTCTGTGAATGTCAGTAAACTATTACTTAGAGAGACACAGAGGACTGTTCCTGTCACACTATCATTCTCTATCGATGTCTCCATCTCTGTCTCCTTGTTTTTCTCTTTCTCTGCTTTGGATTGGAACTTCAGGGGTTTTTATTGGCATTTACATCAACCCATGAATAAATACAATATTTACAAAGTGGTGCACAAAGCCTGAATGTTTAAACCAATCAAAACACGTGGAAGGGTCTGAAGCTTTTCCAAGATCTTCACGACATGTAGATATTTATCTTTTGTTCTTCTGTGTCCACCAGCGGAGGCCAATGATGAGATTGTGAAGGTGACGTTTGGGGAGCTGAGGCGTGATGTCGCATTGTTTGCTGCAGCCATGAGGAAGATGGGCCTCCAGACTGGAGACAGGGTCGTAGGTGAGTCTCAAATGTTTAACCGAATGGCATCAACATTTTATATAGCCGTTATTATCAGCCACGGGATGGTTGATTTCCAACCAAAATGAGCTGGTAGATAGATTTATTGCTCTCCTCCTGACTTCTCTTCTTCATCATCCACTCCTTCCTTCTTCCTTCTTTCTGATTTGAGACTTGTTGCACAACATAAGTGGGACACGGGCTCTTTTGCTATAGTTCTACCTGTGTTCATGCTCGCTGGTAAGGAGGGCTTGCTCTCTTGGCACAAGTCGCAGCTTTTTCTGAAAGTGTCCATTTAGTTTTTTTTTTCAAAGTTCATATTTGTACAAGGTGGAATGGCTGCTCCTCACTGTACAGTACATTCATTCAGCGACTTAACAGATCATTTCAGTGACTTGTATCGTAGATTTCTTTTTCAAAGAGCGGTTTGTCACCAGAGAGTGTTTCAGTGGTTCAGCCAGCCTGGTTATAGGGGAAGTCCATACAATGCCTTCACTTTGTGTCTCAGATATGTGTTAATCCATCACCGTCTCTGTGTCATCCTCTGTTCTCACCATAACGCCGCGATGTGTATCGATCTGTTTGTGCTGTGTCAGTATCGGGGGGGGGGGCTTCAGTTACACAGAGGTGGTCAAATATCGTGGTAGCATCTCTGATGTCTGAACCTTTTCATTCTGTGAAACAACTTCTGTTTGTGCTCAAGTTGGACTGAACACGTCCTACAAGCCCCCCCTCTTTTGTTACAAACAATTCGTCTGGATAAAGATGGCAGAGAACAGGCGCACTAGTTCAGAGGTTACAGCTTGTTTATTTAAAAAAAAAGATTGCTCGGATGCTGAGAAAAAGAAAATTGACGAACATCTGGGTTGTATTGCTAGTCCCTAACCACAAAAAGCTTTGAACCGGAAATTTGGCAAATAACGAAGGGACGGAAATCTTCTGACCTCTGACCTCTGAAAACAACTACTACCAATTCAAGTTACCCTTCACAAAACGAGTTGATAGAAGAGAACCCGTGGTGTGTGTGTGGTTTATACATTTGTTCAGGAAAGGGGTTGATTGAAGCCAACCCTGAGACTGTATTCTGACGTAATCATAAGAAACATCGAGGGATCTAAATGATCCTCATATGTTCAAGTAGTTTCCTGCTTTTGTTTTGAATCAACTGTGTGATGTAGGTAGATGTTCATGAGCTCATGTGGTCCAGAAACGACCAGGGTGTATAAAGTGTGTGTGTGTGTGTGTGTGTGTGCGCTCAGAGGAAAGATGGATATTGCGGTAGGGAAATCCATTAGCTAAAAGGCTTAAGCTCTGTGGGAATCTCATTAGAAAGACTAGAGGGAGAGGGAGCTAGATAAAGAGAGAGAGAGAGAGAGAGAGAGAGAGAGATTCCAGCTTTCTTATGCCTCTTTACCCCCCCCTCCTCCTTTCCCCTTTACATTCCTCACAGGAAGACGTGTGTGTGTGTGTTGGGGACAGAGATGTCCTTGTCCTTAGGTTGTAACTAAAACACCTTGACAGTGTCTGTAATCCAGGAGATGGTATAAGCACTTAGCTGATGAAGCCAACCAAGCTTTATAGCAGTAAAAGAGCCGACCCAACACACACACCCACACACACACACACACACACACACACACACACACACACACACACACACACACACACACACACACACACACACACACACACACACGTTTTAATGCACCCGTTCGTGCACTTCACTTCCATTGCTCTTGCCCTTGGTCCTATCATCTTCACCATCACTCTCCACCTTGATATGAAGCTCGTATAAAGCCTTCACGCCCCCACTTCTTCATCCATTGATTTTTATTTCACTAAAAACTGCAACCACAGTCTTCTGAATGACATTTAAATATAGCAGCATTATCACCTGAAATAAGATGTTATAAACAAATGAAAATGGTTTAATTTATAGAAATTACACCATTGTACATTTAAGCAAAATGAGCTGTAGCGCACACACTTCCTTGCTCTGAGGGGATGCTACTCACTCACTCACTCGCTCACTCACTCACTCACTCACTCACTCACTCACTCACTCACTCACTCACTCACTCACTCACTCACTCGCTCACTCACTCACTCACTCACTCACTCACTCACTCACTCACTCACTCACTCACACACACACACGACTATGGATTTTCTGACACACGTTGCCTGTTTAGTGTGGCCACGTGTTATTCCAAATGTGGCCACAGGCTAGCAGGAAAACAATGCCGTTCAGATCCTGATCTTCTTCTTCAGTATTTAATAGAAGCTGCTTTTGAAAGACGGAGAACCTAAACTAACTCCACCCGTAGTTTTCCAGATGACTAAGACGTTTGTACCGACCACGAGCATTCTATCACTTGATACTGTGAACATCTGAGGGCTGAACTTGGACTAGGATCAAGACTGAAATACTAGTCAGGCTGTTGTGATTTTCAGTGGTGGCCATGTTCTCTTCACACCGTGGTGGTTCAACTCGGGTTAAGACGCTTAGTTAATGTCCTCCTTGCTTAATTCTTAGGTGGTGATACTGTGGCAACAAATGTCCTCAGGGGCAGTTGAAGAAGAAAACTGCTAAACACGGATGTAAACAATTCACGATTTAATTGTAATTAAAAAAAGACAACTTGGCAATTGTTTCACGAGGAAGAAAAAGTGCTCCAGGATAAACATGTGTTTTGGTGCCGAACACTGAATGTAAACATACATTTGTTTTTTGTTTTTATAAGAAAACTCCACAGGGCACCTTTTTTAAAAAGCTTTATTTGTTTTCTCATCATGTACGCTGCCCGGTTTACCACAGAGTAGCCTCCCATGGGTTAAGAGCCTTCCTCCAGGGTATGTTCCCAGAAATTGCAACTATTATCCAATTACTGCTCCACTCACAGGGCGAAAACATGTTTTTTTTTAATGGGAATGAATCCAACAAAGATGTTTTTTTTCTGTATCTCCTGATACTTTCGAGTCCTTCAAATGAATATGAATGAATTGGTACTGAAACGCTAACCACATAGCACCGTGATGCTGCATTTTTATTAAACCCATTATCGTCCTTAAGGGCTTTGACTTTCATTCAGTGCTTATCATCGAATCTGAAAGGTTTTCTAGCGGCAGGCATGATATATCAGATGGTTGCAATGTGTTGCTTTGCCGTGTAAGCCGTGTTGTTACAGCACAGTGAGTATATAGTGATTCATAAAAGTAGCCACGGAGGCAGTCAAGCAAGGCGTTGCAGTAAGATTATGATCCATGACGCTATATATGCTGAGAGAGGTTAATGATTTATGTCTGTAGAACCAGAATAGCAGGATGGTGATCTGTCAGATGTCATCTAGCAAAGATCAGCTTCCTGGTTACAGTAAGCGTGAGTCAGCAGAGCATCCACTAAAACCCTGATTAGTTGAGATTCATAGGAAGTGACAGTATGGTTTCAGTTAGCTGGAACTACCGGCTGTATTGTTGTTTTATAATGTTAGATTAGATAACTGTTATCAACAACGCAGCCCGGTGTCTGTAACGTGAGAGCTCCCGTGTTGAGTCTGGCCAATCCATTGTTTTCTTTTAGTAGTTTAGTTCAACCTTTGCCGTTGACATCAGGCATCTCAGATTGATTGTGTAATAAGTAAATCCAGTAGATAATAGCGCCATAATAGTATTGCAGGAAGATGAAAATTGTCTTAATTGGCCGTGACTGAAATTAACGAGCCAGTGTGTTGGATTTAAGGGGATCTATTAGCAGAAATCAAACATAATATTCATAACTATGTTACAATATTGTATGAAACTAAGAATCATTGTGTTTTCCGTTACCTTAGAGTCAGCCTTTTATAGCTACGTAGGGAGCGGATCCTCTTCACGGAGTCCTCCAGGTTGCAACGCCATGTTTCTACAGTAGCCCGGAATGGACAAACCAAACGCTGGCTCGAGAGATGGCCTTTTTGCCTTTTTGCTTTTTTGCGTTTTTACGTTACCTGAAGGCCACCGTAGTTCTCCAACAGCTTGTGAAGTTGTGATAACCGTACTTTATATCTATTTTTCTATGCTATATTGTAATTTAAACGTCACATATGATGTGTGGTCTGGGCAACAACATTACATAAGTAATTTAAGGACATTTGTCTGTAAATGCACAGCACTAGTCTGAGTAAGCCAATGATGCATATATGCACTTTTTGTTGATATATATATATATATATACATGTGTATATATTATATATTTATACTTGTGTAGTTCTGTACGTTTAGCTAAAATCATCTTAATACTCTCTTTTTGAAGTCTACATACATCTATAGCCGTTTAAGATGAAATCAATCATGTTTCCCTCCTCTCTCCCCCTCAGGCTACCTGCCCAATGGTATCCATGCAGTGGAGGCCATGTTGGCAGCAGCCAGCATTGGAGCCATTTGGAGCTCCACGTCGGTCGACTTTGGAGTCAACGTAAGGACTCTTATTATACTGTTTGGAGCTTGTATGTCTTTATTTACATATGTTTGAGTTTTTTATTCCATTGCATCATCAACACTCTTTTATTTTCTCAGTGTTTTAGTCATTCAAGCACACATCGTTGCTGAATAAGCGTGTTTTCTGAGTACTTGTGTCACAGCAGCATTTTTTGTCTCCTAATCCTGGAGCTAATGAGGTCAATGGTCTCTTATTAATACTTATAGGGGATTCATGACTGTGGCAAAACACACTTGCATATGCAAACAAACAAACACATGAAGAGGAAATAGAGAATCAGATCTGTCAGGCAACATGTGGTGTGCGAGTGTAGAGTGTAGTTAACTTCATCCTTCAGCAACTTCTTCCTCAATAGTCTGCTTCTTATTTCTGGTGTGCTACTGCCCCATGTGGCAGGTCAGAGAACTACACTTAGAATACGAATATGTCTTCAGCTCGAGAAGGAACTTATTTGATTGACCAGAAATGTTTTGTCCCGTTTACTCTTTAAGTAGTTTGTAACGTACCGATGTTCAACATAAAGGTATATGTATTGTGCAGAATCTTCATTAAATTCTCTCTCTCTCTCTCTCTCTCTCCCTCTCTCCCTCTCTCCTCTCTCCTCTCTCCTCTCTCCTCTCTCTCTCTCTCTCTCTCTCTCTCTCTCTCTCTCTCTCTCTCTCTCTCTCGTGTCTCTCTGTCTCAGGGTGTCCTTGACAGGTTTTCTCAAATCCAGCCCAAGCTGCTCTTCTCTGTTGCTGCTGTGGTTTACAACGGCAAAACACACGACCACATAGACAAGCTGATCAGTGTCGTCAAAGGTTTGACTACCATCAATTCATTATAGAGACTCACCAAATACCTACCTCTGGAGTGTCCGGAGAATTACTAAGCATCTTTGAGCCCCCTCACTGAAAACAATCCTCTTCCGTAAAGAACCACAATGTGTTGCATGTTCACGGAACTCCTCTGGGATCCGTCTTTTGCTCTTCATAAGGTTGTAGTGTGTGAAGCGTCCGACTCTCTCTGTCTCTCTGTAGGTCTGCCTGACCTGAAGAGAGTCGTGGTGATTCCCTACGCTCGCTCCAAACAAGAGACGGACCTCTCCAAGATACCCAACAGGTGTGTGTGTGTCTGTGGAAACCACTAGACTCAAAGTGTTGAAACTGAGAAACTGAATACTTTTGTTAGACTGAGAGCCGGTCTGAGATATACTCTCTTTTTCCGCAGTGTCTTTATCGACGATTTCTTGGCGTCTGGTCGTGGCGAGGCTGACCAGTTTCCTCAGCTGGAGTTTGAGCAGCTTCCATTCAGTCATCCTCTGTTCATCATGTACTCTTCTGGCACCACGGGAGCTCCGAAATGCATGGTCCACTCTGCTGGGGTAAGAAAAACATTGTCTTCCATTATCCCCAAATCGTAAACACGGATCACTCTCCCTCTCTTTGTTGAGCGGACACTAAAACGGCAACAAAGTGACACTTCTGTTGCCAGTTTTGTGGCACATTTTTTGTTACTGCTCCATCAGGGTTATATGGTTCGCAGCTGTCTCTTTCTCTCTCTCACACACACACACACACACACACACACACACACACACACACACACACACAGATTATCACACACTGCTCGCGTCTGTTTGCAGAGCTCTCCTGGTTTGGCCCACATGTACACTTTGAAATAGGCAATTTAGTAACAGAATCTTGATTCATATTGCTCGTTTGCCTAGTTTGGCACTTTGACCAGAATTCGCGAGCAGTGATTGAAAGCTGCTTTAGCGACCCCCCCCCCTCGGCTCTGATTGGTTGTTTTCCATCGTGAAAAGCCTTCGGGTGCCGTTCTTTGCTCTTCTTTAAATGAATAAATACTCTCAACTTCTGACATAACTGATGCAATTGCACCATCTGCGCCGACCACGCCCTAAGCTGCCAGTAGCTCCTCACAGGACTCTTGATTGGTTTCGGACACATTACTTGAAGCCTAAAAAGATGGATTTTTGTGTGATTTGTGATTCCACGATTCTCGCGTGACCTCGTGGTACTGCTTATATAGTTAAAATATGATCTTATGAAATAAGATCTATGGTACACAAGCTTGGTTGGCACATAAAGAGCAAAACCACTGCTGAGAAATGTGTTAATGACGTAGGGACAATTGTGGGTGTCCCTCAGTCATGCATTTATTGGCTTATATGACATTTTCCACCACAAGAGATGGCAGCAAACCTCCATCATCAGATCTTCCAAAGGTTATCCGCTCTCAGGGGCACGAATATCACTTTTTCCTGCTACATTCCACATCTCTGAGTGAAGGAGAGCGTCGGATGAATGTGTGATTTCAAAAGCGCCACCACGGCACTTTGAAGTCTGAAACACTCAACATGCAGAACGGTTTAACACACTCGAACAAATGCATTCACACATTTTCACAAAATGTTCTCTCTCTCTCTCCCTCTCTGATACACTCCCGCCGTCTTTCACATTGGCTTTTCTATCCTTAACTTGCATGCATATTCTCATTTCTTTCCACTCCGCCCTCCTCTACAGGGTTACTCTTTAGTTTCCTCCCTGATTTACCTCTTCTTTCTTCTAGCTCCCTTTTTGTTCTGTTATGTATCCTCTCGATCTCTTTCCGTTGTGCCCCCTCCTTCTACCCCATGCCACCGATAATTGGACCCTACTGCGTTGGTGAAAACATTTCGTATTGCGACGCTGGCAGGCCTCTCTGGCTCCACCAATTAGCCCCGGCACTGTTGCGCTCTCTGCTTTGTTACAGCTCTGTTAACATGCTGTCAGTAGCAAGATGGCACGCACCAAAGGACTGGTATGGCAGCTGAGTCCTGCCAAAGACCACACGCACACACACACACACACACACACACACACACACACACACGGAGCACCTGTTTATGTGACCAGGAACGTTCACATTATGGCTCAAAACTGAAACACACACACTACAGTTAATACTCACCACCAGCGATAAAAACATATAAAACTTAACACAAATTGCCGTTTTTGTCAAAAGAAGTGCTCGTGTGTATTAGTTTTGGTCCTTTTCATATCTCGACAACCCTTCATCCTTCACCGGCACTTTCACACCGTGTGTATTGCCGGGGACACCGAGGATGTGTCAAACTTGGTGCACTTTGGCCAGATGGGGGAGCTACAACAACAGCCTTTACATTCTGGTTGTGTAACCGTTCAACCATAAGTCTCAGTAACAGAAATCCTTTTTTTTTTCTCCTGGATTCTGTGGGTCCGGAAGAATCTATCCATACAAGCCACACTACGTCTCGATCTAATGTCCAAATCAATTCTTTCCCCTGCTACTCCAGCAAATTCTGAGGACTCCTCACCAAATTTACTACAGAACATCTCTGGACCAAGCCAGAAAAAGTTACTTCATGATGTAACATTCAGTTTAGCTCTGGCTGGCCCTCAAAGTTTGCTCTAATTTTGTGGGCCAGGCCTATATTACAAATAAGAAGTCCCCTGAACGCTTTGTGCTATTGCAACCACATTACGTGTGTGTGTGTGTGTGTGTGTGTGTGTGTGTCCTTTGCATTTCTCAAGAACCGCTCGTCTGATCTACTTCACACTTGGTGGGTGTATTGTTTTGGACACGCAAACATGTTCAACATCAATAAACAAGCAACAGCGCTCTGTTCAGCAGCGGGGTCGGGGCTGTAGGGCTCTGCGGACTGGGTTGAGCACGTCCTCCGCAGCAAACCTTTAAAGGCCGCGGCTCATTGACTGCAGTTCATTTCTGCTGTTGGATGCTGGATGTACTAACGATACCAACGAACTCCTCTTCGCTTCAAGCATGAAATGGGAACTGCAGTGGTTGATATCATTTGAACATAGAGTCTTTTTTTTATTACAGCCTCTAATAAGCAGGTGTCTTTAGCCTTCTGTATGTCAAATGTACATGTCAGCTCATATCCGCACTGTTACCTTTGTTAATAAACAATATCCAGACAGGGGTCGCAATCATCAAATGTCAAAGTCATGAACAAAACAAGTCATTAACCCTCTCTTTCTCACTTCGTCTGTTGTTCTTCTTGTAGGGCACGCTCATCCAACACTTGAAAGAACACATTCTCCATGGCAACATGACCAGCAGTGATGTCATCATTTACTACACCACGGTAGGTCTGCAAACTTTTCACGATACATGTGACGTGCTCATAGTCCCACAGATGTTTAGGAGCTGGTGTGACACACACACACACACACACACACACACACACACACACACACACACACACACACACACACACACACACACACACACACACACACACACACACACACACACACACACACACACAATGATCTTGTCTAATGAGCAGCATTGAGTGCTGAAGGTCAGAGCTGTGCATCATTTTTTTAGTTGTTCCTAGAAGATTCTTGCTCCTTTTGATGATAACCACAGAGGGACATTGTTTTTTGGATCAATCGGTACAGCTCTACCAGCATTACATTTTCAATGATATAAAATAGAGAGCAGCTGCAAGTCCTCACATTTCAGAAGGTAACATTTGGCATTTTTGCTGGACAAATGACCTCAATGATTAATTGATTATCAGAATTGTTTCTTAATTCTTTTGTCAATCGTCTTATCGATTAACTGACTAATCGTTCCACTAACTGGAGTTGTATAAGTGCCTCATACAGTGTGTATACTGTACATACTGTATTTGCTCCGCAAACAATTGTCTGGCGAGCTAACGTTACAATCAATATGCGAAAGTATTGGGGACGATGCCAAAGCAGCAAAGTAGCTCAGCATGCAGAAAAAAAAAGAGAAACACAATTATGTGAACCACAGATACATAACTCACAGTCTGCATGAGTTTTCAATTATGCTACCCATTTATCCATGTTGATGAGAAAGGAGTGTTTATTCCAGATAAACTGACCTGTGTGTGTGTGTGTGTGTGTGTGTGTGTGTGTGTGTGTGTGTGTGTGTTTAGACCGGCTGGATGATGTGGAACTGGCTGGTGTCTGCTCTGGCAGTGGGAGCCTCTGTGGTTTTATATGACGGTTCACCACTAATGCCCACACCCAATGTACTGTGGAACCTGACAGACCAGCTGGGGTGAGTTCGCACACACACACACACACACACACACACACACACACACACACACACACACACACACACACACACACACACACACACACACACACACACACACACACACACACACACACACAAACAGAAAAGGTGAGGATGACAAAACAGACTGACAATGACAATTGGAGGAACATTTTTTATTTTAAACCCCAAATTAAAATTGCCCTTTGAAAACATACTTTTGTCATGAAGGTGATAATTGTCTATGAAACATCTGAAAAACATGAAAACACACACAAATCTCTACAGATCGCAGTGCAGTGCAGCCTTACCCATGTTGCATTTTCAACACAAATGGTGCAACTGACAGAAGACCAAGCGGAGAGAGGTTTATTTTCTCCTTTTTAATATATAATATTTTGTGTAATGAAGAGCAGACAGATGGACATAGAGAGTACAGACAAAAACCAGACAATCAAAGGAGAAACAGGGATTTGGACACACAGCCAGAGTGAGAAAGAGCACGAGCAAAGGGTAAGCTTTTCCTTGGAGGTTTTGTTCTCAACCACAGAATTGATTATGTGTTTGCCTAATTGACAACTTGTGCACACACTCGCACAAGAGTAGATCCATAAATAAAGATTTCTGCTGTTTTATAATGTGCATCGAGAAGGGAGACCCTCCGCAAACGATCACACAATAAACATTCATTATTTACTTACTAATGTATTACTCCTTATTTAAATGAGAGAAGAGAAGGGGAAAGAAAACATAAAGCAAAGAGGGGAAATGGTGTATAAAGTGGACAAAGAAGATTAGGTTATTATTTGGTGTATAGTTGGAAATAAGAACAATCTTCTCAAACTTGCCAAAAGCTGTCATGTCGTGCCGCCAAGTTTTCCTCTACAGTCTGTAGAGAATGTATTGAGATTTTGGACAGAACGTAATTTTATGCAGTTTCACCTAACTTTAAAAATAAATCAGCCTCAAAGTTACAAGTTACGTACACAACACTCCAACTTCCTCATTGATTTGCGCAGATGAGCGGCCTCTCGGTCATCCTGAAATTGCACTGATGTGTTGTACTCGGCTGAACAGGCTGCTTTAAGCCAGCAGGTCAGCCGTCCCTTTGAGCGCGTTCCTTATTGAGAGCGATGGTGATGCTGTGTACATTTGGATGACCCAGGTCAAACGACAAGACAGCCGAGACGGCCGAAAGACAAAGTTTACCAACCGGGTCCAGCGACTGTTCACAATGTTGGACATCACATGTGAAAACGAGGCATTACAGGTTGTCTGATTACACCTTTTAAAAGATTATTTAGTGGTAACACAGTTACAGCGATAACAATGGGGTTTGGTCCTGTGATACTAGGAATATATATAAACCCACCTGCCTTACTGTTAATTCAAAACATATTTTCCAAAGTAGCACGGAGGATATTGACGGCACATCATCTTGGTAAATGTCCCGATACCGTCTCCCACCCCCACTTCCACCACCATAAGCAGCAGATCATAAAACCCAGTATTGATCTTCTATTGTCTTTTGGATGTTGCGATGAAAAAGAGGTCAAAGAATGTATTGTGTGAGCGTATATGTGTGCAGACGGGGCGTTAATTGCTTCAAATTGAATGTGTTCCATTGTTTACTGCTGTGTACATCCGAGGAAGTTATAACGGTAAGTGTTGGAGCTCTGCCCCCCGAGAAAGTCAATTATTTCCCCTTAATTATTTCATTTAGATTAAAGCCCTTATGCTGCTTTACATTTAGCCTTTCAATTAATTCACTCAGTTATTCATTTGTTCAAATTTCAGGACAAAAATTTCACGCAACATTTACACCTTGTACACACATTCCACTACCAAAAAAGTCTTTGTTCAGACGGAGCACAAGGCGAATCTTAGAAGTGGCACAATTAAATACCAAGATAATTGAGAGACGAGAGTTCGCCGGCGCAAATTTCATGGATATTTAAAAAAAAAAAAATCATTGCTGTAACGAAATAAATTTGTGTCATCTTGCAAACAAGTTTGACATTTTACAAATATCATTTGAGGAAATCTCTCACCCCTAATGGCCACTTTAAAACTAAAAAGCTGATGTGCTTTGAGCAACCTTGCCACTAGAGCAACTCGGTCAAAGAATGCACTGCGGTCAGCAAAAGTGAGAGGCAGTTTTAGGGCAGTGATACCTCAGACACATCTTTAGTGCAGCAGGGATGGCATGTCGCCTTCAGCAAGGGAGGAAAAAATTGACACCGATGGGGGGAGTAGTGGGAATTATTATAGAGCCAAAAACGCCTCGTAAAAGTACTTCTACTGCAGAATCTCAGAGCCGGATCTGTTTGTAGATCCAAAAGCTAACGAGCTTCTTTCACAATTTGAATTCTCAGTGTATTAAGATCTTCATATGATGATTGTCGGCCTGGTAAAATAGCTATTAGAGGAGGATTGTGCTCATTTCTAATGCTTGTATGGTTGGTTGACATCAACAGCATTGTTTGGATTTGTGTCGTAGCGTTTTGCTGACATAAATGTTATCGTCTTTCAACCCCGATGCTTGTTTGGCCCAAAACTAATTTAAATGAGGAGAATAGATGGAGCAAGGTTAGAATAGTGTTGGCAAAATGATCCACAAAGGGGAATTCATTGTCGGGCTGTCAGTATGACGGATTAACACATGGAACCTTTTCAACTGTGAGAGGATTTTTGAACCAATTAAGTGCTGATGTTGCCACCTCAGACACATTTTGCAGATCCTAACGCTATGCCAAAAAACCCCTCTGGGAGAGGCTGACGTGACATTTTTTTTTTACACCTTCATCTTTTGAATTGAGGTTGGACATTTTAATCGGGGCTAAATCTGTCGCAGCCTTGGAGGGCCTTAAACTCGCATTGAGGCCTCTTCTGGAGTTCTGTTTAGTTAGTTGTGAAATTGTAATCACGACTTCTGCTGCTGCATCACGCTTAACAATCGACATTTCCAGTTTTAAATCTCTTCATAGATTGGGTTTTTTGAAAGATTGCACTTTCAATGATGAGAAAGCAGCGGCACTGTAATTTTCAAACTTTCTGTTTTGCTATAATGGATTATTGCAGATTTGCTGCTTTTGAGAAAAAGGGAAAAGGTGAGGGGGAGAGTCCCAAAAGACTTGTGTTTATTGTTAGTTCTGCAGTAGTTTTCTGTGCTTCACAACATATTGAGAATCTGCTTGAAAGAGACCAACCAATGTGAGCCACTGTCGAGGTTCTTTATGTGTAATGTTGTTTCCAGAAAGACCTTTTCTTTAGAGAAAATAAGTCACAAAGTGTATTAAGAGGTCATAGATGTTACCAGTAACATGGACGTCACTGTCACTAAATATATTATAGACGGAGGCTGAGATCTTCACAAGTTATCTCACAACTTCCCCCCCGCCTGTGTCGTGTCGGAGAGATTTATCGAGGGGGCCGTAGTGAAAACTAAAGCAGCAGCGTTCCTGGATAAAGCAAGCAAAAGGTTACAACATTTATACCCCGTGACAGGTTCCATGTATTAACAGGCCTCTGTTTTCTCTGAGGATCTTCCATCTTTTGTCCATTATGTGTTGAGCTGAGATGTCAGATAAAGGATCCCGGCTGTACTTCAACTGTAGGAATGTTGTCCCTTGCCAATGCAAAAATTCTCAGTTGTCCTCTTTGGGGGGAGATGACTACAGATACGGTTTAGCAGATTGCATCTCGCCTGCTCAGTTCCACTTTTAGAAATGTGGGAATAATCCTTTAAATGACCTCTTGTCTTCTAGCTGTGTCCGAATGTTGCAAACTGGAGACTCGACTCATCTATCGACGCTTTTTTTGCAAAGATTATTTATTCGCAAACTAAACAACATCCATACTTTTTTTTTTTTTTGAAGGTGCTACATGCAGCATATCGATTTACTGTAAAAAAACCAAAACATTTCTGCTTTCATCCTCTGCTCTGCCGTTGTGATTGGCTGCCACCGGGTCAGATCGTAGCACAAAAAAGAGAATGCTTTATGGAACAAAAACGGAAAGAGCTTCACACTTCTAGATCCCAGAAAGAGGGAAGTGCTGATGGGAAAAGTCATTTTTAACATGAGATGAAATTGCATTCCTGGAGGGGGGGGGGGGGGGGGGGGGCTCAGTATCAGCATCCTATTCGTAAGAGGAAGGGGTCATAAGAAATTCATTTAATTTAAAAATACGGTTGACAGGATATGGAGGCTGTCCTCTTGTATACATGGCAATGAATTTGGTATTTATTGATTTTCCAAAATTATGTCGTGCGTCACACTTTTAATATTGAGTTTATTAGCATTCACGCTCGCAGTTAACGACTGAAGACAAGCAGCAGAATTTACATAATTTATATTTGCAAATCGGTAAACAATTACACCATCGAACCAGTGGCGTCACATTGCTCCTCGTGGCTTCCTGCCACCTGAGAGGAGAGCGAAGGTCCACTTTTCATATCACAATTCTTTCCAGGGTGGAGGATAAGTGCGAGAGTAGTTTAGAAAACATGCACGCGCGCACACAGAGACACATTAACGCCGTAGCTGCTCGGAGGCGCTCCGGTGTCTGATGGGCTTCCAAGTGTCTCTTATTGGCTCAGTAGCTTCCAGCAACATGTCTCCTCTGAAACAGACACGCGTGCATTAACACAGGCCGACGTTCACAAACGGAGACTCACAGCTACCCCTCCACCCTCCATCCTAAACAGCCAATTAGCAGCCACACCTGGCCACCTGCCTCCAATCAGAATACACTGACCCCCCCTTTTTCCATGGTAGCCAGCGACGAAAACGACTCCAGCAGAGCTGATGGATAGAACGGAGACGGGCTGTGTGTGTGTGTGTGTTGCGGGCAGATGATAAATGGTTTTGTGTTTGAGTTCACGCGTGTCATCTGCTTTATCCGATGGCTGTAATGTGAAAGTAGAGAACAGGAATAGACCGTATTTATCCAGCCTTATGAAATATACGCACACCGTGTGTATATATATATATACCTTCTTAATACATAAATAACAATGTTTACTGTACACAGGGCAATCTGAGTTCCTTACTTGGGAAGATGATGCATCTGATATGGTAAGAAGGCAGGTAACCATGCAATGGAAGCCATTGCAAATTACTGGACATTGTGTACTTTTGCAATAAAGTATAGAAAATGTGATAAAATGATGTCCGATTGTATGTAGACAGAATATAAGATGAGTAAAGCAGCACTGCAGAATGTTGTAATATTCAAACAGTTTGAACCCTGGTAGATAAAAGGGAAGGCGAACCGATGGTATAACCGTCAAAAGATGTTGCCGTAAGGTCATTACCACAGTGTCCGTCCCTTTAATATCTCTCGGTGTATTAGGCCATTGTCGATCAATGAGGGGGGGCCAAAAAGCAGACGTTCATGTCTGGTTGGTCCACAGTGTCCATTAACGCATTAATTTCAATACATCGGGATTTGGATTCACAGTGAATCGGATGAGATCTTGTTTGTAAAAATGACATATTCTATGATATAGGATTTCAACATTTGCAATTTAAGCAGGTAGAATGGGAACAAAGTGTGAGGCATGCAGAGGCAGCATGGACGAGGTGTGTGTGTGTGTGTGTGTGTGTGTGTGTGTGTGTGTGTGTGTGTGTGTGTGTGTGTGTGTGTGTGTGTGTGTGTGTGTGTGTGTGTGTGTGTGTGTGTGTGTGTGTGTGTGTGTGTGTGTGTGTGTGTGTGTGTGTGTGTGTGTGTGTGTGTGTGTGTGTGTGTGTGTGTGCGCGTGCATGCGCGCGCGCGCATGCATTAAGCCAGTGCACGTATCATTCAAATCATTCCATTTTGAGATATTACTTCTTTGGAGACCTTTCACCTTATCTACCCCCCCCCCTCCACTCCTTCACCCTATCAACAGTCATCGATTTGAACATGTGAGAACAAATGACATCTTTCGGTGCCAAAGCAATTCTTGATTTTCGACCAGTCAAGCAAAAGACCGTTGTTTTGTCTCCCAGAGACATATAGACGTATATATATATCTTTTTTTTTGATTGACAGACATGGTTACCGTAGTGATGGGAGGCACTTTGATTGATTCGATGTCAACAAAAATAACTTGAAAAGACAGGAAGACACAGACGGAGACGGGAAACACAGCCATTGACGGAGGCAGACTTTAAAAGGCTCTTTTGTTTTAGAATTAAAACTGCAGGGGAACACAGAAGTGACGCTTTGTCACTTCTTGCTTTCCACATGTTGTCCAACTGTTGTCAGCTGTCAGGATGACTTCCATTCACACAGAAGAAAGCAAGCTTTCCAACGACATTGCATTTGCGGGGTTGTTGTGTGCAAACATCCTGTCGATCCAGTCTCCTCTGAACTAATCCCTGGTAGAACATTTACAAAGAAGACATTTTGTCCACTCATGCTAGACTGACCATTATTGTGTTTTGACTGGTTTGTTCAGTTGAAAGTCAATTCCCAATCAGTTGTTGTTCTTCATTTTTCTTGTCTATCCGCGAAGGCTTGACTGAGCGCACCAGCTCTGTTTCAGCGTCGCCTTGCTTGCGTTTCATCTGCACAGTGACACACTCTCTTCTCCTGGGAGCTTCTCAGTACAACCAAGCGACTGAGCAGCTCCACTGGAGCAGATGGGATTAAGGGCAAACTGTTCAACTGTTGGCCTTTTTAAAAATAATATATATATATATATATATTTTTCACATTCAGCACACAGACATTGAAACGATGCCTCGCCATGCATAGATTCAGGGCAACAAATGGAGCGTAGTCAGTTCAGGCTGAGCATTGATGTCACGCTTGCTTCAGTCCATTCATTCATGCTTCCCCACCAAAAAGTAACCATCCAATCATATTTACACAGTTGTATAAACCCTTTATAACACTCTCCCTTCTCACTATTACTCCGCCAATACAGGCGAGTTGCTGTCTCAGCTCGCTCCACCACCCAACTTCCTTCCAAAAATGGGAGTGACCTTTTTTGTATTGTCAACTTAACTGAAATCTGACATCTCCGGGGGTCAAATTCTTCACTTTTACTGCCACTTAAGAATAGAAGCTATACATAAAAAAAAATGGCGTATAGGCTCTAATGTGACATCACATCCAGTGCAGAAGTCAGTTTACTCGTGCAAAGCAGTGTGTAAGTGCCAGATGACATATTGTCTCACCTGTATATGGTCAGTGCTGTGCAACCGTGGCAAAGCTGTGACCCTCAAACACTACCACTGTATTTTGCCTGCATTTTTTTTATTTTGATGGGCTCAATCTAGAGCTGTGATAAAGGGTCGTGACGTCACACAGTTCGTCAGCCTGTCTGTCTGTCCGTCCGCTTATCTGTCCAACACTTTGGTCTTGAGCAAGATATCTAAAAACTAACCAGCCAGATTGACATGAAATTTGGCAATAATATTCTTACCACCCTAGAGGATGAGTCATAATGTTTGCTAATTTGGTTCTGTTGTTTTAAAGGTTTCTGCTGAATACATTACTTGCATGTAGGAGGGCTTTTGCAATGGCTGTCATTGTTGGCAGCGCTGACGCAGATGATCCTTTTACACCAAAATAATAAACTGTTGTTTTTTTTTTAATGTTGGTAAAAGAATGCTTTGCTGATCCTTCACATTGGTATGCTTGAAAAAATAATTTCCATCTTTTTCTCTTCTCCAGCATCACTATCTTAGGTACCGGCGCCAAGTGGCTGTCTGTGCTGCAGGAGAGGAACCTGAAACCCGGTGAGTTTGTGGTCCCAGACACAAACGCGTACACACACACCTACATGAGCATGCACACAAGACATCCAGAGACACACATGGACGCACACAGATAACAAGCAGAAATCCAGAGAGAAATGCATTCACTGACACACACACACACACACACACACACACACACACACACACACACACACACACACACACACACATATCTACTATCTGAGAATGGAACGTGGAACAATAAGAGCAGATGGACACAATAGTCATTATACTACTGCCGTTTGACTCAAAATGTCCTTTATGCCATTTGCTGCATAAATCAACAGTTTGCCCCGTGTTCTGGTGTTTGACACGGAATTGAATGGATAAAAGTGCTGTTGTGATAATTCACACGAGTCATGGATAGGACCAACTAATTGCTTTTAGTGTCACTGCTCTCCAGAGAGAGAAGCAGGTCTCCACACATAATCAGAGTTGTGCCCGTGCTTATTAGCCTCCCTGCTAACCTTCGTACAGGCTGTTCTCTCTTCGCTATTTCTGTGACAAATAATGTCCCTTTAGGAGTGCATGCTAAAATGATTGCTGCTTTGCTATCCTCTTTTGCAAAGGTACTCACGGTATTGTAATAGAACTAAGCTTTTTTTTTTTTTTGAATGGTTGTTAGGCTCCCAGTCCTCAATTTGGTGTAAATTGTGATGATATTTGTATACCTTTTATAACTTTTATACCTGGTTCACACTAATGACAATGCAGCTCTTTTTGTCTGTAAAAGACAAAGAAATACCACTTCTATTGAATTACATGAGCTGGCTTTTGGTTTACATAATTATATATCAAACCTTTTTGCTCTTCTGTTTCTCATCTTCTTTGTGTGCTCTTCTTCATCCCTTCATCTAAATGATCCTCCTGTTCTCCTCATCTTCATTTAAATGACCACTTATAACTAATTCAAAAGGCTTCGCTGTTTCCTACTTGTCCTTACTTTCTACATTCTCTGTCTTTCCCATTTCTCCTCTCCTCTCCTCTCCTAAATTAAATTAGCACTTACAACCGATGTTTATTGCATAAACAGTTGCTGTGTGTCTCAGTTCCCAGTGCGCTGTTATAATCACCACAAATCTTTATTCATGGCGCCTCCTTTGTGGGTCTGTGTGTCTGCAACTTGTAAATTAACGACACGCATTCACAATTTTGTGGCTAAACAGGAAGGCACGAAAAACAAAATGTGTCTCTCTCTCTCTCTCTCTCTCTCTGTCTCTTTCTCTCTCTCTCTCTCTCTCTCTCTCTCTCTCTGTCTCTCTCTCTCTCTCTCTGTGCTCCATCCCCTTCAGTCAGCCAGCCACTTGATCCATTTGGCACTGTGTGTGTGTGTGTGTGTGTGTGTATGTTTGGATGCTTATTAGAGAAAGAAGGCATGGCAGAGGGGTGTGTGTGTGTGTGTGTGTGTGTGTGTGTGTGTGTGTGTATGTGTGTGTGTGAGCATGCCTCCAGTGGGCTGGGAAGGGTAGGGGGAGCTTCTTCACTAGCTGTCCCAGCGGAGGGGCCCTTTTCCCTGGGCTGACATTTGGACCGGACACCTGGAGGCACGGTGGGGGGTAGCAAGAGTTCCCACTGTGTGTGTGTGTTTGTGTGTGTTTGTGTGTGTTTGTGTGTGTGTGTCTCTGTGTGTTTTTATGGGGTGAGGGTCGGTTGCTGGAAGCTTATTAGTTTGCAGGGTGCTATTGGCTTGTGGATTGGGCATATGTGTGTGACAGAGCGCATGCACGCGTGGACCTTGGGGACGGAGGCTAAAGGGTGTGTGGGTGTGTGTGTGTGTGTGTGTGTGTGTGTGTGTGTGTGTGTGCGCGTGTGTGTGTGTGTGTGCTGTGTCACAGCAGGGTGACAAACTGCTTTAACACAACATGAGGAGTGCATGGAGCCACAGCTGTGCACAGGTCGAAATTGTGTGTGTGTGTGGATTATTAATTTAAATTGAAAAACTGAATTAAAAAAACTGACAATGCCAACTGTACTTGACAATTTTCAACATTTGATTAACATTTTGGTATGAACTCAAAAAGTGCTAAAATGTTTTCAAATCAGCAGTCAATTATACCATTTTTGATTCATCATTTGTCCCTTTTTGCCTCAGCGGAAACGCACAACCTCCAGTCTCTCCACACCATCCTGTCAACTGGATCTCCTCTCAAACCTCAGAGCTACGACTACGTCTACCGCTGCATCAAGAGCAACGTGCTGCTGGGCTCCATCTCAGGTGACTGATAAAGACTCTGCAGGGACACATTTATATCATTATGTATTAAGATATACGGGGAACAAATAGCAGCAGCTTTGTCCAAATGCCAGTTAGTGTGTACTACATTAACAATGGCAGCTACACACAAAAATGCAAAATAAAGCAGCAGAGCATCTGCGACACAAAAGGACTGACGGATACAGAGGAAATTTGAACAAAATAAATTGCATAGAGCTGTACATTTTCCTCACCACCCACAATGCCACCACACACACACACAAACACACACAAACACACACACACAGGCTCTCTCAGCCCATTGTTATGTTGACAGGACAGTAGAATGCTATCTGTCTCTCTATGTGAGTCCTGAAACGTTTAACATTTAGCACAGCCTGGGTGACGGACGTATTATGGACACACACACACACACGCACACACACACACACACATACATACATACATTGAGAAGCAGCTTGGAGTGTCACAGATGCACGGACTAACGGCAGCTATGCACCACACCCCCACTGAGAATGACAACCATGGTGGGTAAAGCATATACGGCCACTGATGCATACGTACACAAACACACACTTACACACAATGACATGCAGCCAGAAGGATGGTACTCAGTAGGTTCCACTGAAATGTCACCCACAAGAAACAGAAAAAAGAGAGAGGACAGTACGATCTGAGTGTATTTGTCTTCATGTTATGCATTTTGTTTTAAAATGCCTCCACTTGTCTCTGCACAGAATTTGTACTCGCATGTCATTTTTCACGCCGACAACCTTTGTAGAAATCAATTGGTTACGTCAATAGTAATGACCCATGTGTCTTATCGCTTCCTCACTCTCTACATATTAAACACTCAATATTTCCCCCTTTTAAATTAACTAAAACAGCGATTTCAGACAATCGCCCTCACTTTGCATCATCACCGAGCGGTACAGTCGGTTAAAAAGGTAGCCACGCCCTGAAGCACATCCTTAATCGTCTATCGTCTCTAAATGGGACCGTCATTTACCACATTAACATCCCGCTGTATTAAAGAGGACTCGAAACTAGCAATTGAGAGCATGAACTCACGTTTACAATGTTTACTGAGGTAATAACTCAAGAGAGAAGTAGAATCATTTTCTCGTAGACTTCTATAAAATCGGATTTCTTTTTGCAACATGAGGAGTTGCCCCCGCTATCCCATTAGCATTAATAAGGTTTAAGGCACTTTAAGGTTGCCTCCTGCTTGTAAACATTGATCACAGTTTGCAGACTGACCTCCTGGTTTAGATTTAAATATACTCTTACCATCCACAGTGTGGGTACTGTTACTTTAAATTTAACTTCCAAATGAAGTGGTGTCGGTCTTCTGTTTCTCATTTCACGTCATGCCGCATCAGACTTTGTTGTAGCAGTTACTTTGATGAGTACAGTGTTATCATTACGGTAGAAAGTATACGATAAACAGCCAGGCTCCAACTCTGTTGGTTGCCAACCGACCTAACCTTGACCTCCTAAGTCAACTCTCACTGTGTGTGTGTGTGTGTTCTTAGGATTTATCACAGCATATGGGACTGACTGGTGGTCACGGTGGCATATGTTGTAGGCCCCTTTGCCGATTTCACTCTGCGGGACTGTGTCTGTGTGTGTGTGTGTGTGTGTGTGTGTGTGTGTGTGTGTGTGTGTGTGTGTGTGTGTGTGTGTGTGTGTGTGTGTGTGTGTGTGTGTGTGTGTGTGTGTGTGTGTGTGTGTGTGTGTGTGTGTGTGTGTGTGTGTGTGTGTGTGTGTGTGTGTGTGTGTGTGTGTGTGTGTGTGTGTGTGTGTGTGTGTGTGTATGTATGTCTGTGTGTGTGTCTGTATGACTGTGTCTGCAAACGTGTGTGAGTTAATGCGTTCGTTTTTATACAGTGTATTCTTTTTTTTTTCCTTTTTAATATGTGGGATTTCTGTGTGTGTGTGTGTGTGTGTGTGTGTGTGTGTGTGTGTGTGTGTGTGTGTGTGTGTGTGTGTGTGTGTGTGTGTGTGTGTGTGTGTGTGTGTTATCCTGTCAGCAGGGATGTCAGACCCCCGTTGCGCCTCGTTGGGGGACTTTAACACTTTCACTGCTGGATTTCCGCCATCCTAATATACCTCCGTCTGACAGCCCATATGTCACTCCTCTGCTCCTTTTTGTTTCTCCTCTTCTCCTCGCTTCCCTTCTCTCCTCTTCTCAGTAAGAGGAGGAGAGGTTGAATACCCCTCATCTTTTGGTTTTTAATTCATGCTGTGTGGTTGAGTTCACTGTGCATGCGTGTGCATTGCGTGTCTGCGCAAATATTGAATTTGTGTTTTGTGAAGTCTTCCTGTGACTTTCATGACGTGTATTCTTTTGAGAATTCCCTTTTTTTCAATTTATCAATCCATGCGTTGGTTAACTGGTTGTTTTTTTTCTGTCTCAGGCTTTGTGTGACCCAAAACTGTGCCAGAGGATGTTCAAAGTACTCTCATCTACAAAAATGAAAGCAGACTTAAACACACACACACACACACAAAGCGGGGAGTTCAAAAACCCTTTTTCTTCACTGTTCAGAGTCGTCAGTTCTGTTCGAAACATGAGATCAGTGTGACAAGTTACCCTCTTGTGTATGCACACACAATGCACACACACACTCCCACTAAATAGCTGATGATGGAAGGCTTCCTAAGAAAGCTGTAATGGCTTTTGATTTAAAATATACGTGTGTGTGTGTGTGTGCGTGTGTGTGTGTGTGTGTGTGTATGTGTGGGGGAACCCACCCACCCATTAAAATGAGTGTAATAATAAAATAATTGCATGTCTTTCCACTTTAAGTCCCACTTCCTCCTGGGAGCCAATTAAAGCCCAATAAAGAACCTGGCAGAGAGAGAGAGAGAGAGAGAGAGACAAAGAGAGGGAACAAGTGTAAAGAACAGAAAGAGAAACAAGAGAGCAGGAAGGAGTGGAAGAAGGGCAGAGAGCAGTTGGGAGGAAGCAAACAAGATGGATGGATGTAGTCTATGATACAGAGAGGGAACGGAACAGGGAGGTAGGGTTGAAACAATTGGAAGAGGGATGAATAGAACGTGTCAGAAATAGTAGATGATTGGAAGGTAAAAAGAGACAAATGGATGGTGCGCCAGAGGAAGAGAGAAAGTGTGTGTGTGTGTGTGTGTGTGTGTGTGTGTGTGTGTGTGTGTTCATGTTCTGCAACAGTGTAGAACTCCTATATAGGTCAAAGGAGGTGGAGCAAGGCACTAACAGCCAGTTTGTGTTGTCGTAACGCAAGATTGATACCAACACTAAGTTTAGTAATGCTTCAGGCGGGCGGTCACTGTGATGCTCTACGTCGGTACACAGGCTGATAAACAAACTATAACATTTGCACCGGATTTCTTTGGGAGTAGATCGTTATAACGTCGGCTTTATTCAACTTTAAATGACAATTTTTTGCCACTGAGGTACAGAATAACCCCACAGCCAACATATTACCGTATTAGTGCGAAAATTATGAGTTATTTATTTATTTCTTTGATTATAGATTCATCATTTAAGTCATTTATCAAACTAATTTGCCAAACATTTGCTGGTTACAGCCTTTAAAATCCAAAACAATCGGCTAAAAAGAGACCAAAAAGCTTTGTAAAGGTGTAGAGTTCTCTGTGAGGGACGTGTTTCATTTCAGACTGTCCACCAACTAAACCTCTTCCTCCGTGTCTGTGTTTCTCTCTCATCTCTCGGCTCAGGCGGCACCGACATAGTGTCCTGTTTCATGGGTCAGAACCCAACAGTTCCAGTGTATCGGGGTGAGATCCAAACAAGAAACCTCGGCATTGCTGTGGAAGCCTGGGGCCTTGATGGTAAGAGACTAGTGTGTGTGTGTGTGTGTGTGTGTGTGTGTGTGTGTGTGTGTGTGTGTGTGTGTGTGTGTGTTGCTTATAAATGGAATAATGTTGCTTCTTCTCTCCATTCAGCCAAAAAGTGATTTATTGAGCATTCTACAGTATATTGACAACAAATTGCAGGGTTCATGTAGAGGTTGTAAGGAAGTTGCTAGTTTGGAGGAGGGGCTGGAAAATGAATTAATCGCGAGCCAGAGTTTACAAACTGCTGAGATGCCCTTGAGCAAACTTCCCCATCTGCTTCTCGATCTGCTCGGTAGCTAACAGAACAAGACTGTAGTAATGCTTGGCTGCGCCCATATGTCGATGGTACCTGTATGCATTAATTCAAAGCTAGCCATTGCTTAAGAGAGTAATTAGTGAACTTTATGGGTAAATACAGGCAACAACCTAAGGGAAATCAAATAAAATGTACTTTAACAATCCAAACCAAAATGAGAGTTTTTTCTTTTTTTTTATCTTGCTGGGAGTTTTCAAAGCCCTCTATGTTTTTCTTATTGATTTTAGTCCCTTGTTCCCCGGCTCCCGATCCCAGCTGCAGGCTGTACCGGCCTCAAAGGAGAGTGGATTGAGGGATAATTTAAAGGCAGTTTTGTAGGAAGAGTTTGGGATTATTTTAGTTGCTCTCTAAGCCTATAACACCTTCCTGAGGGAGGAGGTGAGGTCTGTGTGAAACCACACAATAAGGTGTATCAGCTTCTCCGAGTGTGGGATACATTACCAGCTGATTTTCTTTTCTTTTTTTTATCTGAGAATGCGTGTGTCTCAAAGAGGTTGTGTGTGTGTGTGTGTGTGTGTGCATGCGTGTTTTCGAAGCCTCTAACTTTATTTTTTTTGTTCTTGTTCTTGTGTGTGTGGACAGGTAAGCCCGTGTGGGGAGAGAGCGGGGAGCTCGTCTGCTTGAAACCAATCCCCTGCCAGCCAACGCGCTTCTGGAACGACGAGAACGGGAGCAAATACCACAAAGCGTACTTCTCTACATATCCTGGTAAGCACAGAAAACATCTTATGGAAATACAAACCTATATACTGTATACATATATATATATATATATATATATATATATATATATATATATATATATATACAAAGAACCTAGAATATATTTGATATTCTTTTTTTTCAGCTGTTTTTGTTTTTTCCTTGCATGTTTTTTCTTGTGGTTTAATGGTTTTACGTTTGATTTGAAGGTGTGTTTTTCTATTACCACGTTTGTTTTTCTCTAGGGGTGTGGGCTCACGGAGATTACTGCAAAATCAACCCAAAGACAGGAGGCATTGTGATGCTGGGCAGAAGGTCAGCGATTAACTGCTCTACTCAGAGGAGAGCTACTGCATTTTGATCTGTATTGGCTCTTAAAGGGGCAGTGCGTAGCATTTAGGGGGATCTACTGGCACATGATATGAAGAGTGTTTTCGTTGTGTTTTTGTTACCTGAGAGTGAATTTCATATCGACATAGGGAGCGGGTCCTCTTCACAGAGCCGGCCGCCATGTTTCTACAGTAGCCTGGAAGGGACAAACAAAACTCTGGACCGAGATAGAGCCATTCACGTTGTTGTGTTTCTGCGTCGGCCACCACAGTTCTCCTACACACTCGGCACACAGGAGACGTTTCAGTTGGTTGCAATCTGAAACCTTACTGCTGGATGCCACCAAATCCTACACACTTGACCTTTTTAAGCTCCTTTTATGGCAAATTGTAAATTGCTTCATGTCAAAAAACACCAAAAGAGGATGCACTTATTTCTGGGTAAATGGAGATAATCTAAAAATACATGGAACTATTCATGGAAAGGAAACCAAACATATACTGTAGTTTTCATATTGCAGATGTATAAAGAAAGAAAGAATCTCGAGCTTACAGAAACTGACATTGTCTTCGTATATGCTAATAGATTTTTTTTTATTTTCTCCATGTGTGGCAACACACAGTGTTACGACCAATGACAATGACAATGACAATGACAGAAGTGTCAATGACAGAAGCTCGAGTTTTGTGGATCTTGAACTTGTGTTTGTTCTGCAGTGACGGCACATTGAACCCCAACGGAGTCCGATTTGGCAGCTCAGAGATCTACAACATTGGTGAGTCTTGAACGCGCTACAGCTGGAGGTGCAGGGTGTGGGTGTGAGAAAGGATGAATAGCATTTCAGATTGAGACATGGTCCTCTTTATGTTGGTGGAACAAAAATATTCAAAGTGTGTTCACATTCAGCCAACAGAATGTAGTAAAAGCACAATTTCTTCTTACTGTTGACAAAATGAATACAGCGTGCCTGTGCTTAGTTTGGAAGTTTGTAAGTGGTCTCCATCTTTTCCTCCTCCTTTGCTCTCCTCATTTCTCTCTTTCGCCTCCTTGTCCTCTCCTCTGCCCTTTTCCGTCCCTCTCCTCCTTTTGCAGTGGAGGCGTTCGAGGAAGTGACAGACAGCCTTTGCGTTCCTCAGTACAATGCCGACGGAGAGGAGCGAGTTATTTTGTTCTTAAAGATGGCGCCCGGTAGGCCCTTCTGTCCGGAGTTGGTGGCGAAGATAAAAGGAGCCGTTAGAAAAGCTCTGTCTGCCAAACACATCCCGTCTCTGCTGCTGGAGACCAGAGACATTCCAGTAAGAGGAATCTGAATATCAATCAGATATGAATACACCCGTCAGATTATAGTTTACAACTGTAAAAGTCAGCTCTGGCTTGATTGACAGCCCCTTTTCTTCCTCCCTCTGCAGTACACCATCAGCGGTAAGAAGGTGGAGGTGGCTGTGAAACAGGTGATTGCTGGACGGGAAGTGGCGCAAAGAGGAGCTTTCTCCAACCCGGACTCGCTGGAGCTCTTCAAGAACATTCCTGAACTGCAAAACTATTAAAGAGAAGGAGGCTTCGCTGAGCTGGAGGAGGAACCAGCTCACAAGAATTCAGCTTAGTTTTTAATGAACTTAAATCAGATTCACAGGAACAGGGAAGAGACGCACTGGGATAGTTTACAGAGGTACTTAACCTTAAAAAACGTCAAAATATAACAAGAAATGGTACAAATAGAATGTAAAAATGAGCGCCGTACTGCTCCATTGGCTAGCTTCTTTCAATCACGTGATTAAGCAGCTGCTCTTAGTCGACCAAGTTGTTCAAGTAAATGTGGGGTGCTGTATTCAGCTTTGGATATACTATGATGTGGACAGCACCACTTTGTTTATAAGCTCATGCTCTGAAGCCACCAATAATAGGGAAGTGTGGTTTATCGTCGCTTTGCTTTGGCTTCACATTGTGATTGCTGTCAGCCAGTGAAGAACCATATTCTCTCTGTGTCCCCGGCTTTAACCCCAGTGATGGTTCTGAGTGGGTCCCAGACTGAAAACCCATTGAAGTGTGCAGATACACACACACACACACACACACACACACACACACACACACACACACACACACACACACACCTGGGATTAACACCTCAGCTTCAGCTCATATCACCAGATCATTGCTATGTGGTGCATATTGCTTCATCAAATGTATGTGTATATATATGAATATATATATATTTTGGACTGTGAAATTCAGATAATATTCTAATTATGCTTTTTGAAGATAGTGTCCCAAACCTGTTGACCAAAGTGAGTCTCAGATGTAGAGGGTCGTAACATGTCGGGAGATGTAGTTTGAATCGATAAACTAGAGGTTTCCAGATAAAACTTACTGAACTTTTCCCAACCTTTTATTAGTTATTGATCTCTGGGGGTATTACATGTGCAAATCCTATCAATGGTTTGACTTCGTAACAATTGATTTGTTTCATTCCGCCCAAAACATAAAGGCATGTATTGACGAAGCCAAGAGGTCAAGTGCCATCTGAAAGTGAGCGAAGGTTTTTATTTCACCACAAAAGCCTATATTTATTCGTACCGTATCGATGTTCCATGTTTGTCATAACTAAGACAAATGTCTTTTCCTAATAACTACAGTGCAGCCTGTTTTTACTTTGTACACGGGGAATCTGAAATGTTTATACGAAAAGTCCTCAAGCTGTGTGGCAACGCCTAAAAGTGAATCCATGCTATATTAAAGATGAACTGCAGTGGTTTTGGTTACTAGCAGCACGACTGAGCGTACAATAACACACATCACTTGGGTTCCGTTTCCTGTTGGGGGCATTTGATCTTACATAGGCAACATATTTCATATATATATATTTTCTTATTTTACTTTTAATTCAGTCTTGTTGCCGGATTATTTGAAACATATTTAAAGGTACGGATTTAAATAAATCAACTGGAAAAGTCTGCAGTTTATCTTTAATGTCGTATTCACTGATTTAATTAATGTCCTCTTTTAAAGGCACCCTGTGGTCTTTTTGGCCACGTGCAGCTCTGTGATGCAGCTCTGTGATGATTGGGTCCCACGTTATACGTTTTGTATCTTTTGCATGAGTAATGCAGGTGACGGGATACAGATTCCTTCCAATGGTGTCACACTGGTCCACTGATTGGCAGGTGGCAGTAATGTAAATCAGCTTTTCTAATGCTGACATTTTTTTTTATAGGCCTCAAGGATGCATATCAAATTGCTTTTTGGGTGAGAAGACTAATACAAAGAGAACTTAGACATTTTCACAGAGTACCTTTTTAAAAGCCCCCAAAGATGCATAGGCTCTTTCTTCTAGAGACGGGGGGGGGGTCACACTGTTCACTTAGCACTTTAGTACTGTCTACTGTATGTGGTCATAATGACATCTGATGATGCTGGGTGTGTCGCATGTAAATAACTTAATTGTATTTGGTTGTTTCATGTCTGCCTTTAGGAAATCTCCAATGTAATTTGTACTTATTTTCGTGTTGCGATAAAGTGTGTTGAATCAGATGTGACGGTGTCAAACAATTTTGTGTTCCAAAACTTCAGCCTTTAATACTCGTTGCAGATTCACGCGATGTGAATCCTCATTGTTTTCTTAAGATGAACTGGGAGACGCTTTATCATGCTTCCTGTACACAGCACACATATAAGGTGTACACCGGGGACAACGTCAACATTTATGTGTTTTTTAAACGGCTTAACTGAAATATTTACTTCAAAAAAAAGTCTCCAAAAGTAACCATTGACAACCTAGTGTCACTAAATTGTGTTTGAGTAATTGTGTGTGTGTGTGTGTGTCTGTCTGTCATTTTGACAGACATCTACTTTGAGGATAAACTTGGCAGGTTTTAGAACTGCCTGTAACCTTTATAAGTGTGAACGCTCAGACCTGACAGTCAGCCAAACCTTCAAAACGTAACCGTGAGGAGAAAATATTGAAATAGAAAAAGGAAGACTTGGTTAAGGTCCAGTTCCTCGGCGTAAAAAGTCTCACTAATCTAGTGTGTGCAAGTATTTTATTTATTCCTACCGTCAGTCATTCAAACACCAGAAAATGTTTTGTTGGCATGCTGTCAGTTTGCAGAGGCGAAAGGTGGGTGAGGAGAGAGAGAGAGAGCGGAGAGCTGCAGGAATTAGCGGTGTGGGTTGAATGTAGGACTGTTGTCAAAGCTGACGTGTTTCACAAATAATAACCATCTGATGAACATGAATGGTAAGTGCCGCGCAGTCCCCCAGAGAGGCTGTCAGTTGTATGATTCATCCCAGTAGTCTCATAACGTAGCACAAATGACTTGATTGTACACTCTACTTACAGGGGTTGACGGTTAATTCACTCTTAGTGCAATCAATTCAAAATGTAAATTGAAACTGCACAGACTAATGATGGACTGTTTATTCTCAGTTATTATGTTATGAACTGACCTGTGGTGCTTATGTTAAAGTGTTTTTCTTCCATACTGAGGAAAATTAAATGCAGAAACTGACTGGATTGGAAAGTGATTGACTGTCTCACCACAGGTGAATTATGTAGAAAGTACCAGTAGCGACTTCATGAGCAATTAAAAACACGGTGCGGTTACAAGCATGCTAGTCTGGATGGATTACACACCCCCTCAATTATTGTTTTCAATCAAAAATGGCCATCACAATTCCCCAAAGCGCAAGGGGATGTCTTCAAATGTTCAATGACATGTATCGGGGAGATTACATTGACTTCTTTTGGTTCACAATTATTTTCCTCAAGAAAGTGTCTTACAGTAGCTTCATCCATGGTTATAAGATGAAGATTTCAAAAAATATCGTCTGTATCCCATTTCGAGAGTGTAAAGCATAAACAAATATATGGTGGCTCACTTTGAGCTCTGGTGGATTCAGTTCCTCCCGTCTCAGAAGTTGGAAACCCTCCAACATCCGAGATGTGTAGAATGTGTTATCGTTGCTCACCCCTCCCTGACACCCCCACAGGAGACTTGTTACTTCTAAATTGGTTCCCAAAGAGACTTCCTCCCGAAAGGTTGATCACAACATTAATTGAAGAGCTACCACGTGCTTTACATCTTCTGCGCGCACGTCTTGCCGACAACAATGTAGCAGAGCAATCTTTAAGTGAAGATGAAGTGCCTCGCCCACTCGCTGTCATCATTTTAAAAACTTGGGAATGGAAAGAAGCCTCTGTTTTAGTCTGGTCAAAGAAACCAGGATCACCTCAGGGGAACATGAGGAGAAAGGGAGAGCTTTATGCATTCGACATACTTCCACTGTAATCCAGCAGGAATCGACCGGTGGGGGGTCATTGGTGCCAATTCATGAACAAGTCGCTGCCCACTTTTAAGATGGCAACAACATCAATAAAACATAGCGGGCTGCATTTCTTGGCAACCCCTTGCTTTATACCCTTGCTTTATTGGATGGATACATGAAAGTTCATGTTCTCCTCGGGATGAATTGTAATGACTGGTGATCTCGAATTTACATCAAGAGAGATCTAATGATGTTCTTTATCTTTATCACTGATTTAGCAAATGTTAGCATGCTAAACAAAGATGGAGAACGCGGTAAATATGATACCTGCTAACAAACATTAGCATGTTAGCACTGTCAGTGTGAGCATGTTAGGATGCTGGGATGTCTTTGTCTATTTATTTTCATCTCCCTTTTTTGGAATATCAAAGGTTTAAGGGAAAATATGTACGATTTGAATGTTTAAGATTGCTTTATCAGTATCGGACGACGAGGGGCATTGACCAATGTGTCGGTATTTGTCGAGTTGGGAGTGACACTGGGTCACACTTTGATAAGGTCTCTGACCTCAAACTGTTCAAAAGCCAACTAAAGATGTATTTTGTACAAGAGAGCTCCCAGATGTAAGTGAATATGACGGTGTGTGTGCGGTGTAACTAGGTTCAAAGAGAGAGAGTTCAACATCACGGCCGATAAAGGGGGTCAGACTCCACGTACAGTACGTTTGGTTTAACTCTTCATATGTCACCGTTTGTTCAGTCAATGTGAAATATAATGGGCACAAGAAAAAGGTTAAAGAAAAGGCAAGAAGGGAGGAAGACGCAGATATTGATAGAGTGTCTTATGGATCAGTGCCATTCCTGAGTCATTCAACGAATCAATAACTTTAACCTCTGTACATGACAGCAGAGGGGATGGGAACTGTTGGTAGCAACGAGTTCCAACTGACGTGCACGAAGGCTGGGATGCGTCATTTAAACCTACTATTTTGTAAATTCAAGTCTCTATGAATTTAGTCCAGAATTATGAGGATTTTAACTGAATTCTTAATTGAATAAGTAGACCATCACACATCACTAAGTGATTAGTTTGAAGCATGACGTGGTGTGAAGATGTTTCAAGTTAAGTTTCAGATGGTTTTTTGTGCCCTTGTACTCCAAGTTTAAACTAAAAAAAACATAAACACAACACAAAAATATTTTCATTTCCATTATGCCAAGCAAAGGATGCCCTGTCACAGTTCAATACTAATCTGTAATCTGTTAAGAGAGCACATCGCTTATCAACACCCGAAAACCTCCGACATTCTTTCAGTTCCATTTAGAAAGAAATTCCAGGGCATCTGAACAATAACGTGTTCTCCCTGTCACCTGACAGTGACGGAGGAAAAGTATTCCATTTAAGTAGAAGACATCAACGTATCCCCATAAGGGCTCTCAAGCGAACACCGTCAGACTTCCTGATGCTTCGCTACAGTTTTCAAGAGTTTATACTCAGCTCTCTGAAGATGCGACGAGTGGAGGAAGCTTTGCATCACTTTTAGTTATTCTAGTTGCATGTGGAACAGTGTTATTATTCTGGGGGTTTCTGCAGTTGTTCTCTGTCACTTTTAGTACCGCCCACTCCGCGCTTATTGTCGTGTTTTGTGCAAATTACCACTTCCTATTGCTCTGATATACAATATGTCACATTTCAACTTGCTTGCCTGTATGAAAACCTCCCAGAGAACTGAAGTCTGTCAGTCTGACCTACTTCCCCTTTTTGTTTTTTCAAGAAATACTTAATTCGGTTGAGTCACAATTCTGCACTTTTAAGACAGAAGAAAAATTGCACATGGAAACAGCACCATCTGATGTACTTAAACTCTCCATCTCTGTGTTTCAGTTTCAGAGAGAGAGAGAGAGAGAGAGAGAGAGAGAGAGAGAGAGAGAGAGAGAGAGAGAGAGATTCGACGGGAGTCAGCGACAAGGAAGGGAGAATCAGGAGAAATTGCAAAAAAGAAAGAAAGCTGAGCGGAGTAGCATGAATAAATCTGTGATATTAACAATAATACATTTTCTTTGTGTCTCCACATGAAAATCTCTCGTTTGAAGTTGATCTGCATTTGTTCAAAACACAAAATATATATATAGCAACACTTTTTGAAGCAGTTTTAATTCATTGCTAGAAACCAAGCTTTTCTTCATTTCCGTAACAAAATGAAGTTGACTTTATTGCGAGTATATTTTTTACGTACAACATTTAAGTAGTTTATAAAACGACTAGTCTTGTTTGATCTTCCGATCAAGCTGGATATTTTTATCGGTGTAACAAACAAGTTTAGCGACGAGGGAGAAGCAAGATGGCGCAGCTGAGAGACAAAAAGGCGAACCAAATAAAGAGGAAGGTAAGAGGAAAGGGAGAGAAATGAGAACGAGATGAATCATATTTGAAGTCACAAATATGATTCATACGGGCTGAACGCCATGAGCATTTTGATTTTTCTCCAATTCCACCCGTCAATCTCGTCCGTCTTGTAGTGAGGGATTGTTCAGCTGTAGGTGGCTCCCTGCTATGTCGAGACAACCGATGTTCACTCTTTCACAGTCACAGCTTGATTTGTGTTATTTGAGTGCACTGTGTGTGTGTGTGTGTGTGTGTGTGTGTGTGTGTGTGTGTGTTTGTAGCAAGTCTCCTTCCTGGCTTCTGAAGACATCGTTGACTTTTTCTAAGTGCGTCAGTTTAACTCCCTGAAAAATCCTGGCTCTCACAAGTGACAGCAGAATCTCAGTGTGAGTGTAAAGTGACAGACTGATTGGTTCAAATGTGTTGGAGAAGGCCGTCATACCGGTTTTCTTCTCACATATTGGGATTAGTTAATGAAAATAAAATTTGTTCATAGGTGGGATGCATTTTGGCAGTTTTACTAGCCAAAACACCTTCACTCTTTTCAAATCAGTGTGTGTGTGTGTGTGTGTATGTCATAATATCCCATAAATATGCAAGTTCTGTCTACTGTAGGACGGATCTTTAAACCTTAAAATGAACTTTTGACAACTAATTTTCCACTATTTGAACTGCTTTCCGCTACTTTGATTCGAAGTTATTTCTCCTGATCCATGTGTTAAAGTTAGATGTAGACTACAGTACAATCAAAATATATCACTGTGTCTGTATGCACCTCACCAGCTGCTTTTGAGTATATTTCACACCTGGAATTTTAGCACAATAATACGGTGCCATTCCAGTTTTGTCAAACTCAGATCAATGGCTTCTGAGATTTGACATTTTGATTGACAGCCGGTTACAGCTGGATCCATCCAAGGGATCCAGATAGAGACAGACAGACAGAGGGATGGATGGATGAATGGCACGGGAAAAGATAGACACAGGAGTGGTAGGCAAGTAGAGAAGGCACTGTTTCTAGAAGAAGCTTTGAAAGCGCATATAGCTTTCTAAGCTGCCAGTTACTTCAGAATGGAAGAACTACAGCAAAAGCTACAGTTCCCTGGAGGGAAATATGGTTTTGTTAACAAAAGTTATCCAGAAAAAGTGGTGCGCCGTCTTAATAATCGCAGAAGGATGGAAAGTGCCCTTTACACTCCACAAGATGTCAACAATAACCTGAACACAAAACAACAAAAACAGACCAGATTTAGCCAATTTGTGATTGAGTTGGATTCAATATTTGAGGTAAATGATTCAACAGTTGACTGTAAAAGGAAGAAATTGCATTTTCTCAGCCAACATTGTCTGTATTTGTTTCTTGAAACACAGGAAGTAACTTTTTCAGGATTGGTTTAATGTAACAACACATTAATAAATAAAATATTTAACCCTAAACGAAGCAGGCGAACTCCTGAGCAAGGATGTGAAACAAATGATCCCTGAACACTTTCAATGTGACCTTCACTTATAAGTCTTATTTCTCAGTAGTCTATGAACGTGTTAATTATTAAGAGTGCTGTGCATGGAGAAAATCGTGTTGATTTTTTCCCACGGCTTAGTCCGTTAGCCCACATCGGCATCGATCTGTGTCCTTGATTGCAATCACGTTCACAAGGAGATGTAAGTGGGAAAACTCTTTTCGTTAAGAATTCATAACGCACACGAACCTACGTGAGATATCCCTTTCCATCTCTGTTTATCAGGGCCAGTGGATTACACTGGGATAAAGTGTGTGTCCTTAACACATGTGTGTATACACACTTTCACATGCATACACACACACACACACACACACGCACGCACGCACAAGAACACCTTTATCAAGGCAGCTGGATTACACAGGGATAAAGCTCCACTCTTGATATTGACCCACCGACTAAACACACACATACAGTACACACCTTACATTTGCTCATGCTGTGTACATTCACAAACACATAACCACATATAGAACCGAGTGTGTATACTCCACACACCCGGTTTGTTAATTCAGTACACGCACGCACATTCCACCCTATTGTGGTCTAGTTTCATCCACTCTATCCTTCCACTCAGCTTCAGGTGATTTTTGCAAACCAAAGTTAACTGCTGTAACAAGAAGGTGCATGCTTTTGTGTCCTTGCTTTTGTCTGCCCGTAAGTGTGTTTTATGTGGCCACTGTTCATGGTACACAGACACGGTGCACATGGTCGTTGCATCCACATTTGGCCACATACTGAGTTGAACAGGATGTGCATATTTGCATGAAATTGAAGGGGAGGGAACAGCCCCAATGAGAAACATGATTTTTCACATGCCTGCTTCTGCTTGAACCAACATGCAAAATGCAGCAGATATAGCGACAAAACCTCCCCCCCCCCCAAAGCATTACCCACTGACGCATGGAATTTTTATGAAAAACTACATGTGGTGAATTTACTTTCTTGTTATCTGCCCCTTTCTGTCGTCTGGTTTTCCATCTCTATCTAAAGCTGCCTGTCTCTCTTTTTTTTCTGTCTTCCTTACTACCTCACACACACACACACACACACACACACACACACACACACACACACACACACACACACACACACACACACACCTGCAGAAAGACACACAGACATCCCAGAGGCAGACAGACACGCAAACTTTATGCCACTCTAGCGACCAAACACATTTAGTGCAGCAGAGGGTTTTGTAAATTAGGTTGAGAAATCATTATTGGAAGTCTGAATATGGCAGCGATATTATTCTGCTTTATATAACACATCGTGATCTCACTGTGGGAAGATCCTCACCTCAGCACTCCGGGCGGGATTGTGGATCGATTGCATCTCCATCTAAGATATTAAAGAGGGCTAAAGAATCATCACCTGGGAGTGTTTTAGTCGGTCTCTCCCGGGGAACCGGATATTTTTATGGGCCCCTTAATAACTTGACTGATGCTAATAAGTGTGCTGCTGACAGAAACGTATTAAAGGCTCAGCAAATAGTTGGCTAACGACAGCTCTGGTATCGATTTAGAGCCTGCGTTCGAGCGATGACACCATTGTCGCCACTAAATTTTGTACTCTATTGCAAGATTTCAGTTTTGCAGGCCAATCTTTGGGATGAAGATTCTAGACCTCAGACCCTCTGAAGGAAGACAGGTCTGAGTCAACCCCTAGTGCCTACAAACATTCTCTCTGAAACCAAGAGGAAAACAGAAACTGGGACAAAGACATCATGCTGAATGAAGAAGGTGTATAGGCTATACTCCCTCTCAGTTAGATCTGCACGAGACAGGTAAAACCCTTTGGATGCCATAAAAAAACAACGTCTGAGCCCCTCAGGTTCTGTTCAGGAACCTGCAGTTCAGGTTAAAGAAAACGTTAGATTTGACTGAATTTGGTTGCAGGCCCCAGAGAGACATCTTCAACCATTGCTGCTAGATAGACATCTCACACCTTTTATATTGGATCAGCGACCACATACAAAGCAATGCAATTGGTCATACCTGAGTCTGTTTCAAGTCATGATGTAAATGTGACAAGTAAAATATCCACATTTTGTGGGAAGATTGGTGTACCCCAGGGAACCAGAACACAAGATCGCACTGACCGCAGTTTTTGCAGTCCACCGCATCTGCACATGACAGCAGCTATCGTGCTTCACTCCGGAAGTTCTGTAAAGTCTTTAACTGGTGCTTCAGAAACATGACTGTAGAATCAGAATCAGCTTTATTGGCCATGTATGTATAGGAGGGTCCAACCTTCCTAGACGAACAGACTGAGTCCTTTCTATTAGTCTATTTCTGTTTCTCTCCATGCCTCTCTCAGACATACCTCACAAATCTCCCCCTCTTTCCCTCCATGACCTGCTGTGAATGTATCCTTACCCTCCACTCTCCTGGATTATACTGAAGGCCACCCGCTTCATTCGGCCAACCCGAAAACCGGGCAGAGGAACAACCTTAATTGGCTCAGGAATAGCCAAGGAGACTAGGCTGGATCTAGAAGGGCAAGGAAAGGAGGAGTAGGAGGGCTAGGAGAAGCATGAAGAGAAGGTTTAAGGTTTTTCGAGGATTTTAATGTTTAACACTGATGTTCCCATGCCTGCAGGAGAGAGGGGGGCTCTGTCTGTCTCGCTTGCCCCTCCGGTGTCATGAATTATGTGTATTATTAGTGTGTTAGGGACGTAGATGTCCATTGCTGATATACTTCTATTATCAAATCCCCAAATACACTAGTGCTGCTGTTACTATCTAAAAACTATGAAAAGTGAAATTCAATTATGTTTAAGCACGCTCATCTCTTGATTTGTATGTTTTAAAATTGCACTTCAGCAGGCAGGGAGAGTCCAGTCATTAAAGTCCTTTTGCAGTTTCATTCTTTCAGTATTATTACTGTAAATGATAGGAGCCGTTAAAACACAGGTCATTTTCATTAGTTTATGATTTAAACATATTTAGTTTTCGCATTTGATTTGCATGATAAGTAGCCGACACAGATTCATATTCCAGGTACCTGCTTGGTTCAATTATCCATGCAAAGTGAGATGAAATATGCAGTTGGTTGGTTGGGCGTATGAACCGACAGCAAGAGAACCAACAGGGTTGTAAACCAGGATGGCCGAGTGACAAGATGTTGTATTATATAGTCTCTGCCAACACTCGAAGGCTGTCAAAAGATACGATTTACCTACTGCATTTCAACTGCTGATAGCGATTCATATCTGCGGCCTCACATTCTGCCTGCACGCTGTTTCAGCGGTTTCCCTTTTCCTTTCTGCTGCGCCCCAAGCAGTGCACTGCGCGTAGTACAGGTCTCAGAGTTCAAAATGACAGTGACAGAAGACACCCCTTAAGCAGCTACTCTGTGTCAGAAATGCAACAGAGGGCACTTTGTGAATGTGAAATTGTGACCCTCAGAGGAGTCATCGCAATCCCAGTGTTTTAAAAAAGGAGACAGTCAATAACGAAGTCTGGCTTTTTAGTTAATAATATTGAACCCATGATTGCATGTGGCATTCCTTTTTTTTATGTGTCAAGTGTGAAAATGCATCGACTTTGGTCTTCTGCTTCATGTCCAGAATGCAAATACATAATACCAGCAATAGTATGAGAAGAGTGTTATATTGAAAACTTATAGCCTAGTTTTACTGCTTTCAATGTACCATTAAGCTCACCACAAGTGCGCACCAGTAGGAAAAAAAAGTTCTTCTTTATGTGATTGTGCAACAATGTGATTATAGAACCCTGAGTTACACTTCATTTCACTGATGCCAGCTGGTTTCAGTGAACCTGTGTGACGCAGACTACGTGAAGAGTTACTGGTTGGTTGACCGATCAGCTGATTCACCGACTCATTGACGAGCTAACCGGATCTTGCATTATACAGCTGTCAATTTATCCAATCTCGTCTCACCAGCTCATTAATCAACCAATTAGCGATCTGCTCCAAACAAGCTCCGAAAATACGGACATCTAATCAGAGACACAAATGCTACCAGAAGTCTCTTAACAAAGACTGATGAACTCGTCTCCTAATACAGTACATGCTTGCATTCACACAGCCTCTCTGTATGTTTGTCTGTGTTCCTAATGTTTAGATGTAAGACAAGGTGACAACATGGTTTAGGCTAGTAAGGGGCATTTAAACAAGGAAATACGGTACTATTGCTTGTCTAAACTATAAGACACGTTGGCAGAGAGGTAAGATGATTTACAGGTCGTACTGTGACTGGTAAAATAATTGAATATGGAATTTACAGTCTACTACAGTATACTCGGTCAACATGATGAGTTGCTTTTGTCCCCTGTATGCAAATCATAATGAGCAATTTGATTTGCAAAACATTTGGATTGACAAAAATACAGATAAGCTCCAAACTGAGTCAGTGTTTTGTTCCATCCTGTTCATACTCAGGGTTCATAACACTTATTTGTTCTCAATATTGTCCCCCCCCCCAGTGTGAAAATTGGCTTGTAGTGAAGCACACTACACAGTTTGTAATTACAAACAACAAGACACACAATGCAGAAATGTTTGGCTTCAATAAAAAAAAAAAAAATGAAAGGAGCCAAAAGCAGAGGTTATGTGTTTGTGTGTGTTCTGCTAAACCTTTTATTTATACCGTTAATTCTTCCTTCATTTAGAAACACAAGTACCCTCTGTGTCCCCACTTCACCGGGAGGGAGGGCACACACATGCTGACACACACCAACACACACACACACACACACACACACACACACACACACACACACACACACACACACACACACACACACACACACACACCAGACAAAATGTCCCGTCCCAGGAGTGTATGTTTCCTGTTGAGTGGGATTATACAAGGCGGTAACCATCCTTCTCTCTCTCTCTCTCTGTTTCTTTCTCTCTCTATCACACACACACTCAAACAATATCCTTCACTGATTATTCATAACAAGCTGGCACTCCTGGACTGGATCCAAGTGTCTATGTGTTTAACACAAATGAATAAATAAACAGGTAAACCCTTATCTCCCTAATCTTACGCCTCTGCCCCTTTATTTTGCTTTCGCTCTCTCTCTCTCTCTGTCTTTCTTTAAACTGCCCACATATAAACACATGCACACACACACACACGCTCAGACACACACATGCACACACTCGTACACAATTTGGACAGAGAGTGTGTTCCCCTCATGGGCGTTTTTATCACATAAAACACAACAAAAGCCACGAACCATGAACTCTGCTCTGCTCTATTTTTCTCTTGCTCTCTCACACACTTAAATGTGTATCATGAGGCTGATCCTGTGTGTGTCAACGATACAAATACACACTAAGACACTGGATGAGAGAGAAAAAGAGCAGTGTGTTTGTTTGTCTTTCTATATGATGTATATCTCTCTGTGTGTGTGTGTGTTTGATTTCCATGTGTGTGGCATGAGACAGTCCAGTTGGCTTCAGGTGGCAGCTTGCCTGCCGCAGCTGTGGTGGTTTAACGGCTCTTACAGGAGGATTACCGGCTCAGTCTGAGCCAGGCTAGCGGCCTTGTCAGCGGTGACAGAACGGTCTGTCTTACTCCAGTAAACATTCACTAAAAAAGAAAAACAAATAATGAATAAGATGGGTTGGCAGAAAAGTTTTTAACACAACCAACTTCTTTTTGACTTGCTGTCATGAAGAAATGAAGGAAACAGAAATGGAGCCCGAACAGAAATAAGATGCTTTATTGATGTTTCTAAAGGAATATCCACTGGAAACATAGCGGTTAAATGGTAGATACTTGTATAGAGTTTCCAACCATTCAAAGCGCTTTCACACTACATGTCATCATTCACACACACACTGATGGAAGGGGCTACCTAACTAACATTCACACACACAGCTACAGCAAATTGGGGTTGAGCGTCTCGCCCAAGGACACGTCGACATACCGGGGATCGAACCGCCGATCCTGCTCTCCACTGAGCCACAGTCGCCCTGAGTTGAGAGGTCAAGACATATGAAGTATGTCGTTAGTTCATGCAGGACACGGAAGTCATACGCCCCCCCCAGCTGTAACCGGCTGACAGCCAGCCGATTGAATCATAGCTTCCAATCGGCCGCACACCAATCACAGCCCACTCTCACTTCAAGGAGGTTCATTTAAATATGACTCCCTCCTCACTGCTCGGTGCTCCCCGTTTTGGCTTGGTAGCTGCTGGCTAATCCGGGGAGCATTAAAGGAGCGGAGCCGTCTGCAATAAATGGTTAACATCTATGACGAGAGTGTTCCTGACTGAACTTAACTTAATTACAGTTTCAGTTTTTTTGTAATTTTGTCTTTCATTTAAAATGGCCAAAAGAGCTGAACACTACAAATTAAAGGGCCAGTGTGTAATATTTTGGTTCTGACTTGAACGTTTAAGTTTAAGATTTGGACATGACATGGGACTTGATATTTGCGACTACGAGATCTTTCATTTTAATCTGGTTTGAATCATTGAAGCCCATGATTTTGCAGCCCATGAATATCAGAAAAATAAGATATTTATGTTAAATCATCTGGCGAGGATGATCTATTTCCAGGTAACACGCTAATTCATCTCCTATGCAAACAGTCCTTTGGAATTGCAATAACTCACTTAGCAAGTGCAAATTATTTATATTTTTCTCTTCTATTAAAACCCAATAACATTCTGATGAAGTCATTTTGATTCTGCACATTACAATACAATCAAACAGACAGGTGCCACAAAGTGTGAAATCAATACATACCAAAAATAAAGAACAACTGTCGAAGAATACATTCACTTTTTCAATTAAATAAATAATTGAAAAAACAAAAAAACTAAAATCCCAAACCCAACAGAACATCTGGTGTCTGGCACCTTGTATTGTAAGGCTGGCTGACGAGGTGTGACCAGACATCACGGTAACGACAGACACCAACACCTCGTTAGGCCCTCGTTAAGCTCGTTAAGGCCCAGCTCGTTATGTTTTCTCATAATGAGGCTGCTTGGAGGTGACTGAGCCGTGGAGGGATGTGGGAATGTGTTGTGTAGGTTGCAAATTCAACAAGCTTACACATGGCCTTGGAAGGATAAGGGGAGGAAAAATAAAGGGGGGGAAGGCGGGCAGAGAGGAAGTGAGATCAAGATAAAGGTAGAGGAATAATAGATAATAAGGCCTTTTTAATAGGCTACTTATGTTGTTGTGGGCTTTTTTTAAATATTTAAAATAATAGTATTAAAAGAATTGATGTTTAGTTTACCGTACTGTGCTGTTTCAAAGCTTCTGTGTTGGTGGTGCAGCACCTTTTTACAGGTTGGCAGATCATGTCTCTCATTCTCATTGGATAATTGACCAAAAAACTGAAGGTTTGTAGTGCATATAACCATTTTACCCTGCCTTGTGCTGAATCATACTGGTTAGATAAAAAGCGGATCCTTCCAGTAAGCCATCTATAGTGTTGCCAAGTTGTTGTTTTTTTCCCAGCATGCAGCTGAAACAAATCGTAGACTCTGCGTTTACTGAAGTTAAGAGAAGGCAATTAGGAGAACAGTCACCAGACATGATGTAATGCAGTTCGTCAATGATGCGTCTTTTTTAAAAGGATGGGAATTGAGTTTTGCAGGAGAAAATACACAAGAAGGCCTGTGTGATCTGGTTGTCCTCTAGCATTTGTGCATACATGGAGATTTGCCTCTGTGCGGGACTCTATTTGTGCCCTGTTGTGTGTGTGTATAAACGTGTGTTTCTGTATCTGTTTGCTCGTGCCTCTTTGTAGCATTGGCAAACTGTTTTCATTAGTGTTTGTTGTGTGTATGAAAGTGTCTCTTTTTTTTGTTGTCTGCGTGCCTGTGTGGGTGAAGCTGAACAAATAAAGCTAGTTTTCTCTTTGATTGTGTTCAGTGTTAAGCACTCAGTCTGTAATTAGCACACAGACAACCATCTGTCCAAACAACCAGCTCAAAACAACTCCTGTCCTGCTCCCTTTCACTGCTATCACAGCCTCCATCCATCGCTAGCTCTCTGGTATTTGCTCGCTCTACTCTCCATCTGCCTGTCTGCCTCTGTATCTCTATATATATACCCTACATCTCACTCTGTCTCCTTGTCCCCCCTACCTCTCCTTCTTTCTGGCTTCTTCTTTTGTCTTATCTTCCCTCTTTCTCTGTTTGGATGCACAACAACTTTATCTAACACACTAAAACGTAATAGCTTGACCCTCTCCTGTCTTGAACTCTGACTACATGTCACGAATGTCACAAAAGTAACGTCCCAATAACTCTCAAGGTAGTGTTGGACTTTCATGAATACATAACTGTGATCAGGATCTTTAATATATACTTTGAGTGTTTTACTTATGTTGTGTGACACCTTTTGGAGTAGTGGTGATGATTTGTTATTATCTCAAGGGAAACTAATTAACGCTAAGTCTTGTGGCTATATCAGCTACTAACATGGTGCCAGTATAGTTGCTGACTACCGCCAAAGGACAACAGGTTCTACCACTCAATAGGACAAATGACACCATGTGACTGTATCGTTCACTGATAGCCTTAACCATACCGTAATGCTGAGTGCAGGGCCATGTATCGGTATTTCTTATTTGCCATAAACTTTAACTCTCCTTTAACTAACAGTATTGTAGTTGCAATGCACATGCTTTATGTGGGCCCGTGATGCCCTTTGAGAGAGAGAGAGAGAGTGTGTGTGTGTGTGTGTGTGTGTGTGTGTGTGTGTGTGTGTGTGAAATGAGAAGGAAGTATAAATACATAACACACATAAATTGCAACACTTCATCTCAAAGTCACTCGTAGGATACATTTTGAAGAGGATTTTGTTTTGGTAAGTATCCTCTAAATGGAATTTAAACGGAATTTAACTCAAACTAATAATTAAAGACTTAAATAATTGGAGCTGGAGCTTCACACCAGTAGAAAGCCATTTCCCTGCAATCTTCCTCAAATGACTTCAAATTAAACCTTTTCTAAGTTTTCTCAACAAGTCTTTCATTCTTTTTATTGGGTTTCTCAATTTGATGGTACATTATCATTCGGTGATTGCCGCAGCAATTTAGTATTGAATCTATTGTCAGTGTAGCAGTGAGTCAATGTACATCATTGAAGAGGAAATTACAACTTAAATCGGTAAAATGTGACCTGAATCACTGCAAACAGAAAGAAGAAGAAAAAAAAGATTTTAATAACATTGTGTTGCTGCGGCTACTAATTGTCTTTGTTTTCACACACACACACACACACACACACACACACACACACACACACACACACACACACACACACACACACACACACACACACACACACACACACACACACACACACACACACACACACACACACACACACACTCCCACTCACACAGGGGAAATTATCCAATATGACAATATCCTTAATTCAGTGTGTTAGGGCCACATTGTCTTATCTGAGCGGGTGTGTGTGTGTTAGTGTGTGTGTTTGTGCTCCTGTGGGGGACAATCACAGTGAAATGAGTGTAATTAAGTTGCCAGTTGCGGCGGGCTTCTGTTGAGAATTAATATTTCCCATCCAAGTGTGTGTGTAAAAATTGATATTAGCATCTTCCTGATGAGTCACAACCAACCCCCTTTCAGGTGGCAAACAGTGAGGCCTCCTGGGTAATCTGCCCAGCAAATTGGATGTTTGTTTGAATCGCTATCCAGCTCAGGACATTGTGTGTGTGTGGGTGTGTGTGTGTGTGTGTGAGAGAGATATGTACATCTGTGATATGCTGAAAGTGTGACATGTCTCTCCCAGACTCATTCTCTCCATTTGTCCCTAAGTCCCTTTTCAAATATGTCATTTGATTTGTTTGTAGGTTTTGTTTCTGTCCAAATACGTTTGTGAACAGAAAGTCTTGATCTTTAACTCTCAGAGGAAGCTATCATTATAACAATTATCTTTACTGTTGCTGACCTACCTCCCCTTTCATCATATAGAACGAGGTCAAACTGAACTGTTTTATTAATATAGTGAAATAATATAGTGAAACAACCACTTGAGCATCAGTTTGAGCTCATTGTGATACATTGTAATCAACCGGCAAACCGTTGGACGATCACGTGAATGATGACTTAAAAAACTCCCAAAGCGCATTAATGAGGATTTAAAAGTTGATGCTGTAGATGTACAATGAAGCACGATTCTGCTACTGCTTGGCTTATTTTTTGCCGGTTGGAAAATCATCAATAAACCCATATGACAACTTAGTGTGTGACAGTCACATGTAGGAAGAGTTCACGTTGAAGGAGAGAACTGCCAATCAACTATTGTATAACCTATTTGAAATGACACATATGACTAATTCATCAATGTTGTTTATAGACACCAACTTGTGAAGCAGAAATGACTGTAGCTGTCCTGGACACCGGAGTGTTAAAGCTATTTCAAATATTGAGAATATACACACTTTGAGGTGCAGAACAGTGTGAGCTTCAATACAAGTCTTTCAAAACTAATACGCCTAACAAATGTTCTCCAATATGGAAAAAGAGGTTTAATTAAAAAGTATTTTGAGCTTAAAAATGCAAATTCAAACCCTTTTTACCCATTTATGCTTTGAGTTTGAATGCTGTATTTTGCAGAGATAATTTTAATTCTTTTGTTTTTGTAATGTATGGTTTCTTGTTTACTGTAGGTTAAAAATACGGTAAATTTGGGAAATATTACAGCTCTTTGCCACTGCCCTCAACTCAAAACATATTTTATGAAGCTTGACAAATTTTGTATATTAGCAGATAAGGAAGGCAATGTTAAAATGACTAATTCTGTATTGGAAAGTGTTTTATTATTCAAACAAATAAACAAGATTCAAGGACACACATTGGAAATATCTCTTTATACCCCTCCCTCCCTCTGTCCCTGTCAGCATGTCTGAGAGCACATTCATAATGTGTGGAGGGGTGGGGATGAAGATTTCTTGAGTAATCATCAGAAACCTTACAATCTGCACTGAATCTCTTGTCCAAGACTGGCACTTTCTCGGGGGGGGGTTCACATGCACGTGCACACATACACACTTAAAAGCCTGCATAACCATACAGTTGGGTGGACTGTCAGAGTGGCATAAAGACAAGCGCACACACAGAGATTGAAATCAAACACCCACAGGGTTCATGGGGTATAACAACATTTGCTGACAGCGGGGCCTGTGAGCATTTCCTTAGACTCTAAGCGCAGAAACATCTGTAAAACGATATCATGAATCTGGAGGGATTGTTCATTGAAGTGGTGAAAAGCTTCTCATAGTGGTGTGCTGCTCTGCCTCTCTGTGGTGCTGTCAAAATCTGGCAACAAAAATGCATAAAGTGTGTGTGTGTGTGTGTGTGTGTGTGTGTGCGAATTGCACTGGCATTCAAGCTTGAGGGATGGCCGGGTGGTTTAGACCTCCATGTAAAAGGTCAAGGCTTTGGTGTCCAGTCAAGTAGAGTAATGGGTTGCTTCAGTGCATCAGACACTTAAAATGCTGTACACACCCATGTTGAATAAATAAAATGGTCATTATTTTTGCTCCATTAGTCCTCCTCACAGCACTGTGTGGAAGTGTACAGACGAAGACCGATTGATATCCCGCTTAATCTCACTGTATGTTAGTCATGTGTTCATCAGTTCACTCCGAAGGTGTGGTGATAGGTTTTGCCATGCGGTGGTCATATATTCCATCTGGAAGAGAATATGTCTCGCCACATTCTTCATTGACATGAATGGGTAACACAATGTGGTGTGACCACAGCTTAACCACAATATACATGTTTGGTGATATCATGTAATTCCTAGAGACAGACCGTAAGAATAACAACGGCAAAATTCCCCAAAACAACACAGGTTTATATTTAAGTGACAAAGCCCTCCTCTAACCGCCACAGTAATTGTGACTTTGATTCTTGTCAACAAAACGTTGGACTGTAACAAAGGAGCTCGCTGTTCATTTCTTGCAGTAACAAAACATTTTGTTGTTTCATTTGGAGGACTTGTAGAATTCCCCAGCATTGCTCAGCCTATGAAGAAGACAGAACTGGTTTCTCTGCTAATTCGTAGATCAAAAACGTGTCAGGTGATCTTTGAAAAACTCAAAATCAGTACTAGTCCCAAGGACTAGTAGGTTCATAAAACTACTAGTCCTGAGCAATCTTTACTAGTCCTTCATGAAGCTTTGGGGAATGTACCAATCACGGGGTGGAGGGATGTGTGTGTGGAGGAAGACTCTCCCAAGGCAATTATCTAACAGTGAAACCGCCGAGATGCAAGGTACTAATCAAGAGTTTTATTGTTTGTAACGTACCGGCAAAAAATGTAGCTATATTCCGCCGTGGGGAGTAACAGCATGTCACCACGGCAGTTTAAGCAGTGAACGCTCGGTGCCAAAAACAATACGCAGTCTATGAATAAAGCAGGCATTTGTTCTAATTTTAGATGAAGTATTTTTGTTAGATCACACAAAGATATTGGGTGTTAGTTCATGTGCTGCAGTGATAAGAGCTTCACGATCAGGCCCGGCCTGATCGATGGATATTGTGCCTTTCGCATTGCGTAAACAAAAAATTATAATCGAAACTAAATAGTCTAATATCCTCAACAATTTGGGGAATAGTGGAATGTTACATTTACTTATCGGGAAAGTCTTTTTCCGGACATAAATAACGAATAAAGCCTCTCAAATTTCACTCGCCATGAGGACTAGTGAGAATGATAATTTAGGTAGTCCCTCGAAAAATCCACTCGCCTCGGGCTAGCGGACTAGCGTTAGTTTCCGACCCTGAATACAGGCACTCCAAAGAACAAGTAACACCAAGGAAGAAAATGTTAAAAAGCACTTATTTCTTTTCTCGAACAGTAGTCTGTGGTTGTACTGGATCTAAGTTGGCTGACACACTGTTCATTTTGGTGAATTCATGACCATGGATGATTGGCTGCCCCGTCACTCTAAGAAGCCGGAGATCATCTCATTCAAAGTTCTTCTCTGCTCCGGCCCCGCAGTGGTGGAATGAACTCCCCACAGAAGTCGGGACAGCAGAGTCACAGCCCATCTTCTCAGAAAACATTACTTAGATTTAGTTGTGACCGGCTTTGATATAAATGTATATTCTCTTGTTGGGCTTTTCGTTGGCCCTTTTGTTTACAAGTTGATAATGAAGACAACGATGGACTATAGGTTTAACACATAATCGTCTGCATACAAATACTGAAAAACATGGGAACGAACAGAGCAAGTTTTGGGCCTCGCTGTCAGTCTTATTCAGATTTGGCAACGTCCCACAGTGTGTGCCTGTGAGCATGAATGATTGTTTTGGCGACTTTTCTCCGCTGAATAGTTTCCGGACCTTGGTTCACAGACCTTGGTCAGGCCAGAGATAGCTTGGAAAAATAATTCCATCTCTCACTCTGGCTCTGTTCCTCTGTCTTCCTCCTCCCATGTCCTCCTTCCTTTCCTTCCTCCACATCGTCTCTCTCCACACCTCTCAATCTTTCTCTTTCGCTTCTCTTTCTTCCCATCCTACCCTTCATCGTTTCTTGATATTCTACACCCTCTCCTACTTTACTCTCCCCTTTTCCCCTTCCCGTCCTCCTCCTTTCCTCCCTCCTCCCTTCCTCCCCTCTCTCACAGTAATTGATAGCACCCAGTGCTGTTATTTCATCCAAAGGGCACTGTAAACAAAATCGTCTCTGACAGGACCAATATGGAAATCTCAGGCAGTGGGGCTACGAGTTATGGCTTGCAACATGGTGTGTGTGTGTGTGTGTGTGTGTGTGTGTGTTGGGGTGTGAATGAAACAGAATAAGGAGTGCTTTTGTCCATGAATGTTATACGTTTGAGTGTCTGTGTGTTTGCCATTGAGACTGAGAGGTGGTTCTCAGTTCTGCGTAATAAACTCCCGTGCATGCTAGTCATTAAGTGGAAGGCGAGTTTGTGTGTGTGTGTGTGCGTATGAGCGTGCGTGTGTGTGTGTGTGTGTGTGTGCCGGGGAGGGGTCAAGGCCAAATTGACATCAAATGGTCTAAATTAGCCCCACTTGTCTCCATTGAGTTACGGTGGGCGAGTAAATTGCTTCTGTAGTGGGAGAGGGGCTCGAGTTTCTCTGTAATTGATCTCAGGCCGCTGTTGGTGCGTGTTCATGGGGACAGACACCGTACAGGAGAGACAAGAGGACCACACTGTCATCATGGCTGCAACACTTAAATCTAACCTTTTCTCAGATGGCTGCCGGTTTACATGTGCTTGGACAGCGGGGGGGGGGGATCAAAGGACCTCGGAAGCTGTTCTAGTCTGTTTTAGTCTTTGAGAAGTGGACTGTATCAAGGAGATCTTTCCATATATTTAGAATATTCATTCAACAACAACAAAACATGTACAAATAGAAAACCACAGTTCGGTTGAACCATTTTCTTATACTTCAAGATAAAGACTATAATTGGCACTGGCAGCAACATTGCATACATAAAGAGGTAGTGATAGTCAGATTTTAAAAGAGGGAGAAGAATAGGTGAAAGGATGAAAATAGGGAAACGAAGAAACAGACTGAAAATAAAGAAAATCAATCTGTGTGTGTCTGTAGCAGTCTGAAGCAGTGAGAACATGGTGTGCATGCACCTGTGTTTATGGATGGTGCATGACAATTTGTACATTGTGTGTGTGTGTATTAAGTCAAGTGTTCTCCCTCCAGAGTGGTATCTTCATAAGTGGTCCATTTCTTTCTCTCTGTGTTTCAGTTTCTGTATTTTGTGTTTTTGTTCTGTGTGTCATTGTAGTTCTGTGTCTTTCCCCATTTTCAAATTGAACAAGGGCAGTACCTAATGCAACACAGATTTATTGATTCCCTTACAGACACAAACACACCTACACACACGCACACCTACACACACTACTGCTCTGATTTACAGAGCCAGACAGTGGTCTTGCTCTACGGCAACAGAAACCACTTTGGGTAAGACAGAAAGGTGTCCTATGTCACTGACTTATGCACTATGGCAACTTGTGTAATAGCAACATATGTATATACATATATATATATAAATATATGCTCACGGTTCGGTACGCAGGACGAACCGAACAATACGTTTTAATAATACTAGTGCATTTGGAAAATGCAGAAGCTTAAATTGTGGGAAATATTATGTTTTCGGTGGAGCCACTGTTCTCAAACTGGCAACAGACATGACGTAACGGACAGCGTGCTCTCTGACACAAATCACAAATTTGCAAAGTCAGCAATGTGCGTTAATGCTATTGGTGATAAAAATAGTAATGTGAGTAATTATAAAAAAGATATTAGCAGTACAGATATAACCAGGATCCATGGAAACGTGTGAGGAGAGAAAGCACAGAGGGTGAGTGAATGAGAGCATAAAAACACTTCTAATGTAGGAGGTCAGAGTAAATCCCCAAATGTTACATAGTTAGTTAATTATTTTACATAATGTATGATTATAAATACTATATTTCGAGGCAGACTGGCCGACCCTCTTTACACTCTGCTGACGGCAGCCTGTGGCTTGCCCCACACAGTTACATGTCACCATGTCACTAACTAACATTTCCACATCTGTGTAGTTATCTGTACACCTGAACTGACTCACCACGAAATACAAACAAACGCAGTATAGGAGCTGGCTCAAATCGTGGCAGCGGCAGCTAGTAGAGGCACTTCCTGTTGCAAGCTCAGCTGCCGCGGCAAGTTGTGGCAGCTGCCACCACTTCTCCCGGCAGTCTTCACTGTTTTGTGGCAGCTGCCACCACTTGCTGTGGCAGCTGCCACTGTTTCGGAGCGGATTCCGCGGTAGTTTAGCCTTTATTTGTCGTTATTTGACATTATGTGACAATACATTAAGGTCCTTTAAGGTATGACTGTTTAGTAAAAAAAGGCCGAATTGTCATAGTATGGCTCCTCGTTTTTATTAGCAAGCTAATGTAGGCTAACTTCAGTTGGTACTTGTTGCCCATGGCAACAATAAACACTAGACTGAAGGAATGCAAATTGTAAATATGGATAGTATGCATTGTACTGTTTAGAATGATGACAACCCATATAACCTATTGACTTGGATATATATACACAGTATATAAACTAAACGAAAACCTGCAGCACACGCGCTTCAAACTCTCCCCGAAGCATTTAAGCAGCTGTTCCCCGACGATTAGGGCTAAAGCGATCACCACGGCGATTGGTACATTTATAGCCGCGGACATGAGACTAGGGTCTCATTTCCGCGGCTATAAATGCGTTTTACACTACAGAGTATGGCTCTGTAGTGTAAAACGCAGGCTTTATGAACCTGCTGAATGCTATTGAGCTCCGTTACACTACTCCTTCACGAGCCCATTTCAGCCAAACCGTAATTCCCGCTTTGTACAAGAAAACAAAAGCAAAAAGTGGAGAATCAAATGTCCGAGGCACCCGCATGTTGCTCTGACAACGGATGCCTGGACGTCGAGGGCTACACAACGCTACCCTAACAGACCCCCACCGAACACTTAACAGCTGTTTGTTCACGTTTCATATTTTGGGAAGTTAAGACAACGTATGAATGGAGGAACGAACGAGGTTAGTCAACATAAGTGTGCGTTTAAGACATAACTCAACCCTTTGTTATATTGTTGTTTATATGGAAACTGGGTAACTTTGAATGAAAGCATCCATTATTTAACAACTCAGCCAAGTCTAAACCTTGATAGCAGTGCCTTAATGAAACGATCACAGTCCAAGTAAACATCGTGAGGTTGATGTGTAGCTAAAAGTAAACCTCCACTTCACTCGGAAAAGTGAGAGTGCTGCTTTGTGATCATCTCTGACTGGAGGTCAGCACTATACGCTATGCATGTACCACTCCACCAGAGTGTACATGAAGTGCATTCATTTCTAAGCACTCACGAATGCAAGGTGAAGTGGTCAGGCTGAGAGAAGGCACTCAAATTGGGATCCTTACATACTGATCTTGGGTCGGAATGTGTGTTTGTGTGTGAGCGCATGACAGAATTAGTTATTTTCTGCCGCAGTTGATACGACTTCCATCCTTGTAGACAGAGAAGATGAGATAGAGGAGAGCGATACAGATGGTGCTCTCCTCTCTCAGGTCAAACGGCTCTTGTTCTACATTCCTTGTAGAAATTCTGGCGACAACCTTGTTCAGACGGTACACTCCACTTGAAGGCTGGAGGAAGATGACCGCCACTGACAAACCTCCCTATGTACTTCTAATTCCCCCTCTCTCTCTCTCTCTCTCTCTCTCTCCCTCTCTCTCTCTCTCTCTCTCTCTCTCTCTCTCTCTCTCTCTACTCCCTCTGTCTGTCTCTCTCTCTCTCCATTCAAAAAACCAGAGCCATCTCTTTGCTCAGTGGAACAAACTGAATACATTAGAATCCAATTAAGGCTGGTAAAGAGAACTGCCCATGCTTGGAGTGTGCGTCTGTCTGTGTGTGTGTGTGTGTGTGTGTTATACGTATCATACGTATGACTGATGTCCAGCCAATGTGAAGAAAGGTTACCGTGTTTTTTAAATTAATTTATTTTTTGGGGGAGGCAGCTTGTGCTTCTATGAAAACCATACTGCCTTTTTGTGTATGTGTGTGTCCATGTTTGTGTGTGTATGCATATGCATTTATATATATATATATATATTAGGGATGTAACGGTTCACAAAATTCACGGTTCGGTTCGGTACGATACAGTGGTGCCACGGTTCGGTTCGGTACGATACAGTGGTGCCACGGTTCGGTTCGGTACGATACAGTGGTGCCACGGTTCGGTTCGGTTCGGTACAGTGGTGCCACGGTTCGGTACCTTTTCAATACAGTAGAAAACTATAAATGCCAGAGAAACGTACTTGATTTAAAAATATATTTATTCATTAAAACTAACATCATAAAGCTATTCTTTGACTTTGAACAATGATGGAACTATACCTGAGTGAACGTGGCTCTTCGTCTCCCATTCAGTGGTGAGGTAATGTGCGTTACAGTCAGGTTGGAAACAATTACTTGTTCACACCAAAGCATCAACTAACATTCTTTCCTTTTTCCATGAACATGTAACACAAACGGACGTTTTTGAAAAGGGTCCTTTTATATTTGGTTCATAAAATATTGTGATCAAGATACAAACTGAGCAGGACCATGTACTGTTGACACATGTGTCAGTGTTCTCTGGTGCACAAACCATGTAACGATGACAGCGACAGCATTTCTGTACTACACTTTTGCGTTACTTGTTGGCAAACATATATGCCAATATTGATATTTTTGCCATATATTGGCCCCGCTGAATCATCCGTCAGACTCTAAAGTGAACATGTGTGTAGATTAATACCTTTACAGTTTTTGTTTCCATGGAAAAGGTGTATGTGCTTAACATGATGTAGGAGAAACTGCTGAGTTTCAGAACATCCCTTGGTAAGCATTTTCAGCACTATGGAACAGTCCACTTGGCAGCTCAGAGCAGTATAGTCTGCAATGTCAGGCATCTTAAAGATCCAGTGCAATGGTTTTTGTTCATGGCATTTCAGCTGAAAAAAAGCTTCATATGTAATTCCCATTCAGTTTAGAGACCCTGCGTACACCCTGAGTAAATCATTTTTTGCCTTGTATTAGGAAGGTGGCAACATTCCTTTCTTGACAATCATGTTGAATGTTAAAACTAGACCAATTAGGTTCAATTTGACGTCTCTCCAAATAGATTCAGCAGGCATCCCCTGGAGCATTTCAACATTTCTCATCACGTATGAACAAGTTCTTCCGCTGCATGTCAATCATTTTATATTGGCCAGAATAATCACACACTTACGTTTGCTGATTGGTGTGAGCGTTCAAGCACTGAACATTTGTTTTCCTAAGCTAATAAAAAGCCTATGAATCAGCCCAACACTCCACAAGATACTGTTGACCAGCGAGACCATTAAAAGATGTGATAGCTGAGAGAACATTTTCTATCTCAAATGGTTTTTAGTTGAACAATTAAAGAGGTAAGACTTCTGCACACTGACAGCTGGGAAACTTAATGTGACCTTTTGTTAAACAATACTGGTGAAATAGAAAATGTGATACACATTGTGCTGGACTAAGCTTTGCAGATGTGCTTCTGGTGGGACACTAAAGGATGTGCGTGAAATTAAGCTTGACTGGACTTGGTTTCTTTGGTAGAAGAGGGTAGACGATTTTGGATTGTGTTTTAGAAAGGTGTCCGGGCCAGTGGTGTTAAAAAATGGTTATTCTCTGCCCCCCACAAAGAAATACTTAAACACATCTGGATTTTTCCTCTTTGATTATCAAACATTTGGCAGTTAATCCCTGTTTAACCTCCCTGCAAGAAGGTTACACTTTGATGATTCTTATCACCTTATCTTAAGGGTTTAGGGGGAAAAATAGAATAATGATATTAGGAAGGATTTTCCTCTTCAAGACAAGCATTGAGGAGAAATATATATTCATATACTGTATATATTCATGTTGACAGATGGTGTGTTTCAGCAGGACATGGGTGATACGCAGTATTTTATTGAAAAAGATGAGTTTTCAGCCTGCGACAGAAGATGCAATGTGACTTGCAGTGCAAAGGTCATCTCTCACTGCTGAGAAGCCATAGGGAGAGAGAAGCTGAGACGGGTGCTGTGATGACCACCATCACCTCAGGGTGGGCGCCGCACAGCAGTAGACAGACTGTGATGGGAGAGAGGGGCGGGGGGGGGGGGGGGGGGGCTCTTACACTTGTTGTGATGTCTTTGTGCTCATGGCTGAAGTGTGTATCTGACTAGAACTCAGCATGTCTAATGTCTAAAAGCTGTTGTCTTTTCACCTGATCATGCGATCATCCTGAACTCTCTAGCTTCATAATTGCAATCGTGTTTGATGTTTACTATGCGACCTTATTGTGTTCCCCTCAAGACTCAAACTTAGTCCACTATAGCTTTTTTAAGCTGACCTTAAACATGAGAGCACTACTGTTGAATAGTTCCTCTTGGGAATGAATACGAAGCATGAATGAATAGCAAAAGTAGAACAGGTTGTCTGTGGGTCAGTGTCTGTGGGTCAGTGTGGCAGTTAATAAGCACAGCAGCCAGCCATAAGACACGGAGAACCACTTTTAGAAAGCACATCATTTATTTATGTATTTCTCCATTCATCACAAACATTTATTACATTTTGAATTTGAAGAGTTACTGACATTGCAATCGTTGTGATGAATGCCTTCCTTTTTTTGTGATATAATGAATGTTTGCTGCCTCCAGCCTTCCTCTAATAATGACAAGTGAAATAACATCAAAGTGGAAAAGAAAAATAGTAGTTGGCAATCAAATTGCCCAATTCATTTTTGTTGGCATATTTTCTTTTTGGGGTCATAAGCTGAAAATGTTTAGAACTGATAGATGAACAAACTTACTGTAGTTTCACCATGCAGAATGTTTTCACTCCTACTTTGAAAGATGTAGTCTTTGTGTTTTGTCCCTATGGGGAGTTATCCGAAATTCTTTTTATGTGTCAAATTTCCTCCAAACAGCCAGTGGGGCCTCATTGGTATACAGACAAAGTATTTGTACAAATATTACTTTTTACCATATGCTTGCTGAACTAATGCCTTGCTTCGGTTGCAGCCCCAAGAGGAATAGTGCAGTTAAAAAAAAAACAAGATATTTCAAGCTTAAGTCACGGGGAATGCTTTGGCTGGCTTGCGTAAAAAAAAATAAAAAAGACATTGTGGGAAATTATAATAATATAAAAAAAATGCACTGGTTTGGTTCTGCTCCATATCGAGGACGGATGATTGCCCAGACGTTATCGAAGCAGTCGGCTCGTGACTGGGAGGCCAGAAAAATGTGTTTGGGGAAAGTGAGTGAACAACGAAACGGGACAGGTGGAAAAAAAAAGAGCATGTAGGCTCAGTCAGGTTCACACGGTGGAATCACAGTGAAGAGAACAGGGAGAGGTGGCAGAAGAATAATGTGGGATGCATCATAGATGAACGCACCAAGGCACGGGCCTTCCTCGGTGACAATCACATATACTGCTAATTAAGGACTGCTGAAGGATGAAGAGAGGTGCTGCTCTGTGGAAGACATCACTTAGTGTATCTTCTTTGAATGTGACACTAGGGGGGGCTGTCGCTCCTCCTTAACTTCTTGTAGAGGCCGTGGAGTCAGACAGTATCTCCGTCTCCGGAAATCCTCCCATCCCTCCGCCGACGGACTGATTTGCAATTCAATAAGTCACAATGTCATCTCTTTAGCTTTTACACATTTAGCTGACAAATGTGATATATATCGCCTCGGACTCAAAGAATACCTTAATGTTCTCTCTCTTCTGGCTTGTTCACCCCCCCACCCCACACACACACACACACTTCCCCTGTCCCAAACACGCACACACACACACACGTCCTATCAATATAAAGTGAATGAGTTGCATTACAAGGTGCCTGGTGTATCACATTTTGCAGTTGTACAAGCTGTCACACGCCACTGGAAGCGGATGCGGTGTGTTTGTGCGCGCGCGTGTGCATGCGCACAAACACGAGAGCTCGTGCGATGGTGGCGTCGATCGATTACAGAGAGAACAGGTGTAGCTTTATATGAATAATGCAGAGAGAGGCTATGAAAGGATAAACAACACATGGATGCGCGCGCGCGCACACGCAACTGACACCAGCACACACAGAAAGCAGAGAGAAAAATGGGCCTCTTCTTATGGGATATGTTCTTGTTTTAAACTTATGTTTGAGTCGTTTCAGCATCAAAAGCTGCCGTGGGAACATCCCTTTTAACCTGTTTTCCACCGACTGATTCACAGGTCTTTTGCTTTCTATTATTGGCTTAAGTTAGCCTGTTTTCTTTATTGTGTGTGTGTGTGTATTTTAGTTTTTCAGTCTTTTTTTTATTTTGAAAAACAAATACGGTATTCTGACCTTTCTTCTGGGAGGAGTCTCCCCCCCCCCCCCCCCCCCCAAAATGTAATGACTAAATATATCAATAATAATACCATGACATTATAAAGAATTAACTATTTAAACAAATCTTAAATGATAAATATTTATAAATAAAAGAAATGGGAATTAAAAAGCCCAAACAAATTCCTACACCCTCCATTGGCTGCTTAACTGTCACTCAAATCCCCAAATCCCGCCTACGCCCCCCACCCTCCTCAGCCCCTCAGCCCCTCAGCCCCCACTGGCCCTCCTCCTCCTCCTCTTCCTCCTCTGCCGGCTGGTGGAAGCGTCAGACTTCCTCCTCTTCTGTCCTTTTCGCTCCTCTCCTCCCTCCATCCCGCGGACGAGAGTATACAGCCTCTCAAGTTGAACCCAGACGCACACACATGCACAGTGAGAGGAGGATAGTCAGAGGATAGATAGGAGGAGGAAGGAAAAAGAGAGCGGACGGAGCTGCTGCCGGGCGAGCGGAATTTGGATTTAATTTAATAGATGAGCCTTAAGTGACAAGAGTTGTCTTGGGGTTTAGTTGTTTCAAACCCGCCTTTTGAGTGGACTTTTTCTTCGTCGGGGGAGTTTTTCGTCAACTCTGCTGGTCGGTTTAAACTTTGGAAGAAAGAAAAGTGTGATAAAGGGAGAGACATTGAGGTGTCCTCAGCTTTAGCTGTCCCGTTTGGATGAATAAAGCGGAGGAGCGCACCGGTGGAAAAAGCTCTCCACGGGGAAAACGGGTTCATTCCTCGGCTCTGTCTTGAAGGAGACACGCCGCAGACTTTTCTTTTTTGAGGGAAGGATTAAAAAGAAACCAGCCTGCACCGGAATTGCCCATCGGGGGTTTCTTTTTGTATGACTGACTCCAGGAGGATTTATAGTTTATTCCAAACCTCATCTGCGCGGTGTTTTAGGTCAAGCACAGCGGGAGCGCATTTTGGTCAAATAGAGATTATTGATGGCACCGATGCGGTAGTGATCTTTCTGGAGGAAAGAGATAACTGATTAAAAGAATCCCCTTTGTCCGTTTTGTGAACAGTTGCGGAGTTTTTTTTTTTTTTTTACCGACAGGAGGGATGCAGACTGTCTGGAGAAGGGGAGGCGCGCTGTTGGGATGTCACCTCTGGAAGACGGTGCTTCTTATTTCCCTGTGGAAAGGTAAGAGATGCAGATGCAGTCGAAAACATGTCAGTTTGAAACATAATCGCTTTAATTTTTGGGGGCTGGAAATCAGGAATGTCACACCCACTAGCAGTATGTTTTACAGTTTTGTTTTCCTTTTTGTTTCAACTTTTATTGTGGCCCCAAAGGAACCGTCATATTTAATGCAGTTGTTATTTTCCTTGGCTTTTATGGTGCGTCAATGTGCCCTTTGGAATGAGTGGTGTTAGACAGGGAGGTCGAAGAAGGGAAACCCGACTCAAAACTCAGTTTACCCAGCTCTCCATCCTTCCGTCGACCAACGGGACAATTCATCACTAAACAAGTGTTCAACTGGAACAAGTTGCATGAAGTCACGACGCCTTTCCGAAATGATAGATTTGTGTTTGCCATGTGATGATCACAGGCTGATCGTCATGTCTGCCAAATATGGACATTTAAATAACTTATTTTGTTTGGGCCAAAATGACGATCGATTGGCTTTTGTTCATCTTTACACCTCCTGTATCCGCGCAAGTGTGAGGAACAATAAGTAATTGTGCCGAAGCGTCAAATGACAGATGCGTACGAAGTGGTGCCATCTGAGACACACGGAACTTTTGCGCTCCTGAGATCCGGTTTAGAGACGAGTGTCCCCCCCTGTAAGAGGGGGGTCTGAACGTTTTCATATGACGAGGTCCTTTTAAATCGAAGGGGAATCGGCTGTTCCCTCGCATCTCTTATCAAAATGTACTCATGAACTCAGCAAAGGGAGCCTCACTTGCCTCCCCATATGGCAAGTGATAGAAGTGAAATCACGTTGAGATTATTTATCGTCTACAGAATTACAGGCATTATATAGAAAAATGGAGTCCACCAATAAAATGCACGATTCGTTAAATAAGGTTGGAATGACTTGTAGGCTGCTGTGTGACTTTTGGGAAAAAAACCCACAATTTAACCGGTAATTTAAGCTCAATTGAAGCCACAACATTATTTGTGTTCCAGTCTGCGCATGCGATTCACTGTCTTGCTCAAGAACACTAAAACAGGGCTGAGGTATTCTGAATTCAGGCCGGGCAACACCACCACCCACTTATTCCCGGGAGATAAAAAAAAAAAAACGAAGAAGAAGCATAAAATGAAGGGGGCTGACAGATATTTTGGGTTTGAAGCCCTCTGAGTGCGCACTTGTCCGCCTCCGTTTTCCATGACAGTCCTTCAGCATTAGTATCACACTCCCGTAAGTTGAGTATTCTGTGCGCGCGCTTGCATGCGTGCGCGTTTTTAATCAGCTCCGGTCACTCACGGCTCACTGAGCAGTTAAAAAGTCGCTGCGTTTGTGCGCTGCGGAGCGCGCTGAACGCGGGCGCTGTGGCCGCGGCGCACGGCATACCGACAGGAGACCGAACAGCTGTGCCCGGCAAAACGGCTGAATAACCATTAGGTGAAATCAACCAAAACCCCTACTCTCTTGCTCTCCTCCTGACACCTCCTGTTCTCCTCCTCTTCTTCATGAAATGCAAAGGACCGTTTTTCCTTTGTATCTACCTTTTGTCTGACGGTGCATATTGATTTTGGTTGCTGTTTATAGCTCCCTAGACAGTTTGGGTGGCCAATAGCTTTTCCTGCTCTATATCAGCCTCTTACTCTCTCTCTCTCTCTCTCTCTCTCTCTCTCTCTCTCTCTCTCTCTCTCTCTCTCTCTCTCTCACACACGCATAGGGAAAGGTCCATTCCGACTTGGCCATGGTTTAACAGTTTTCAGTGGGCATCAGGGAGCTCTGGCTCTAATGCTTTGATGGCCACCTAAGGCAGTTTAAAAAAAAGCAAAACACCAACCTTGCTCTCTCCCTCTCTCTCCCTCTCCCTTTCTGCCTCTAACCACCATTTTAAACATATTTTGCAGTTTCAATGTGATGCATTGTTTCCAGCAACTTTTGGTCATAAGCACCACATGTCGCTGCGCCTCTAATCAAAGAGTCGCCTTCACCGTATCTCCCCAGTAGTCCCTATTTATACTATTGTCTCATTATTCCTTGAGTGGCGTTTCTATTTCCACGTCACTCCATTACACTGTAATTGCATCACTCTGTTATTTCATCACCCAGGATGTCATTGTCGGTTTGTTCAAACGCAGAGCATCATAACGATGCTCAGAGGCAACCGGTTAGTTCGGTCTTGAAGGTTCAGAGGCTGAGTCCTCGGGGTCATGACTCGGCTCTTTATTCTCAGCAGGAGGGCAGCAGCGGGGTGTTCTGGGAATTCCTAACATGCTCTCGTGCAAATCAAACAAAAAGTCAACACATTCATAATTTGTTTAAATGTATAACCCAGTTTATGTTGCAAGCATTGTTGATGTTTTAGGGCTGCTATGTGACTAACCCACTGATTTAATCATGCACCACTTGTATGTGCCGTATCGTCAATCAGTGATGATACTTCGTTATATATGTTGGTGCATATCTGTGTGCTTGTTGCATGCATGTTCCTATGCATAATGCATTATTTCATATCTGAGTAATATGTTGGCTGTTACTGCTACTCGTATATAGCTGGATATTAAACCTAATCTTAGTTTTTATTTTTAAACTGTAAAATGTTTCACTCAGTATAAAAAAGGCTTACTTTTACTTATCTGAATCTGAACAGTTTCACTGTCGTTGCACAAGCTTCATTTTTATAATTTAAAACAGATTACCTCATTGTTCAGTGGCAGATTGTACTTTTATGTGTCAAAAAACCCGGCACCATTCAAAACGTGTGTGTCTGTGTGCTTGAGCGCGTTTCGCACTACACTGCTAACCTGTAGCAGGATGTCAGCGCTATGCACCATTACTCATGCAATAGAGAGCATTAATAATTACTGATGTAAAATCACAGAGAGACACACACACACACACACACACACACACACACACACAGACACACACACACACACACACACACAGACACACAATAGTCTCCCACCCTGTCCTTTATACGCTGCCCTCTCTGCGAGTGTATCACTCTTTGTGTCTCATTGTTGGTTTCATTCACTGGCTCGCTGACTCACTCAGGCACACGTGCGTGCAAACACATACACACACACACACACACACACACACACACACACACACACACACACACACACACACACACACACACACACCCACGCCCACACACACACAGAGGGAGCTTATTCTCTGAAAAATAAGCAACAAAGAAGATTTAAAATCAGACAGGGGACATTTCACAGATGGAAAATGTGAACTTTTAACATTTTCCCCATGAATGCGAGAGGCAAGGGGCGGGGCATGAAGGAGTGGGGTGTGAGTGTGTGCGGTGCCTCAACACAATGATGCTAGAAAATCATAGCCTACTCCGTCAGCGTGAGCCATTTCCTTCGGCCTCACAGACACACGTGCGGACACTCGCATTGGCCTTTTTGTCAGGGTGACAAACAGGGTGAAAGTATAGAGCACAAAGGGAGGCACAGTATGGAGGGTCACAGAGACGGTGAACAACAAATCCGGTGGACTGTTAGAAGTGAACATGAGGCAGCCTACACTCCCTGCCCCCTCTTTCCTCGGTCACAAAACGTTCAGCTTTTGCCAGTATTGATTTTTTTTGTGCATCTTGTGTGTTCTGGATATCACGGTGTGACTGCGAGGTTGCCTGTTTGGGCAAGTCGAAGAGAAACATTCTCCCCCTGTTTCAAAAACTATCGTCAAGGTGCTCCTGAATTTGAAAAAAAAAAGCCCTCTATTGCCACTGCTTTGCACAGTATACTGTGGCTGAAACGGGGAGGTGTACGGATGCACTGTGTTTTCCCTTTATCACACTGTTTTGGCGTTTAGCATACAGAAATGTAATTTACATATTTTGCATTAATAGGAAATGAAACAGAGCTTTGCAGCGCAGAACATGAATAAAACTGCAGCCTTTAAAGAGCTGCCGCTAATTTCAAATACAAAACTTTTTGCACATACTCGGTAAATGTGATTTATTAATACATTTTTTTCCGTTTTCTGAGTTGTCAGCAGAGCGGTTCTTCTACCATCCACAATGTCTTCACCTTCTATCAGCTGCGAGTGTCTCTTCCATTCCAACACCGCACAAAGAATAGATTGATGTTTGCCAGCTGGCATTCATAAGTGTACTTTATCTTGTCATTTCTCCAGTGTGAAAGGAAAACACAGATCGTAGTACATACATGGTATACAGTTGCAACAAAGGCTTGTAAATCGTTTGTTTTCACAGGTGTATATATCCATTGCTTTATCCTCAGTTCAACCTGTTTCATCATTTTTATATATTTAGTTAATAATCCTTTTTAGGAAACCCCAGGATCATACTTGTATATATTCTCTTCTTCATTGCTGAATCTTGAATGAAAACCTCGCAATCCTTCCTCCATGGAAAGAATTGGTTTCATGCATATCGATGGGTAGAAAGTCGGAGCTGGATGATTGGGGGAAATAATTGGCTCTCATCGTCACGAGGAGACCAACTCTTGTTGTCATCACACAGAGGAAAAAGGAGGAGGAAGCGACAGCGATGGAGAGACTGAAGAGAGATTGAGCTTTTCCCTTGAGTGTATTCATCCTCTGTTTCCATTCCTTCTATATCAGTAAAGCTCATCTAGAAGGATACCGCTTGCAGCAGGGCCTGTATATATTTACACATAGTCACACACACATTTTTCTCTCTCTGGCGTGCATGACAGACGCAAGGAATGTGTTATTAGAAAAGCCACAATGTGTGATCGTATACTCACAATATTGTTGGCAAAGTAAAATGCCCACAATGTAACTCAAATCATGCAGTAAAAAAAAATCACGAGAATTGAGCAATTTTGTGGCGTTTGGACAGAAATGTGACTCGACTCAAAACATGTTGTTCTTCCCTGCTCTCATTATCTGTGTATATGTCAATTATTTCATACTTCATCCGTCTGTTGTAAATACAACAACAAGGTAACAATGCTTATTGGCATATATGTCATGGCTTATAGGTGAAAATTGAATTGCATATCATTTCATAACTAGGCCATCTGCCGTGTTGTCTGACCTCTAAGGGCAGAAGTGTTTCTACCGCTTTCAAATAGCCACACTTGAAGGTGAAGCGATGATCCCTCTCCTGGATGTCGTTTGTTTGCCTGGATCGTTGCACGTTAACACATGTGTTCACTGTTTTGTTATCCACTTAATTTTATGGAGATGCTTCTTTTTTTGCACTTTTTAGGCATCTGTTCATAAGTTTATCTGTTTATAACTTTTTATCCTCTGCTGTCGTTTACATCTCAAATCTACGGGCAGTTACTGAAAGTCAACTGATTAGTCGGAATACTTGTGAATAATCCAATTTCCTCTGCACAAGCCTGTGCGTGTGTGTGTGTGTGTGTGTGTGTGTGTGTGTGAGTGTGAGCCTGCGTTTCTCTGTATACTCTCAGTGACCATGAGACGGCTGGGTTTCAAAGGCCTGTCGAGAAGTTTAAGGGTCCTGCTAATGAGCAAGTCATTTCCCCTCAGATTAGCGGACTACTTTTGTGTGCGCGCGTTCGTGTGTATGTGTGTGTGTGACTGCTACTGTAGGTTTAGAAGTCAGGTCTAGGGGTTTAAGGTTGAGCTAATCAGCAACACATTACCCCCTACATTAGCTTCACTTGGCTGGTTAGTGATGCTGTGTGTGTGTGTGTGTGTGTGTGTGTGTGTGTGTGTGTGTGTGTGTGTGTGAGTGAGAGAGAAACTGAATTAGCTGATCATTATCATCATGACATAATGACTCAGAGGAGAATAACAATGGATTAACATTAGCTTTCATTTTTCTCATTGAATTTAGATTGAATGTAATTTGTGTGTCTGTGTGTTTGTCACTATGAAAGAGTGTGAAGGCTAAACGATATCAATTCCCTGTGAGTAGCAGATTTGACCATACTTTTATAGTGTGGTATCTCTCCCATTAACATCCATGGGAGTATTAGACCACTCCGAGCAATATTGCATTTTAGGTTATTATACATTTTGAGTCAAATTTGTAGCTATTTTCTATGCTGGATTTGCTGTTCATGCTGTAAAAACTGTCTGTATGTGTTTTGTCATTGGGAGTATAGATTTGAGGGTGGTATGGCCTCACTTTACCGCCTAATTGGCTCAGTAGGCTGTTATCATCAAAATCACCCAGGAGACGGCCGGTCGAGTCCCGTGTGAACCCAAAAGTTAACACATTGACATATTTCAAGATTTGGGTTTAAATAAGTACGCTTGTCACGTAACTTAAGTATGTAAGTAAGTGAAGTAGGTTACGTTAAGTACGTCATAAAAGTTGATTATGTTGCTTAAGTTAAATAATAAATTAACCCAAACCATGCTTGTGGGCTTGTTTCAGTTCACATTGTTAATCACGTTTTTTACATTACATGTTTACAATTCTTTTCTAAATGAGTGGAAACGGTAGAGTAGTAGTCTGAGTTTTCAATTCTTAGTGCTAAGAACATCATGGTCAGTGCTGCTCTTTTGTAAGCTCACTTTAGGTGATCGGATTTGAACCTGACGCAGGGATTGCCGTCCTTTATACAATCACTTTATCCATCACTCGTTGTCTCCTCTCTCTGTTTTTCAAATTTCCTCTTTGCCTCTGCATTCATCTCATCTATGACTGATATTCTATTTGTATTAAGCTGGCGATCCGCTGCCTTGCTGAGTCTTTAGATGGCTAATTGTTTATTTATGTCCTTTCATCACAACACTATTTTTCTCTGACAAACTTCTGAGGCGCAATAACAGGGGTTTAATGGGCCGGTACTTAGCAGGCACACAAGAAGAAGAGACAAATTTCTCTGTCTTCTTTCCTGTTCTTTGCATCCTGTTTCTTCTCAGCCTTTATTGTGACATTTTCGCTCCTTTAATCATCCTCATACGGTCATCAATCATTCTTACATTTAATCTGTCTGTTTCTTCCTGTTCCCTTTCCTCCACCCATCGTCCTTTTTCTCTCTCCTTCGTCATGTTCTTCTATGTCTCCTAAAAAGCATTTTCTGTCCCTAATACTCTTCTCTACCACGAGCCTTCCTTACTCCATCACTTTACCTCCTTTGCCATCATGTCTCAGACTTTGTCTCCCTGTCCTTCTCCTCCTTTCTCCAAAATGCATTATTTCTCTCCTTGTCATCTCTTCCTCTGTTCTGAACCCTTCTTTCTCCCCCTATCTTGTCTCTCACCGCCTCCCATCAATATGTTTCCACCTGTCATCTCCCCCCCTCTTCCCTCTCTCCCCCCTCTCCCCCCTCTCCCTCTCTGAGCAGCTCTTAACCAGTCCTTTGAGAGTGTGTGAGCTGCTCGGCCTAAATGATTTTCTATTACCGCCGCCTGTTAACAGCGCTCCATTTGATCAAGCTAATGAAATTGAAAACTTTCATCTCAGTCAAATTGATTTCAAACCTGAAACCGCATGTGGCCCCCCCCCCCCCCCAAAAAAAGAGAGCGAGAGAGAGAGAGAATGCAAGACGTTGTGTGCGTGGAGAATGACATTTCAGACATGCAAAGAAATCAGTTAGTCTGTATGTCATTTCACTAGTGTCTTTGGAATATGGAAGGAGCAACATGCCTTGTCTTTCGTCTGTGAGTTTGTGTGTGTGTGTGTGTGTGAGACCATGTATGCAAGCATTTGTGCATGTTTCGACCAATATTAACAATGTTTATATGTTCATGCTTATGGGTAGTTGAAGTTTGCTCTGATTTAGATAATACAAGTTGACATACCAGTAGAATACTGGACTACTGGGACTGGTTTAGCTACTGGCGTGAACACACGCCACAATTGTGGAGCCAATGTGGGCTTCATGAGTTCGTTGGGCCACGTTGGTGTTGTCTTACCTGTTGGTAGAAAAAAAAAACATTGTTTGTGTGGAGTTTAAGGATTCCAATCTGAGCCTGGTGTTCTCTTATTATTACTATTTTAACATGTTTGTAGTAGGAAGGAAAAGTTTGCAGAAAAATCACAATCCAGACAAGTTTACTCTTCCCGCAGAGTCGTTTGTTGCCCACATCTCTTAGTCCAGCATCTGATTCTGATTCAGTATTTTCACTCGGTGTCTTTCTTTTCATTTTTTTGATGGGCGTTTTCTTTTTCTGCTTTGGTAAAGGAAAATGCAAGAATGTCAGTACTATCACAGGATATTGTGGTTTTCCTATAGCGAGGCAATTCCAATAATGGTGTGCTTGTCGTCTAAAGTGTATTTACTCTTTATGCACTTTTTTCACCCATGCATTACGTCTCCAAATACACTGCTCTGACTTCTTTGTCTGTAAATAGCCATAGTCAGCAAAAAGAAGATAAATGTTTTATTTGTTGAATTTGCGGTCCCATTCAGGGAATTAAAGGTTCTTTTTCTTCTTCTTTGTGTTTTGCAGCCTGGTTTGTTGTGTGTCTTCTCAGCTCTGGGGCTATAAAGGGATATAAAAAGTTACCTTTATATTGTGCCAGGAGTCCAGTTTCCTGATTGAATCCACTGAAAGAAATGTAAACAAAAGAAGCGAGCTTACCGATCATTTAGAATAAACTTCTATTCATCTTGATATGAGCCTAATTCTCACTTGAAACCCACACAAAGAGGCTGCGTTATTGCTGCTCTGCAGTGGCGCTCACATCTGCAACACAGGCCAGAGCCAGAGGACACCAATCGCCTGATGACCAACTGACCTTTCATCACCAGGAAAAGTATTGTGCTCATCAAATGCTCTCACTTGGGGAGGAAAGACATGACTGGGAGCTATACTATAGTTATTATTACAGTTATAGTTGCAGAATGTCAAACTGCAAATAAAACGATAAAGGCATATAAAGTGCACACAGTGTGCAAGAGCAGAAATGTTGCCCCTCAGCCATCATCAGTGCTAAAGACAAACGCAGACAAAAGCTCAGGGAAACTGGCAAAACAAACTAAGGAGGGTGCAAAAGAGGTGTGTTTTTTAATTTAGTTTGAGTGAATGTAGTGTCGAGGCCATGGGCTGTGGATCTTTGGCTCAGGACTGCTGCAAACACTTGATGGCATTAGCTACAGTCTGAGAGCGAGCGAGAGAGAGAGAGAGAGAGAATGGAAACTGTTAAAAAGGGAAAGTTTGCAGCGGGAGACATTGAAAGGCCAGACCAGGCCACGATCCGGGGCGCTGTGGGAAAAAAAAAAAAATGGGATGGAGAGAGTGAGGGAAAAGAGATGAAAAGAGGATGAAAAAGTAGCAGTGTGAAATGAGACTTTTGAGAGAGGAAGATTGGAAAGAGATGAGAGAGAGTATAACAGAGGAGGTGAAAACAAATCACGGGCCAAGAGGAGGAAGAGACGGAACGAAGGGAAAGAAAGAACAAGATGAACAGATTCAGAAAACAAAAGAATGGGAGGGACTGGCATTTGGGGAAGGGAAAAAGCTGGAGAGCGAGGGTTAGGGACGGCGAGAGATTTAACATTTCAGTCTGTGTTGCTCTTAGCCTGTAGGCCAACATTACAGAGGAGATTTGCACTATTTATAAAGCTCCCAGTGGCGTCAGGACTCCATCTACATAATGTTTAACATGCTCAACTTGGCTGCGCTCTGCCCGTCAAAAGGAAGACGCTGTAAGGATTTCGGGGCATCGATCCCTTGAGGGCTGCCAGGCGGCCAGGGTGGGGGTGGCCGAGATGCTGTCGACGTAATCAGACACAACGCGCGGTAATCGAATTAAAAATGCTGGTAATGACACGTCCTGTACGGAACTTTTGAAAACCCTACACTCCTAATCATTTGATTGTATCTCGGGTTTGACTGTCTCGCTTTAGCAGTCCAGTGATTTGAGAGCAGCAGACCATAATGCATCGTGAGTTTTCCCAGGTGTGAATGATCCGTGAGCTTGTTTACCTCTGATGAGCTGATTACGGGCTTGATCGCATGCGCAAGAGAAAAGTTAAACTCTTCTCTTGACAATTTCAATTTCATGAAATGTATCTACTTTTAGAGGCGTAGAGATGATGAAGCGCACTCTTTCCACATCTTGCCTTGAAGTAAAGTACAGTTGCATTACATCTAGACAGATAGAACGCACTATGTTGCCCTTTGAGAAGCAAAAAATTGCCTGAAAATGTGGCTGAAATAAACTGACATCGACAATCTCAGTGAGATTTGGCATCAGGCTGTGCTTAAGAAATGAACAACTAGAGCTGCGTCTGTTGTAGATCACAGTGGCAGCCCCTGGTGATTAAAGACAGTGACTCACTGAAAGAGACTGTACTCAGCGATTACCACACAACCTCATAAGACTGTCTTGTTCAGCCTTTGTGGAGAGAACTTGAACCTCAAATGTGACCTTTTCCCATTTGTTGTGAGTAATGGTCTTATTATCTCTGCCTCTGCAAAGCCTTCCGTGAATATCACCGTGTTAATGTTTTGAGTTCCTCACTTATTGCCTATTTCCTGTTTTAATCTTGAATGGAGTTATTTGAGCCAGAGTGCTGTGGAGATATGGTCTGGCTATGTGAGACTAATATTTGTACAATCAAACAGATTAAAGGGATACATTGCCTGTATCTATAAGCAGCTGTCACATGTAATATAACACAGTCAATTTGACACATTTTGTAAAATGTTGCATTTGACTACAAGAACTTCAATATGTGTGTTTTGTAGTATTTTTTCCCCCATACATTGATGGCCATCTTCAACTATCAAGTCATCTATTCAGTGTGTTTTGTGTGTGTGTGCTTTTTCCTTCAGCAAACTTGTAGCGTTTAAAGGAAATGTCTTCAATACATTGACTGTCTCTTTTGTCCCGTGAGTACTTAGTGTGTGTGTGTGTGTGTGTGTGTGTGTGTGTGTGTGTGTGTGTGTGTGTGTGTGTAATGTGTTTGCTCACCGAAGAATCTGTGTGTTGCCTCGGTGTGTATGTGTGTCTTTAAACCAACATCGCTGTGTACTTAGTGGGAGTCTTTTCAGGACTTTGAGGCTCAACTATTTGTTAAAGAGGGAGGAAGCGATTAGCTCTCCGTTAACAAACCCCCTAACGAACCCCACTAATGAACCCTGAGGGCAGCTCTGGGACGGCCTCGGCGTGCCACCATAATTAGACCGGCAAATAAGAGCTCGTTATGCAAAACGAGTTTGAGTTAATCTGCATATCTTTACCTGAGACACTCGCGTTGTAGCCTACTTGACAAATGTTTACCCAAAGGCAGTGAGGAGGAAAAGAGGAGGGAGAGGAGAGGGGAAGGAGAAAGGGTTCGAGGAGACGAAGGTTACAAAGATTGCGCAACAACAAAGAGTTGAACGAGTTTAACGTGCAACGTGGGATGTGTTGGGAGCAGCCATGTAGAGAAACGGGGGATGAGGGGATGAAAGGTAAAGAGAGAGAGAGGTATGGGAGATGGAAAGAGAACGTAGTCGGGAGAAAAGAGAGAATGTCACTGCTTTGTACTTCTTGTTTACGTTTCAGCCAATTTACCGCTTATCTCTGGTGATGGATCAGTTGGTGCAAATGTACACACAGCTTGCCAAGGAGCAGTTCTTAACATCCTTTAAACTGTGATTACATTTTTGTTATCCTGTGCCTTATGAAAATGCTGATTGGTGGAGCAGAAGTCATTTTATTTAAAATGATCTGTCTTACATTTTTTTTAATTTTTTTAATTTTGTCTTTGTTCTCACTCCTGTATTATCTGGTTTGGTAAATGCTATATTTGTACTTAGTGTGGGGCTGTATCTGTGGTAGTTTATATTATTGTATATCAAGATTTACCATTAGCCATGCTAGTGGCTCCATGAGGCTGTACTTGCTTTGAGCTAGATGCTAAGCTAGCATGCTTACAATGTCAATGCTAACATGCTGATATTTCTGGTGTGATATGTACCATGTTTACTATTTGTGTTTCGTGCTAATAAGCCAATGTTAACATGCTAACACACTAAACTCGAAGTACAACCGAGGCTGATGGGATGGGATGGGATGTACGCTATTAGGTCATAAAAGTCTTGGACACATGGCACTTTAGGGCTGATTATGGTGCGAGATGAAATTTAAGCCATCAGCAAAGTTACTGCAATTCATCCTAAGGGGGACATGAAGTGGTCGGGATTCATTAGGCAACATGTAGTCTGACTCACCGAATGTAGAATGTGGGTATAGACCTTTCTTTTGCCATCCTGTTGCTATTGCTAGGGCGCTTTGGTCCAAGTTTACTTCCTGTCAGCTTCTTTATTAACAAACAATTGCAACAAGAAAAGGCCCATTTAGAGTGTTCATGTGTTAAGTTTGTCAAGGTCTAAGTCTGTCATCGGCCGCTGGTTTCACGCAGCATTGTCCTCCCCTTCCCCTATCAGCATCTTTCTATTCACTAGTCACTGCATCCTGTGCTTAGCGCCGCTCAAGACGATTGGGATTGGTCTGAGGAAATACAAACAGATAATGTGGTGCAGCCAGACTGTTCTTTATATATATAGGTCTGACGATGCGAGACCAGGCCACATATTGGGGCCGTTTGACACTCAATCTACCCTGCAGCACTTTCGTTTATGAGTTTGGACTGAAACTTTCACATTTTCTATAGAATTGAACGCAAGTCCTGTCCTGTTCTGGGATGAGCTATGGTGTGCTGTGAAGCATGAGAGACTTGTTGTGATTGGTTCTTGGCTGAAGTGTGTCTCGTCCTGGCAACTGTCTCCGGGTTTGATGGGTTTGACCTCTGTGTGGCAACGGGCTTGCTGATGGATCACTCGCTACAGCCAACACACACCCGATGGTCTGCTGCGGATGTAGATACTGTATGTACTGCTCTGGGAGCGCAGCGCTGAGCTCTGCTCATGTGCAGGAAAGTGTGTGTGTGTTGTGTACGTCATCTAATACTGATGGCTGTGCTTATTTTATCAGTTTATCTGTTTGAATAAACTACTTTTCTACTTTTTAGGACTGTAGAGTGTAAGATGGCACGGTATGTGTGTATGTGTGTTAGAGAGTGAGATGCTGAGTGTGTGTGTGTGTATGCTGGCTAATTAGTGCAGTGGTTCATAGGCGATTATTTATCGTCATGTTGCCCAGCCTGCTGAGTTGCGGCACAGTCAGCAGCCATCTTTATTACACACACACATACGCAGACACACACACACACACACGCAGAGCTTCAGGAGTTGTAGAAGTTATTACATGTCCCCCTGTGCTTTGTAACACACACACACACACACACACACACACACACACACACACACACACACACACACACACACACACACACACACACACACACACACACACACACACACACACACACACACACACACACACACACACACACACACACACACACACACACCTTTATACCTTATCTTAAACCCCTTATGCCTAAACACAAACATACTCCCATGAACACACTCTCTCCTACCAGCACACACACACACACACACACACACACACACACACGCACACACACACCCTCGCTCTCCCCCTCCTCTACCCCTGACTTTGTCCCTGTGACCTTGGGCAAGTGTTGCCAGTGGCTGCTGCTGAGATTTCTGCGTAGGGGGTTGGAGGGCGGATGGAGAAAGGCTTGGCCAGGGATCACACAACTTTCATCCCGCTATCCATCCGCTCGTCCGGCTGATGAATGAGAGAAAACTTTTCCCCTCTCTGTTGACAGATGGCTGTGGAGTTTTTGGGGGACTCATGAGGAGTTCATTTATAATGAAGCTCCTCTTTTGGATTCCAGCTCGAAACAACATCATTTATTTTCAAATTATGCGTAAAATTCAGTTTTCACAAAGTGACTCTGACTGATCACAGACGAAGCAATTGTCGGACTTCCAACTTTTTTTTTGCCGCATGCCTGCTGAACTACTGCTGCGTTTCAGCTCTGTCCGCAAGGATAATTGAAAACCTCTCTCACTTTTTTTCGCTGTTTGATGTCACAAGGAATAGTCTGGTAACTAGATGGTCATCATTATCATGAACAAGTATGAGAAGTGGAAGAGTACTCAGGAGGAAACTGAAACATAAAACAGTTGTAGCCTACACGTACAGAAACAATCCATAACCATTCAGCAGTAGTTTGCATAGTCAGCTTATGAAATGAATCACAGGAGGTAACACAACACCTTCTTATGATTTTGTTTCTGTTCATATGATTTTTTTTTTTTTTACCAAGAATCAAATTAAAAGTAATGAATTTTTAGATTATAATTGTTTTCTTTGTGTGGCTACGTGTACCGATGAGGAGACCAGTTCAGGTTACCTACATGTTATCTGGATTGTGCCCTTGCACGTATTGGTGAGCTGCATTGAATAAAAAGTTGAACCAAATTTGAATTTAAAGCAGGAAGTTCCTGCATTGTTTTCTTCTTTTGCCAGGGCCCTCTTTGTTTGCAACCCCAGTGGATATAATTCATACAGTATGAATGAGGGGCTGCATTTTGTCATGCGGTGCTCTTTGTCAGTGTGTGACCTTAGACATTGTTCACCACAACCATGAATGAATAAATAACTTTTGGAAGGCTGGTGTTCCATCCGTTCCACAGAGCTCCAGGACAGAGAATAAAATCGGTGTAAAGGAGCGGCGGGTCAGGCCAACACCGAGAACATATATGCCGTTTTTCTTTAATTTGTTAATCATCTGTAAAACACGTCACCATTAAAAAAAGAGCCCCTTTCTCTTGCATTACTGTGCAGACTCACGGTGGCTGTAATGATAAGGTTTTTATATGCGGAAAGAGATGTGAAGTGAAATCATGTTAAAGCTTTAGCTCATGCACAAATATTGGTGCTGTAAAGCAATGAAGCAGATTCTATGCAATGTAGAGGCCACCTAACCTCCAAGCATTTTCTCATCTTTGTGCCCTATTTAATTTGTTGATGAATTATTTAGGTAAATATGCAACACATACACACATGCTTGTATGCGTGTCTGGCAGTATCAGTCCACAGCCACATCCTCAGAGCCCACACAGCTGCTGGCTGCCATTTTGAGAAACAACTGACATTTGCCTTCCCTCTCCATCAGATACGTTACTGGGCATGGGCCTCTGACATTTCTGACTGTGTGTGTGTGTGTGTGTGTGTGTGTGTGTGTGTGATGAGTTACTTGGGCATACCCCCCCTGACATTTTATTGGATGCTAATGGTATTCATTGCCATGGTAGCTGGAGGGGAGGCGGGCATGGCTGTCTGTGTGTAAATGGCGCCTGTCGCTGACCTGTGTGTGTGTGTGTGTGTGTGTGTGTGTGTGTGTGTTGTCAGGTACAGGGGGAGGTTCCTGTGACGCACAGTGTTGTACGGAGTCGCCGCTACGTGCGTGTTTGTGGATGTGAATGTCTGTTGATGGAAAGTGTTTGTGCTTTGCTAGTCTTTGTGCCATTTGTGTGTTCATGTGTGCATGTGTGTGTCTTTGTGTGGGCAGTTAGTGGTCTTCAGTCCGTGTGTGTGTGTGTGCGCGTGTGTGTGTGTGTGTGTGTCTGGAGGGCAGGGAGATAAAGGTGCCTGCTTTTTTCTGATAAGGACTCCCACCTCCACCTCTCCATCACTCTACTGTTACCTCTTTCCTCTCCATCCTTCTACCGTTTCCTTTCTATCTAAAACTGTAGCGGCACCTGTCCCTCTCTCTTTGTGTGCCTCTCTCATTCCTACTGTCTTTATTCTTCTATTCTGCACTTTGGATATTTTTGTTGTTGTTGGAGGAAATGGAGATACAGTCGCCCCGGGGCCCAAATTAAACATTTAACCAGAAAAAAAATAATAATTTACAGGCAAATTGAAAAAATATGTTTAAAAAAAAAGAAAGAAAAGAAAATGGTCCTATTTGGCCAAGTTATTTAACTTATGCAAGAGATATGCTTCCTTAAAACGTAAGACCACTGCAGAAAAAACATATTTTATGATTTATGATTTTATTGTAAATGACATGAAATACTGTAATTGCGTTTTGAATAACTACATTTGCATGACATCCAGACCGAACAGAATACTGTATTAGTTTTATGTGTTTTTGTGCGACAAATCAGCGCCTTTCTAATATTCATTTGGTCAGCTGTGTGCCGTAAACAATTAATTTCATCCACTATTCAAAAGGAACTTCTTGACCTGTTGAGGTCTGGTCACCTGTTTAAAAATAATGAAACCTGCCAAGAAAGTAATCCTAGCCTCCTAATCCTAGTATACATTATACATGTGCATATGTCATTCTACCTGTGGTCAATTTTTAAATGTATTTTTTTAACCTTTAACCCCTAAACCTGCCACATGGGGAGATTAAGTCTCTGCTAATATTCGGCCATAGTGTATGACAGTGGACGTTAAGAGAGGCAGGTCTTTTAAAACCCAGCTATTGAAGGCTGTCTTGCCACAGTTAGGTGCTTCACCATCTGGTTTTCTCTGCTGTTATATGACAGAAAATGTCTCTCATTACAATATTGTCACACCTTGCTGATCTCCATGAGGAAAGTGTTTCTCCTCCTTTTTCCCTCAGCGGTGAGGATCAGCTGATATGGATTCGTTTAGTGATCTCAGCCAGGCAGGTGTTTGAACCGTGCTCCTCCATTGTAAAGAAGGACCTTCCTGCTCGCCCCTTCCATCCTGTTAATAATTGTAAGTCTGACATACATATAGATACTGTAGACCGGTGAGGGATTAGCCTGTAAAGTGGTGCTCTGCAGGAAACCACATGGAGCCTGTGGCGCTACGCTCTGATCTCACTCTATGTACAATCTACTCTCTCGTTCTCACTGTGTGCTCTTCCTTTTTATTTGAATGTGTCAAACCGAAAAGGGAAACGCAAACAATGGCTGCAGCCTATTAACATAGAAGTGATTAACACTCTATCGCATGTCACCGCTAGCTTCTTTTCCCTCGTTCACCTTCCCTAACTTCAGTTCACTGCCTCTTTCCTGCCCCGTGGTACTTGTTCCTCCTCCCCCTCTCTCTGTTGGACATCTGTTCGTTCTCTGCTCGTCGCTGGAGGAGAGGAGGACCCCTCCATATGTACCGTCCCTCTTCTCTCCTCTGTCTCCTGCTCTACATAAAGTATTCTGTGTCTTCTTCCCTCTCAGTTTGCTCACTATTTTAACTTTTATTCCTTTTCATTTGTGTACCATCCCTTACACCAACCTTCGGCTTTCTTTTCTTTTGTCTTCATTCTTTTGTCATCTCTCTCAAGTCCTTTCTTTCTTTCTTTCTTTCTTTCTTTCTTTCTTTCTTTCCCTGTCCCTTTCAACTGTTTCTCTCTCTCTCTATCCGTTCCTCTGTCTTCTTTTCTTTCTACCAGCTGGTTGTTTAAGAACTGTTTGCCATCTGATGTTCCTATGAGAGGTAATTAAAGCCTGAATCACAGACCGTGTGTGTGTGTGTGTGTGTGTGTGTGTCCCATCTAGCTATAACATGTTTGAGAGCACCCTCAGTACCACCACACACACACCATCAAGGGGTTTCAGGTGTCCTATCATACCTGAACTACTCACCATTCTTTCAAATGAAGTTGTTTTTAGTCTGCGCATTTCAGCACACCCTCTAAATGTAAGTATATGAATCAGGCTTTATATAAGATGCTTGTTATGAAAGCAGCTATTTCAACCAGTTAATCAGCCATTAGGGCTTCTCCGAGCTGTATCCTCTCCCACACTGACGACAATCAGATTCAGAGTTATAGATGTGAACTTTCATGTGTCAATCATGGCACCACAATACACACGACAGCTTAGCACCGACGCCCTTAGAGTTATGTAAAGATGGATAAAGATGAATTACTTAAGACGTTACTGAAACCTACCTACTAAAGATCTATGTGTCAATGCCATTGTTGCCCGCTTGGGCCAAGACACTTACACCTTATACATGAATTTCACCGGACTACAAGCAACAGTTGAATTATTTCAAAACCATAAACAAAACAAAACCAGTGTAGCAGTTAAACAGCAGAATGGCTCCAATAACTCAGCTGTAGTTACGAAAAAAAAATTGTCTTCAGGCAGAACAAACATCAGAGGCTGCATCCATTTCTTATGTATTGTTGTCATCTATTCTTCTCTGTCTGGCTGTTTCCGTTCTTTACTGCCTCTCCTCGTCTTTATTTCTTTGAATCTCCCCATCTCTGCTGCTCTCTCTTGTCTCCCACTTGTTTTTTTTTTGTGTGTTTGTTTTCTCAATCGCTTGTCTTTCTGTCATTAGTTCCATTTCAGCCACACCCACACAGCTCCTCTGCTCATCCATCACTCCTCGGCGCTGGTTTTCTCTCAGAGAGAAGAGAGAGAGAGAGAGAGTGTGTGTGTGTGTGTGTGTGAGAGAGAGACATTGAGTCAGATGAAGATAGAGCGAGACAATGTGTGTCTGTGTTGTTGTTGTCTTTTGCGTTTCATCTGTTTCATCTGTTTTATGGGCGTTTCGTGTTTGCTTTGAGATGAGTGTTTGAGGAAGAAAAACAGAGACAATTGTGTGAAGTGGCGGGTTTTCCCCCCCAGAAGGCTGCCCGATGGACTCGATATGCAAAATTAATTTCACTTCTTCATTATTTATTACGAAGTTGACACGACTTGATCACAAGTTAACAAGCTAATACACGAGACTTCATTCTTTATTTATCCCGCAGTGGTTGAATGAGCATTTTCAGCTGTGCCGCACTTCAGATTCATCCAATTACACAAGTCCACACCTGGGAGCTGCCCAGTACAACCACAGCCTTTGACTATTCACCACGAAGTTAATTGTTCTGCTGAAGGGTTCATTACTGGTAATTGTTCGGGGAGGTAAAGACATTCAGGCTTTAGAAACACAACTGCAAATTGATTTTTTTTTTTTTTTTTTTTTAGACACACTTATCAAATCAAGTATTATCTTATAGCTTGATACATTTATTATTTGAGATGAACTTTAATTCAGACTTCGAGCACGGTATCAATTCGCCATGTTAATGTAGAGAGAATTTTAAATTGTGGAGAAAAAAACCCCTCCAAAGGTTTTAGAGCAGAGCAGAGTCCAAGGGCTTTTTTTTACTAAGACAATAATGTGCTTCACTGTCTCATCACAATACGTAACCCAGTGCCCAGGATTTGTTTCTCTGCAAAATATGCCACAAACAAAATCCCAATGCAGAGACCCAGAGACCGTGTATGGCAGAAACCCAGGGTGTGTAGGAAAGGTATCTGCACAGAGAGAGCGGGTTACACTTGTATTGCGACATTTTGATTGGGCTTTGAGTATGCATGATGATGACAATGATGCTGCTAGAGGCTTTTTTTTTATCACTGCAGAGAAGACGGATTCTTGGTCGAAAACACTCTGTATTTGTGGGATTTTTTAGTATATAAATGTTAAAAGTTTTCAGGGCGCGCAAAAAATAGCGGCGACTGTCAGCCGCAATTTGTCGAGCCCCAGTTGGAAACCGTTTAAAGTCGATAACAATTGGCATGCCTATAGAGAGGTAAAGAAGAGAAGCTGCTGGGAGAGAAGGCGAGCGGGAAGGGGAGAAAAAAAAAGATATTTGGATTTAAAGTGAAAAGGAAATACAGTACAGACTTGAATAAATAAACGTCAGGGACGGACTAAAGCAGGAGACGAGGGAAGAGGAGAGGCGAACAAAGATCTTAGTTTATCGATTGGAGGTTCCTGTATTTGTTGGCAGTGTTTGAGGATTAAAACGCCTTTTGTATCTACAAGGAAAGAGGGAGATAAAGCTGCCAGCTGTGCGGACATCATGATATGAGAGTGGGAGAGAGAAGACAGTGAAAAAACGGAGAGTGAAATAGGCGATAGCAATGGACATGGTCAGAGTATAGATAGATAGAGGAGAAAAAAGGGAAGAAGACAAGGCAATACAAAGAAAGCGGAAGGGGTGAGGTGATAACGGAGAGAGGAATGGAGGCCTTATTTACCTGTGGCGATGTAACTTTAACGTTTTAAAAGATATATATATCCCCATAAACCGCTCTATTGTGACAGTGTTTTGTGTTCCATGTAAATTCCTGTATGCCATGTTTGCTTTTAGTACGGTTGCATTCCAGGGTGGTATAATATATCCCAGCAGCTCCTGAGGTGGCCATCTTTCAGGAATGCATGAGATCCAACATAGAAATAATAATATAGTTCAAAATCTGTTCATAAAACAATCCCTAAATAAGCTCTATGATGCAGGAGAGAACCCAGAAGAAGAGAAGAAAAATGTCGTACAAAATGTGAACTAACTTCAACAGGCCAGACCTTTAAGCTATACAATCACAGACTCTTGACAGTAACGGATAGGCAGACTTGACTGAGGTGATGTTGATTAACAAGGTGGTGTCGAGACTCAGTCATTGAAACAGATGGGGCACGACAGGAAAATTAACGGGATTTTTCTGTCGGCCATCAGACTTGCGCCAGCTGGGACGCTGCTCCAGCAGTGTGAACAATGGTGAGCACCATGGACAGCTCCCGCATCCCTGGTGGTCCCAGGATCAGCACCTCAGACAGCGGTCGTGACACACTTTAGTGCAGAATGTTGGAAATGATTCACATGAGCGCCACACAGGAGTGCAGGGGGAGACTGCAAATCCATCAAATAAAATACATTTCATGGTGTTTTTTTTAGATCAGTAATGTTAATTTATGATGCCCAGAAGCCTCCAGAAATTTTTAAATCATATCTATTGGAAGGAAAAATGGGTCCATATCAACTTTAACTATATATGCAACAGCTGTAAATTGAGTCATTAACAGTGTTTCACTTCCTTTATAGTCTTTTTAATTAATTTTTATTGCATTGTGTTTCAGAAACAATAATTAATCCCGGAATTCCTTTCAGTTGTGTTGTGAAAGCGGCTGCAATGCAATGTATACAGTTGCGACCATAGACATATTGAAGCTCATTTTAAGTGGATTAAGGGTTTAGGGTGGCATGGGGTTTGTTTACTGGTTGCACTACACACATTATACCTTCAGATGTCTATTTGAAGTCCAACATTTCACTACTCAAAACATTTTCAATCACATTTTCAACCACATCATCTGCTCTACAACGTGGAGTCCCCCAAGGTGTTATCCTGGGTCCACTTCCGTTAAATATGCACTTATTAATTGTTACATATGTTACACAGATGTCCATAAATAGGAGCGTAACACTACATAGAACGCATCAAGGATGTTTAAATCTCCTTATGTCTCTTCCCAAGCCGGGGAATGATGAGATTTGTGCTCCCAAGCTATAGAACTGCAGCGTGCTTCTTTTCACTGTAGTTATCTGTTACATGTGGACTCTTTTATACAGCAGCTGATGAATCAACAGGCTTTCAACTCCAACCTTTCTGTTTCCAAAATTCGGAAGCACTTTGCGACTTACTTTGGAGGTACTTCTGCAAACTCTACTTTGTTTTGCATTCTTACTGATGCGATCAGAAGCTCACATTGTCTTCTGTTAGAATTGCAACAAACTCTTCTTTTTTGTCTTTACATGTTGATGTGGACTGTCGCAGATGAGCAGAATCATATCCTTTAGTCCCATTTTTGTAACATGGTATCTCTGTGTGTGGCATTAAGCTGCAAAACTCTTAAATGCATGTCAGTTTTGGTCCTTTTTTTGTACACCATTTGCCTAAAACATCTGAACTGCAGGAGGAAGCGACTCAGACAGGGTGAGATGAAGAAGAGGATAAAGTGAGAAGAGAGCAAAGGGAAGAAGGAATGCGAGGAACGGAAGGAAGGGAGAATGAGATTAAGTTAGAAGGAAAAAATGTAGAGATACACTCAAGAATCGTGATATTAGCCGCAGGGTGAACGTGAGGACAAGTACTTTTTCTTTCTACCCTTCTGTCGTGTACTTGGCAGAGCAGCTCCTCTGATTGTTCCAGTTTGGCAGTATCACTTTGTACTCAACCTCTCCTTTTCACTCCCTCTCCAAGTTAATGTGGAAAAATAAAAGAGCACTTAGTGGTTGAAATTTATGACCAGACAAGAAAACCCTTTTTTTTTTTCTCCGAGGTTGCATTCTGTTTCTGTGCATAGAAAGCGAGGCAGTAGAAATAGTATTACATAATGCTTTAAATAGATATCAGTGTGTGTGTGTGTGTGTGTGTGTGTGTGTGACTTTGTAGAAGTTAAATATTATTTTTCACCCAATCAAAATGAGTTCAGCTGACACAGAGTGTCACCTGGAAGGCAAACAGCGGACTAACACTTTATTTAGCCAGGCATGATTTTAGTGTGGGTGGTACATTGTTGGAAAGAAAATGTTTTTTAAAAAGATTCCATTCCAGTTATAATTGTATAAACTATTGTGCCTTCTTATCATTTTGTAATTCACCTTTAACAGGGCTCAAGGTGAGCTTGGCACATTCAAAATCATGTCACACAAATAATGCCTCTTTTGATTCATTGCTCTCCTCTTTATGTACATAATTATTGCCTTTTTAATAAAGAGGAACCGTGACCTCAAACCGCTCATCACGATGCCTGTGACTCTTGCCCTGGCTTCTTTTCTGGTGTTTTTTTTGTGTGGCGCCATTCAATTCACTTGCATGTCACACCATTTGCACTGAATTGCATTTGCAAGTCAACTGATCAAAAGTCGTGGTGCAAACACACGGTGAAATGTTGCCCGAGTATTTCACACTGTAGTTGTAGAAGATGATAGCTGCAGGATAAGAGGCTCTGCAGACTCACTATATATCTCTTTTTTTTAGCTGGACAGACATTTTTGTATAGTATTTAGAGTGTTTATGTGTGTACTTTTGACCTCTCTAGGGATTCACATGTTGTGCCTGTAATCTCAGAGGGATGGTGAGAGTTTGTGTGTGTATGTGAGTACGTAGTGGAGTACCATCGCAGGGCGCGCTGCTGAGGGAACAGCTGTCAAGGGAGGGGCGCGGGTAATGATGGCCATGCATCACTGTGTGTGTGTGTGTGTGTGTGTGGTGGTTTGAAAACGGCTTCTGCTCATATACGTCATTCTTCCATGTCTGTCTGTAAGCTGCTGGGTGCCTCCAGACATGTGTGTGTGTGTTAGTGTGTGTGTGTGTGTGTGTGTGTGTGTGTGTGTTTTCTAGCCTTGAGTCTGACAGTCTGTCAGAAAAGCTTTCTAATTGTGGTTAAAGATGGCAGGCCAAAGTCAGCCTAATTCATCATTCACCTAGTACACACAGAGACACTGATGCACACACACACACACACACACACACCTACAAACACACACACACACACACACACACACACACACACACACACACACACACACACACACACACACACACACACACACACACACACACACACACACACACACACACACACACACACACACACACACATACACACACTCACACACAAAGTAGGTTGTATAATTTGGCAGGTTTCTTAGCTGTTATCAGACAGTAAACTGGTGTCTAGGTGACTTAGTTATATTAAAACGCACACTATGTATGTAAATTAGTATTTATAAATAAAATTGCTAATTTCAATTTTTTTTTGCACAGAACAAATAGAGGACAAAAGGAGGGAGACAGGGGCGGAAGAAGAGTAGGAAGAAGAGAGGTAAAAATGATGGAGTTGATAGAAAAAAAGGATGGGAAAGAGAGGAGGAAGCAACAAAATCGGAGTGGAGTGGAGAAAAGAAGGGACAGGAAAAGAAAGAGGGAAGAAGAAGCGTATACAGCATGGTGATTTAAAAAGGGAAACTAAGGAAAGACTAAGGAAGAGAACAGAAGTAATGATTAAAATAAACAAGAGGAAGAGAAAAGGCGAAAGAAGAAGGAAATCAAAGAAGAGAAAGGTGCAAAATCTGACCACAAAGGAGCAGAGACCAAAGTAAAGAACAAAGATGAAACGGAGGGAGAGGAAAGAAAGGAAAGGCAGCAGAAGGAGAGTAAGTGTGTTCATCTGCGTTAGCAGCCTGGCAGCCTGGAGAAGAAAAACACAGTTTCTAACCCGTTTCTTCACTCTTTCGTCCTCCCACCCTTCTTCCGTTTCACTGATTTCTCCCCTTACTTCTCTTCTGCTCTTGTCGCTTTGTTTGTGTGTTATGCTATGTGTTGTCATGTCTGCTTGTGTCTATGTATTTGGAGCCTGTTCATGTGTGTTTGTGTATGTATATTTTTCATTTCCATGATGTTTCATGCATGTGTGTCTTCTCTGTGTGACTTGAATATTGGCACACTGGTGGAAATGTTTAAAGTTATGTGGAGAAAAGGGACACAATGGCTTTTTGAGTCTCACACTTTCCCTGCATCCAAGTCAAATTCAGTTCTCTCTCTCACACACACACACACACACACACACACACACACACACACACCGGAACACATGCATAAGGTCGCTGCTACAGTCTGTGTTTCTGTGGGTCATCGCTGCACCGGGGGGTCAAGATTAAAGGATTTTCTCACAGGAGAGTTGCTCATCCCCCCGGCAGGGGAGAGGAGAGAGACAGAGAGCTTCATGGAAGAGTTACTTGAAAGTCCAGACGGTGTAGAGATCCACAGGCCCTGTCTGCTCACCTGCTGGGGACAACTAAGTAAAGACACTACCCGCCTGTGTTAATCACTGCCAGCGTCTTTACAGTTACAGGAGACATGGAAATATGTCTTACGGTGGCATCATCACCACACAAAATGTAGCCTGCTGGCTGTAAGCTCATAATTACAGGTGAGTTTTTCCCTTTTATCTAAATTGCGTCATTAAAGGATAATGAAAATTGCGGCAAAGTTTAAATTGGATTCGTGAATATCTTCGGGTCAATTCGTCCACATTATAAAAAAAAAACTATTTTATGGTAGTACTGGTACCCCCCCCCCCCTTCCATGTGCTTGTTATTCTGGATAATTTACAGATTTTACTATCAGTTAACAGTAAATGTGTATTATGGGTTATGCAGTAAGACCGGGACAATGTTTCTGTTTTAATATCTACCAAAGAAATAGTCCCTTAAAGCTGCTGTAAAACACCATTTAATGAGGTTCCCTCTTTGCATTAATTACATTTTGGGTGTCATATGGACGGAAAGATATAGTAAAGTAGTAGTTGTGTTGCCATTTCCAGTAGCAAACATGTAAATCCCTCCAGAGCAGCTTTGAGATGATGAAAATAACACTTTCACGGAATAACAGAAAAACAAGATCATTGCACACCTTATTCAAATTCTTACAGCTGTTGAGGGATTTAACTGGCAACCTCTTATCTCCCTCTCTCTCTATCAACATGTTGTAGATTCAACGATTAAATATGTGGACATGAAGTGAAATATGCATTCAAAAAAAAAGTGGGAACCTGCCCAGGGGAAACGGTGCAAGAGGAGAAGGTGACAACAGAAGGTGAACAAGAATGGTGTCAGTTATGGAGGGAATGCCCTGAGGTTGAACAGAGAGATAGACTGTGTGTGTGTGTGTGTGTGTGTTGAGAACATAGGTTAAAAATGTCTGTCAACATTTTGTAGTTTTTTTGGTGTATGGTTGTGTGTGTTAGAGGTTAGTACTGTAGCTGGGTTCTGTTGCTATGTGTGTGTGTGTGTGTGTGTGTGTGTGTAATACAGGCAGCACTGTAGGGCATCACCTTGGCAGAGGTATTAAATATTTTTCATCCTCTTCACGAACTGTGGGGAAGGACCAGGAGACAGATTTTACTCACACACGAACACACAACGCATGCTGCTTTGTAGAAGACACACACACACTCACGCTGAAAGCAGACATTTTGCATACTCGTATGAGACACACACACACTTATTCACGTGCCCAATCGCATTACTACAGTCGCATGCAGAGAGACAATGTCTGACAGTCTGCTGGTTTCTGACTTAACCTGCTCCCTAAGCTGTCACTGTATCAATGAATCATCCCCTCTGACTCACTCAACCTGGCATGTGCTGCATATGCAGCATGAGCTGGGACATCGGTATCTGTTGGAAAAATGTCTCCCTCGAAATTTTGAATTGGATTCTCCTTCAGATTTGATCAAACGGCCCCCTGGTTATTTGTGCTCAATAAGCGTTGTATTAAACTGATGGACAGATGCTGGCTGCGTTTACTACGACAATAATTGTGTTGTTGTTTTGTTCTTTATTAAAGCTGTGGGACATTACAAGGGCTCGTCTGGCACTTTGGATTAGAAACAGTGGGTTTGAAAATTGTTTCCTTTTTGTTTTTGAGTATTCTCCATTGCTCACAGGTATTATGATGCATCCTGACCCTCAAACAGTCGACACAAAAATAACAACGGGTACGAGCTTCATTATGCTTGAGAATGCAGTGTGAGTCGAGTTAACACAAGATGGATAACTGGCAAACAGTGTAGCAGGTTGAGAGTAAATACGGTGTATGGAATACTGTGCATAAGGTCACATCGTCCTCCAAATTCAGGCAAAAGAAAGCTTCAGCACATTTGTTGATTATTGTTGATTATGACGTGTCCAAGTCTGGAAGTTTGGCACCATGTGTCGTCTTTTTTTTATAGGTTGGTCACTCGTGCCAGCTGTTTCTTGCCTTTTCATCCTCCTTGGATGCTTGTTGGGCGATGCTCCATCATATTCATTGAAATAAGTACAGCTGCAGGATGAACGACTTTGTGAACATTGACGTTTTTTGTTCAGAACATACGCAACTTTGTCCCTGGTGGTTCATGTACTGCATCGCTGCGTGCTCCAGCACACACACCACATGGCAGCAGGTACCCAGCTAGTACAATATCACCGGGAAGAAAAGAAGGATTTGTTGCAGCTCTGAAAGTAGATATTAAGTCATTTTAAATGCATGTGGAGTCTGGCAGTTTTGTGTTGGTGAAATATACTTGAAATATGTTCCACATTCTCAAAAAAAAATGTCCTGGGAAAAAGGCTTAGATTGTCTGTTTTATCTCTATGAGATATATGAACGACGAGGGAGTGTGCTCTGTGGCAGTGATGGTGCCAGGTATTTGAGACAAGGTTGCTGGTTTTTAATCTATTTCCGTGCTTGAAACGTATACAACCTCATGCCTAACGTACCCCTAGCGTCTGTCGCCGTATACCGGCGTATGAGTGATATTTTTCATACGTCCGCATACGCTAGTACGATACGCAATAGTGTGTGACACCAGCTTTAAACAAGAAGCCAACACGCTCATCAAAACCCTGCTGCCCTGATGGTATCGCTTCTTGGATTACCGCCGAGGGTTTGTGTGTGTGTGAGTGACGGTAAGATGACATGACACCGCACAGGAGCTCAGGGCAAGATCATGTCTCATATTCACGCATATCAAGATTACTCGCAGATAGTGGTGTTATCTCTCTACTGGCAGATCATTTTCAAGTTTCGCTTGGAGAAAAAAACAAAAACATTCAAAAGCAACATCAGAAACTTTGAAAGAAGTTTCTGTATTTCCTCTCTTCCTCCCTGTGTTTGCATCATATGTATATACTGTAAATTAATAAAAAAATCTGTCGGCCTGGTTCAGAGGTGGTTAACTAAGGAGGTGTCACAGGTCACCGCTGCATATAAACTCCTCTCTGCTCACCTTTCATCAGCTGTTACAGAAAAATAGCATCGGAGCAGTGCTTTAGATAGAAACCTAGATCCTAACTCCTGTGTTTGCAGATGCAGTAAGGTCTCTATACTGTATATTATAAAATACTGAAAATGAAAATGATATAAATTTGAAAAAAGTGTACCCAAAGATCAGTAAGAGAGACTAGGGTTTGCACTGCTCTAATTCTGATCTTAAATGTGACTTCAGCATGGATCACTGGAACTTTCATTTCTTCTGAGTTTCACCATGCATATTAAATTGTGTTTGTAGAGGCAGCCGTTAAAACTGCCAAGTGTACCCAACTGTGCAAATACATGCTGGATTAAGGCTTTGGATTTAGAAATTGACTGAGGATTCTCTATGTCGTCTGCAAAACTTCTGTAAAACTGCAGATAAAAGTGCTCAGTGTGGAACAAAGATACAGGTATTTAATGATGTATTAATTGTGCTTCGACCCTCGTTAGCCACCACCAGAGCAACAGTATGATGATAACACATTGAACTGAAAAACAGTGCAAAGAGTGAGCACACACACACACACACACACACACACACACACACACACACACACACACACACACACACACACACACACACACACACACACACACACACACACACACACACTGAATCCCAAGATACAAGATGTGCGTGTTGAGCTCTATCACACACACACACACACACACACACACACACACACACACTGAATCCCAAGATACAAGATGTGCGTGTTGAGCTCTATCACACACACACACACACACACACACACACACACACACACACACACACACACACACACACACACACACACACACACACACACACACACACACACACACACACACACACAAGCCTCAAGAGCCAACGCATTGATGGATTTTAAGGATTTGCCATGAGCTTCCTCCTCCACCTAGATGCTGCTGGGTTTGTGTGTGTTTGTGTGAAGCTTGACAGCGTGCTGGTATTACTTTGGACTGTACTGGAACCGAGTCGCTCTGTTGGAGAGTCCCACAGGACTGCATGTCCTTACCAGCAGACACACACAAACGCACACAAAAAACTTTTACAGCTGTTAGAACAGCGCAGCATCAAATCGGATGTCCATCTTAAAGGAACCTTTTAACAATGTACAGTCTAAGAGGTGATTAAGAAAAACATCGGAGGTAGTTTCTACCTGCTGGGCCTCCTGCTGTGTTATCAAAGCTGCCCTTCTTGTCTCCTCCTTTCTTCTGTTGCTTTTTTTTCCTCCCCTCTCCTCTCATCTATGTAGCCTTCTGTCCTCCCCTCCACTTTTCTCATTTCCTTTTATCTCTCCCTCCCTTCAGTCCCTTTTTTTTCATTTAATGTCATTTCCTCTTTTCTCCTCGTCTCCCGTCCTCTGCTTTCCTTTCGTCTCTCTTCTTTTACTCATCTGCCATCATTTCCTTTATTCTACCTCTCTTCCATAATTTCCCCTCAAGCAACCACAGTGGTTACGAACAAACAAGTGAAGAGGCCCTGTGTGGGCCACAGCACGTCGGGTTTTGCTGTTGATGCTGCTGTTTTTTTTTCTCGAAACCTTGAGTGCTTGAAATAATGTGAAGGTTGACCTAAGGTTACGGGTACTCAGGCTGTTTAGCCAGTGGAACGCATTGAGCAGAAAACACAGATGGGCCTCTAATCACTGTTGTCTTGGGCAACGCTAAGCCCTTGACGCTGGCATGGCACCTGTCCAGAACGGTGTGTTGAAAGGGAAACTTAGCACGCATGCTTGAGATGTGCTCTGTTAAAGCTATCGGCTTTAACCATCTTACATGTGCTAATGTTCTGTTACTCTGCTACTGCTAGCTATGCCCAAAAAAACTGACTGGTCCAATGGGAGTGTCATCCCAGGGGAAAGAGTATCAGATATCACATTTAAATAATCCTCACCTTTCCTGTTTAGTGCCAGTTATGTTGCAAATATAAGGAGTTGATCGAGATCGTTAGGATTGAATTAGCCCTCCTCCTCATTCAGGGCTGCCAACTCTCGCACATTGACCGTGAGACGTTAATTGACACTTTTCTCATGCTCTCACGCCACACGTCTACTTCCTCCTGCCATGAAAAACAAAGTTAGACCTGCTATCGTCTCAGACGGGAGAGAGCAGCACAGTGAATGTCCTCATGTTTAAACATGTTATAATGTTTCATTATAAGCCTGTTCAGGACGACCCTAACCATGACCACGTCAAATCTGTGTGTGTTGTTGTATATCATTTTGTAATCAACAGAAAATGAATGTCAACATTACTGATCATCTCAGTCTTCTATCACGCAACAATGCCAAATATTCATTTGTGTCTTTGTAGGTTGGACAAAAACGAGCAATCTGATTATACAGACGCCATGCTAATCAGTTATTTAAAAAGCAATTTAGATGTTAATTGGTAATGAAAATAATCATCGTTAAAGCCCTACTTTTTTTTAGAAACATGAGAGTGACATAGCGGTGATTTAGTTTAAACAGTGAGTAAAAGGAAGCTGCAGAGAACAGTGACACTGACTGACAAACTCAGTGAGATGTTGGGAAGAGATTATGGGTGAAAAGGGAATGAGGTCCTGAGTGGGACAGATACGTGAATGCAAACACTGAACAACTTATCTCCAAGCAAAACGGAGATAGAGACCGAAAGACAGACTGTGGGAGAGAGACGGAATCAGATAGGTGAGGGGGGGGAGAAAATGCCGAGACAGACCCAGATGAGAGCAGCCGGAGATATATATATATAAAACAGTTTAAAAAAGAACATAAATATGAGATAACTGGAGACAGAGAGCTAATCAGTGAGGCGTGAGGTTAATGTTTGTTTACAGGGCTGTGTGTGGGTGTTCTTATGCGTGTGCGTGTGTGCATGCATGTGTATGCATGTATATTTTTAGCTGTGATGATGAAGCTTAGTGCATCTGGTACCCCCTAGCCCTAGGGAGGCCAAAGCTGCAACACACACACACACACACACACACACACACACACACACACACACACACACACACACGCACACACACACACACACACACACACTCTGTCTTACTTTATTTCTCGCACTTTCAATGTCACACTTTCGTCCGTCAGAAAGAAACACACGTGCATCCACCCAGCTTGCAGCCTACATACAATACTCACTGAGATTGATATTAACACACACATGCGCAAAACAATGCGACCGCTAGCCCAAAGCAGGCAGGACCACAAACACTGGTATTCATAAAGTGCTCAAGAACACACGCTGTGTCCTGGCTTCACAGAGATAAAGCTCTCTGAAGGTGGAGAAGCGTCTCTTTCTTTTTACCCTTTTTTATTTAGTGTTTACCTTATCTTTCTGTCTCTCTCTCTCTCTCTCTTCCCGAGAAAAGTCTTAAAGGAAACACTAAACACTTTTAGAGGTTGGCTCTAAGGTCAACTTCACTGTTACGTGAGTCACACGTCCGTCCTTGGTAGATCACGTACTCAGATCCTCCACACATCCATCACATCCATCCAGCATACACAACACTGAGGGATAGTTGGTGACTTAAATTGCATTTAATGATAGTGTATTTATGGAACCTTGCCTATTTTTTATAAAAAAAAATCAAGGCAATGCATAAAGATATGATCAACTATACCTGAAGAGCTTGTTTACTTGTCTTTTGCAAAATATATGCTTTTCATACTTTTTTTCTATGTAATGGCAACACTAGAGTTGTACCAATCTTTGGTCCCTATGCCATGATGTGGAGCTAGTAAATGCTAAGCCAGGGCAAGCTAATGGGAATCATCAAAGCTGAATGTGAAAGGCTGCAGCACCTGTCAACCAAACAAGCAGGCAGTACAATGATATCCTTGTTTAAAAATAGATCATTTTCTGAATACAAATTCAAATTCTAGTCCCAGAATCCCCACAAAATCCAAAAGTATATCACCTGAAACCCGAATTAATGCGGGAAAAATTGAGTGTTTTCCTAACTTCAGTACAATCAGCATCGACCACCGATGCTTTAGGGAAGAGGCCCTTCCACATTGGCTTCAGCGTTCAGCCATGGCGGTTGCAGTTTGGATAACGCTACGCTCAGGATATGGGGAATTGTTGACATAAAGCGCCAGAGAAAAGTAGACAAATCTACCGGGGATCCACAGATGTCTTTGGTATCTATCTTGATCAGGAAAGCTAGACACTGGGTTTTTCCCTCCGAAAACCTTGGTGCATGGATTTTTAATCTGTAGAAACACTTTCTATGCTTAGTCAGGGGAGTCTTTCCTAGTTCCTTTGCAATTCACGGTATTCTGTAGAGTACTGGCTTCACTCCCAGAGTGCATTGCCATAACACAGAGAAACAAACCGCACACATTACACAACATATATCCATCATGCATGCTCAACAGGATACGTCGTGTTGTGCATCATATCTGTGGCAGTGATAAGAAAGAGCACTCCGTCGACTGTACAGAGCATGTCAGCAGTCCCTCCACAGCAGAGAAGAAATATCGTACGCCGTGTCTATTTCCCCGCCTCTCCGTCCTTCTGTCCCTGGTTGTCCCTCCTTCCTCCGCAGCTTCTCTCAGTTTTTGCTGTTAGTGTCATCCCAATGGGGGCACTAAGAGAGAGAGCTGGGGAAAGGTGGTGTTGGTGGTAGAGGGAGGAGGTGTTGGTGTAAAAAGCAAACTGTCTATGAGTGGTACACACACACACACACACACACACACACACACACACACACACACACACACACACACACACACACACACACACACACACTTGCTGCTTACACTCTTTTCCCATTGTGCCGTGAGGTCACTTGGGTGTTTGAATGGAGCGCTGTTGTGACCTTCCCACTGCAGCTCTCTATCTAAAAGTCACACTGGCACTTCAAGTTGGTGAACTTTTTTGCAAGGAACCCAAGATGTAGTCAAGTATGCGTGTTTTTGAGAAAGAATGAACATATGATCAATATGAAATCCATCCATCAGTCACTGTACACGTATCTTGATACATTGAAAACATTACCTGACCTGTAGCCTTACTCATCTATGCATTCATTAATCTATGCATTCATCCATCCATCCAATGTTGGCTTATTTACAGAGCCAGAAACTGATCAAAACAACGGTCTGTGGGGTTTCAGTGATCAACTTTTATTTTCAGTGAAGTACAATTTGTTGCCAAGCCGACAAACCACCTACAGACTGTGATTTGGCAATGCAAGCTCATTAAACCCTCTCAGTTCTATGGCACAACATTAACTCTCTGGGACCGATAGATGGATACACATCCATCCATGTATCCAGCTACTTCTCCATTCAGCCGTCCATCCATCCATCCATTTCTATGTTCAATTTTATGTTTCTCTACGTAACAGTTCTGCATTTCTGAGTGCTTAAGAGGAGACACGCTAGGTGAGTTCATGGTAACATTTTAAATAATAGATTACACATGGAAATTCCCCAGTTGAATACTTAAATAACGGCAATTATTTTTGTATTGCACATTGACTGAAATGTTATGTTTAAATATGCAATTGCGGCATTAGCTCATCAAATATGTGCTAATTTGCATACATTTCCACAACAGAAATCTGAACATTAGCTAAAGCCAGGTTCAAAATGATTGTTTCATTTTGTTAACACATAAGGGTCAAAGTTATTTAAAGAGGGATATTTAGATCTTGTATCACGCTGTAAATCAGAAAATACTGCCAACAGCCATATCAAGTCCATTTTCACCATGTTTTTAGAAATAAAATGTTAAATAAATCAAGCTATGAGTGATATATTAATAACAACCCCCTCAGTAAAAACCTTCAAAATAAAGACAGGAGTACATCTGGGTTGGTGTATGAAAGTGCTACTGAAGTAAGGATGTGTGGCTCAGCGTTTGAGAGGAAAAAACTCCAATAGACAAAGTGTAGTAAGAATATAGTAATAGTAATATAAACACACACATGCTTATTTTGCATGTTCTCTTCCAACTAGTTTAAAAAGTAAATATGTTATGGAAGCAAAATAGACGGAAATCTCAAAATGAACCAGTGCATGACATGTTTTTGCCTGTAGTGCCTTAAATGACAGACGGCCCTCTGTAGTTTGAGCCTTGGTAGGAGGTGTCTGCATGAAGCAACCCCGGGCGGTGTAGTAGACGTTACACAGGCATGAGTCGGCACGACATTGGTGCACATTTCATAAACATATATACATTTCTAAAGTCAGTGTATTGTTTCATTCAGAAAATACACATTGTCACACCTCACCCTGAAAAAGTCTCTCTCTCTCTCTCTCTCTCTCTCTCTCTCTCTCTCTCTCTCTCTCTCTTTCTTGCCCCCCCCCTTCAATAAACACTGTTTAATAAAGTAAACCTGACCTTATGCTTCTCAGAAGCTGTCACTGAATTTGTATTTTAGTGTGCCCGTAGTGTTAACAACTTGATTGTTCGAGCTCAATCGTGCAAATACTCTTCAGATATTCAATCCATACATATCAAGTATCAAGTGCAGTTACTTGTGTGTGTTATTGTGCTTATTTACTTCCAGTTTTTCCCCCGTGCCTGTATCTGTGTTGCCCCACGCCCGCGTGTTCATGTTTGTCAGTCTGTCTGTTCGGATGGATGTCTCAGCTGGCAAAGCGGAGCAACATCACAGATGAGTCAGACGAGGCTGAGCTCGTTTTGACAGAGGGAGAGGGAGAGGGAGAGGGAGAGGGAGAGGGAGAGGGAGAGGGAGAGGGAGAGGGAGAGGGAGGGAGAGGGAGAGGGAGAGGGATGATGGGGGAGAAAGGGAGAGAAATTGCAGAACAGGATGCAGCCCTTAAAAGGCAATCATCAGTGATCTTTTTTCTTTATTGCAATAATGAGCTCTGAGGTGTCATATTAGCAGAAATCCGTCCCGAAGGATACTTTAAAGATACTTAAATATATATCTGCTACAATTCTTCAGGTGGGACAGACTTTTGAAGTCATTTCCATTACACGCACATTACTAGCAGCCAGAGAAATCCCACTTCTTGCTGCATACTCAACGGCTGCTGCACTTTGGCTTCATCCCTTTGAGATGTTTCTTCTTCTCAGATGTCAGATCTTGTGAAAAAATATCTGCGTAACGATTTTTATTTTTTTTTAAAGTAAAGCTAACTTTCCTCTGCAGCCCAATGTTTAAAAGCGGTCTTGTCTACTGCACTAATACAGGGGCCCTTTACAGTGGCTAGCACTTGAACTCAAGGACTTTCGTGTTACACAAAGGATACCAGAGCGTTTGATACATTTAAGGAACAGAATACGTGAATACATTTCGTCAAGAGTATTTTGTTGCTGAGGTCAAAGCTTTGCCTCGCTCCCATATTTAGCGGTCCTCCTATAATATTGCTGATTATTATGCCTGGTGACTGGATGTTTAGTCCTTTTCATCTGTTCATCACTCATCTAGAAAATCTCTCTCCCCTTTTATTTTCTCCGTCATTCTTTTGTTTTTTCCCCTCACACCCCCCTTCACCTCCACTCTCCCCCATCTACTTCCTCTCTCCCTGTCTTTCTCTCTTTTCTTTATCTTCCACTCAATCTTTCCTCTCCTCATTTCCCAGACTCTGTCTCCCTGTTTGCAGCTTGCCTATCTGCATGTCTGTGTTTTGGCTGTGTGGGCGCGCTCCTGTCAAAACCTGCTGTGTGTGTGTGTGTGTGTGTGTGTGTGTGTGTGTGTGTGTTTGCTGTTGGGTTTTGGTGATCTTTGTGTTTGTTCTCTGTAAGTATGTCAGCATGCATTTGTGTGTGTGTGTGAATTCAGTGTTTGCATTTCTATCTGTGTGTCTGTACTGTGTGTGTGTGTGTGTGTGTTTGTGCTCTTGTTTGTGCATTTTTCTGTGTGTATATGTTTTGTATGTGTGTTTTGTGTGTTTCAGCATCGTGTGTGTGTCTGTGTGTATTTTCCTCGATCTGTCAGCCTTCAAAGAAAAAACTTAATTTTTCTAAAATAAACAGCTTTTTCTTTCCTTTGGAGGAGAGAAAGAAGAAAAAGAGGAGAAAGAAGTCGTCTTGTTTGATCGATTGCTAACCCAAAGCTCAGCTTTGATTTTTTCTTTTCAATGCATCCTTACACGCACACACGCACACACAGAGAGTACCGCTTTGAGATTTTCTTAGCTGCAGGTTCAGCTTCTCAAACACAGACGAGTCAAGAATGTGTCGCCAAGTGCCTCTCACCCCGCTCCTTACTGTTTCCTCCTCCTCTGTGGTAGAAAACTTTCCAAGAAGCACTTTTCAGTCTGCACGAGAGTGCTCTGCCTTTGTGTGAAGGCTTTGTAGGAAGTTATTGTATTATTTATGAATATTATTTTTCCGTAGGGGGGGGTCTCTTGTATTTTAAATCACGCACTATCAACCTCTATTTAATCTGTCCACAAGACACAAGGGTGAAATTGACTAACACGAAACGGCCCCTGCATGCTGGCATTGAATGTAGGCTACAGTTTGTGTGCATGGTGCAGTTTCCTAATGTCCTTATTATGGTGTACGCATATTCAATAATTGGGTCAGAGGCGCTTCCACCGTGCTAGATTTGTGTGTATGTGTGTGTTTGTGACACATCGGTCCTCTGATTCGTCGTGCAGTGAGTTGGCACAACGTAGTCGACCCACTTGAACCTGACAGCCCTCAGCCCGACTACAGTCTAACCAAACCAAGCCATTTCTGCCTGCTCTCCAGAAATCTATGACAGCCACGTTTAACGAGGGCTGTAAGTCGTTCACACGTATGCTACATCAGTAGCGCTCAGGGTATCAGTTGATGAATATGGCAATTGAGTTGATGTAGAACTTGTTGAGTTGTGGATGCCTCAGTACACAGTGTGATGTCATCGGTAGAGATTCAGCGGTTGAAGAAGTCCTTTTCTTTATATTCTGTGTGTGCTTGCTGAACTGCAGCTTCACCACAAAGAGCATCAGAAGGAATTACATTTGTGCCAACCTAACTTCCAAGGTGCAACAGTTGTTCTTGAAGTGTTACAGGAGTTTGGACCTCTCTACACTGTACAAAACCCAACAGCCTTATAATGAATACCTTGCAGGAATTCACAATTGTATTACTTGGTGATGCGGTGTCAGGGAGGTGTTAAATGGCATTGCAATTTGTATTGCAAGGCGGCACTAAAATGTTTACAACTTAAAAGTAAATGGGGTGGACAGAAGTGAAGCTTCATTTGAATTATTATGTCAACACGCATACAGTACAGTACATTGCATAATGCTGCAGCTTCACACGGTTGGGAAGACAAGTTGAAGACGGAGCGTGGGGGCTGACACGGGAGAGAATCTATGGTGGGTTGTGATTGTAGTCCAGCGGGGAAACCGACGCATGGGACTTTAGTTACTATCTTTAGGCACAGAAGTGTGCTGGTTGAACACCTGCTACAGTCTGGCCTCATCCTAAGGAGAGGTGGTTGAGAAAACTCAGGTTGTGCTCTTTTTTTTTAGCAGCTATACAAGAAGCTGCCTGATAACTAGTGTTGAGTTCTGCTCTATGAAGCCACATTTTTTTTCGTAGTGTAGAGGTGCATCATGTAGCACAGCTTCCACAGAGTTAGCTCTCTGCAGGTAACTATACAGTATGTTCTGAAATTCGAATTACTTAGCTCTCCTCGTCGACCGTTCCCGGCTGAACAAGTGTCCAAGCTCTCACATCAAAGCAGGCAGTGGAGAGGATGCATTTTGAAACACAACAAACCTCGTGACCTTCTCTCCACCGCTCACTTCACCGTTCCAGCTCTCATCTGGCTCTCCTGAATCAGTCTCGCTCTCTACCTCTTGTTTCTGTTCTCTGATAGTGTTGATAAAACCTCTCTTCATCCTCCCCATCCTTGTCTGAAGCTGCCATCTCTCTTTCACTCAACTTCCTGTCTTTCAATGACCTTATCTTAAGCTAGCCTTCTATCCGTCCATCCATTCATCCTGGATAGAGTTATTGAATTAATGTCTGCTCTTTGTTTATTTCTTCATCATTTGAGGATGGACATTGCTTTTGACAGGAAACCATGAACATTCATAAACTTACAATACCCAGAACATGTGTGTATACATCCCAGCCAGTCTGTTATCTCCTCATACATTAAAGATCTAACATGTGAGAGAGTCTAACATGTAACAGAAAGCCTTGTTCACGCTTTCTCTATAAAGCGTGTTCAGACTTATTTGCATACTCAAGTCTGACTTTGCAAAACAAGAGCCAGGGTTTCAACACAGAGGAGGAGACAGGTAGATGGTACTAGGAGGATGGCAATTGTTAGAAATAATAATAAAAAACAAATGCCAAGAAGATGGCAAACAGAGGGGCAGAAAATGGTGAGAGGAAGACCTGAAAAAGAAGAAAATATATGTATATATGGTGGAGGGAAAAAAGGGCAACAGGAATTTAATGATGAAAAAGAGATGAAAGACGTGACATGAATAAATAAGAACGGCTACAATTAAATGTGGGTTTGTCAATTCAAGTCCCTGATTAAGACGGATCAAGAAATGCTGAGCGGACGATTTTCACTCGGAGAAGGATGGCGATGCAATGAGGGAGAGAGAGTGAAAAGGGTGAAAGGGGAAAAAATGACAGTCAGACACTGGAAGCCAAAACCGTGAGAGGGGGAGAGTGGAAAGAAAGTGAAAGAGAGGAGCAAGTGAAATTGGAGCTGGAAGAGATGGATGGGATGCTGAGAGGGGCAAAAGGGAACAGCGGAGCAAGGAGAAAGAAGAAAGATAAGAAAGATAAGAAAGATAAGAAAAAAAGGGACGGAAACAACCCCCACACCTTTAGGAGGTTGGAACTTTTTGAAACAAACAAAGGCTGATCAGCTGTGCAAAAGTGGGCGTGTCCGCAGGTCTCTTTTTCAGTGAGTTTACTCGTTATTTTTAAGGGTTTTAATGGGTTTATGAGATTAAAACCCTGCAATGACGTAAAATGGTAAATGGTCTGTACTTGTATAGCGCTTTTATAGTCTTCCAACCACTCAAAGCACTTGAACACTATATACATTTCTGGATTGAGCCATTCACACCCATTCATACACTGATGGCAGGGGCTACCGTGTAAGATGCCACCTGCCCTTCAGGACTCATTCATTCAACATTCATACCCATTTATACACTGCCGGCACACGCCCGCGGCAGCAATTTGGGGTTAAGTGTCTCGCCCAAGGACACATCAACATGGACTAGCGGAGCCGGGGGGATCGAACCGCTATATTTGTTGAATTAATTCATGAAACTAAATGACAGATGGGAAGCAGCAGTGAAGCGCCGTGATTTACAAAAGTGTTACTGTTGTGATTTGATGATGTAATCCTGTTACACACTACACTTATTTTTTTTGCATAAAAGCAGGTTCATGGAAACACGGCACTAATTCACACTTTCTTTTGCCACCTGTTTGAAAATTGGCTTACACTTCTGCACACCATTGGGTGGCCACATGACCAAACCCAGCAGAGAGACGAGAGACAGAAAGAGAACGAGAGGCAGTAACAGAGAGGTGACGTGGGAGGTAATTCTGTCTAAATCTACTCGTGCAGAAAAAGAGAGTTCCATCAAGGAAAAAAAAGGAGAAGGAATAGAGAAACTGATTAAACCCATCTGAGAGAGTGAGACAGCGTGACAAGGAGTCTGTCTGAGAAATACAAGAAGCTGACACAAGGAGAGAGAGAGAGAGAGAGGGAGAGAGAGAGATTTCATTGATCTGAGAGGGGAAAAAAGGGAAAATACAAGAGACGGACAAGTTGGGAAATAAGACCATGTAATGTGTGGAAGGTATCGTTCAAGCATTGCACGAGACATTATCGGATAACTGGGTTTCTTAACAAGTAATAGGGCAGCTGAACGTAGAGGGAAATAGAGCAGGCAAGGCAGGGGGGTATTTTCTGTAAGCCTTAGTAAATGGGAAATATAGTTGGCAGAGACAAAACATACCAAACTAAATGCTGGTAGAGCTGCAAATATATGAGAGCAATTCATCTTCTCTCTGGTACAAAGCATTTGTTGAGGTGGGGTGAAGCTTGGATGTCACATTAAGTGTTGCCAGAAGAAGTGTCCCTTTTCTTGTCAGATTATGTCATGCACTGATTGATGTATGACTGTGTTTGCTTCAGATCCCAATAGATGGAGTTGCGTAGTTGCCCTTGAACTGTAGATGTTCAAAAATCGATTTGTCCTCATCCATGTTGACTTAAATGTTCATTCCCTATCTTGGAAAAAAGCAGTTGACATAATAATCTCACCAAAAGGTCCATTCGGTATTGTGCTTCTGCTTTTGGCATCTTCAGATAGAGATAAGAGGAGATGAGAGGAGTCCATATGAACAACTCACTGTTGTGCTTTTAGTTTACAAGACGGCGTTCAACAGACGGCATTTTTGGCTACAGTATATTGTATAATGTAGTTGTATTTGACTCTAATTAAACCTTCGACCAAAACCAGCTGAAGTGGTATTGACTTTTGTTGTGCATTACATCTGACTTCAGGCTGATGCTGCATTACTTCTGATCTTTACAAACAGCATTCACATGTAGAATTTGTAGGCAACAGGGAACACGATTTTGGTATCAGAAGTGTTGTGGTCTCAGAGTAGAAGTGACTGATCACGTTCAAGCAGGCTTTGGTTAACAGTCCGTGTGAACACATTCCCGAAATGCCAACCCACCGGCTATCGGTCTAACGATGATTTCTCATTTCTAAGGGTTTAAAAGTAGTCTGTTACCCTGGCTACTTGTGAAACAATCTGCTCGTACAGTTGGTCTCTCAACTCCAACTCCAATCTTGCATCTCAAGTTGCTAATCGGAACTGTAAACAATGAGCAGTGCAAGGAAAAGGAAGTCTTGGCCCGGATATACGCTGACTAGACTGGAAACCCAGAAATATAGCCCCTGGCTGTCGGTAGACCGTCAGCCCATGGGCTCTGGGATTGCATTACAGCTTACTGGCAGGATTGACTGTAAAGTTGGGGCCGTAAGTGTTACATCTAATTGGTGTGTAAGACGACTGCAGGTACCTGATTTCAGTTAAGCCTGGCGTCTTTGACCAAGCATTTCTAAGTCAGTGATGATGGGAAAGGAGAGTAGAGGTTTCAGATATTTGACCAAAGACGAATATCTGAAACCTCTGCAACTTTTTCTTACAGTTTAATAGTTCTTGTTCTTACAGTATATGGGACAGTGTCCACTGTGTCCACTGTGTCCCTGGTTGCAGTGCTCAGTTTAGTAATCAGCTTATTTGCTGCTATCAAGCACACCAGATCCTCTCTCATTCTGTCTCTCACACGCTTTACTTCAAGTTCAAGTTCCCTTATCTCTCTTCGTATTTTTCTTTCACCATCTTAACTTCATCACCTTTCTGTTCCTCCTCTAAATGAGGGGAGAGATGAACGGATCAGACCGATGAAGGGCAGCAATGGAAAAGAGAAGGGGCCGATTAAAAAGCACATGTAGAGCACGGGGCTAAAAAAGAGAGGAGCGGTCAATTAAAGTTGATAAAAAAGACAATGGATGGACAACAGAGGGAGGAAGGATTAGAAGGCAAAGAAAATAGAGAGGTTGAATTAAGAAAGTGTAGAGAGAGGGTAAGACTGTGTATAGATGGCTATGAATAGATCCAGCTGAGCAATGTGATGAAGTTAACATAGCTACAAGACTGAGGAAGAGTGTGTGTGTGTGTGTGTGTGTGTGTATGTGTGTGTGTGAAGATGGTGGGTGACAGTATGCAAGTGAGTCAGTGGCCTGTTTTTGTGTGTGCATGCCACTGTGTGTGTGTAAAGGGTGCAGGCACAGAGAGATGAGATGAGAAGCCTTTAAAAGCCATATTAAAGAGTGCCTTGAAAGCCAAGTGGCAGCTTCTATACTCCTTCATAATCTCACACACACACACACACACACACACACACACACGCACACACATTAAGCACGTTAGTCAGCTTTAATCACACAGCCAGCGTGAGTGTGTGTGCTTCCACAAGGCCTCTTCATGTTGATAATGACGCACTCTTCCACAGTAATAGATCTGTCATTCAGCACAATTAAAGGATCCCGCACGCACACACTTTCAAGAACCTTCTTTTGTCCGTCTCTCCTCATAACACACACACACACACACACACACACACACACAGTGGAAATCCACATCAATGTGCCATTATCAAGTCATCACATTTCCAAATTGAGGAGTATGTTTGCCGTGCTGTCACATTTCCTTTAATTGGCATAGGCAAATTACACACCCTGCCCCCCCCCCCCCCCCCAACACACGCACACACACACACACACACTCTTTCTCTCTCTCACATGCACACATCCTTTTGAATGGTGTAAATGTAATGCTTGTATTAAGGATTAGGTCACAAGCTGTCACATTTCCTCCCCAGTTATAATTAAGGGTTATGTAATACAATACTGCCAAACACACTGCTAAGCTCACACACTCACAGACACACGCACATGTAAGCTATACACACACACACTCTCACACACATCCATGCACGTAAGCATGCGTCGTGGTCACACTTGCAGACACACATACACTTGAAAATAGGGCGTGCATGTAGGAACACACACTTTGCACATGTTGAAAAGAGAAGAACGGATGTAACGCTCGCTGCCTCTGGGGAAAGTGCAGCTTGTGAATTATTGAGACGACGCACTGAAACAAGTGGTCACACACAGCCTTGCACACAGAACACACACACATGTATTGTGATAGTTTTTGACGTGTGCATCTCGGGCCTTTGAACGTAAAGTAAGCCGTGTGGTAGCAGGGACAGCAGATGTTGGAATTTCACCTGCACTCATTTACTGCATGAACAACCCCATCATCCATAAGACACCAGGCCTAGACGTGGCAAAGCAGCCAGTGTAATCCATTAGCAAAGGTAGATTTCTAACTACTACACACACACACACACACACACACACACACACACACACACACACGCAAGCATGCTTGAGGTGACCACTTGCCATACTCTCATTACATCTGAACCATACATAGACTGAAAGATTAAATGCGGATTTTTGGGGACAAAATCCATAAGTGCCTTGATCACAATTACCTCTCCATACCAATATGTGACCTTCAGCCAGTTGCCATTAAAGCAATGTTTCAAAAAAAACAATTCTCTTCATCGTGTATGGTGTAAGATGATGTATAATATCTAGCAGCTTTACACACCAGGGGTTTGACACATTAACGAATCAAAAATGCAAAAAAAACTCTTGAATATTTTGCTTCAAATCTATTGATGAAAAATCAGACTCTGAAATCACCTAACATATTAATGAGATAGACAGCCCCCTCCCTTTTTATTACACAGGGATGAGGGAGGAGTCAGAGATAAATAGAAAGACGGATGGACAGGGAGATGAATGGATGACTCGGTTTTCAGCCATCGGCTGAGGGAGACAGAAATGAGGGCGGTCTGGGAAAGAGAGTGAAATAAAAGTCTAGTTCCAAGCCATGGGAATATGAAGGAAAGAGAAAAGAAGATGGACTGAGACAGACATTGGTAGATGGTTTTTGCCAAGTTCAAACCGTGGCAATGAGAGAGAGACAGAGAGGGTGATGGATATGGATAGATGGATGATAATGGGATTTCTGTCTATTTAGTAAGCCAAGGGACTAAGCTTCATGTTTGTTGTGTACTGAGTGACTGAAAGCTGCTTAAAGTGCATACACTGTGCTAAGCCGAATGTCACATTAGTTATTTACAGTAAGCCTGCACATTACTGGGCCACTGCACGGTAACATGTAGTCTGTTAGTAAAGGAATGTTTGTGACTCCCCTATATCTGATGCACAATAGATACACTTTAACAGTTTCCATCTTGCCAGTTCTACTGCTGTTTCTAATATTGAATACATCTTTTTGAAAAATATCTTTAAAACTACAGTATACCTCACAGACATACATTCATCTACCTGGATGTGTGAACAATTTTATTACTGCTTGCATTTTTTCTCTGTATTTCAAGGTCTCTTGTTGCATTTGTGCCCGCTACGTGAAGAGCATTTATCAGAATTGTTCAAATTGCAGGCGCAAGCCTCTACCTTGTTGTTATAACTCACTATTCACAGGCAACTGAAACAATGACAAACATATTGGTCGATGGCAGGTTGTAAAGTCACGAAATGCATATGGACACCAATTGTCTGTTTTTGTTCCGTGTCCCTCAGGATGACAACAATGCCAATGGAAAGTTTTTTGAATGTGATTTTAACTTTGTTTTGTGACGAAATGTCACTCCAAAAAGTTATTATGAGAGACAATTTGTGTCACTGTTTACGAAACCAATAAATTGCATTTTTTTGACTATTTTACAAACTCCAGTGAGACTGTGTGGACTGGTAGATATTTGTCAGACAACCCTTTGGCCACATATACTTGACTAGACTGGCTGTTAAAATATCCCATCTGCGTGGTAAATGCATAAACTTAATACACATAACTCGCATTTCTGAAGCTAATAAGCAGTAAGTTTGGGTATGAATCACAGCGGGGGGAGAATTTGGGCCACAAAAGTCTATTAAAGTCTCCTTCTATCTGCTGCAGTGCTCAGGTTTTGGAGGTTAAAGCATAACTCTTCCAATTACGTCTTCTCCTAAGGTGTGGAATGAAACTCTCTTTTTTTTGATTGTCAGTGACTTTCCAGTTACATCTAAACTCTTTCCTCCACCCTCACCATATGTTCAGACAGAGACAAGAGAGTATATCATAGGAGCTAATAGTTGAATGTCTCTGTGTCCTCTGTTGCTGACTGTCCATAGATTGTGTGTGTGTGTCCTGACAGCCCTAGCCTGTGAGGTCACTGGGAAGGCTAAGAGGTCTTTTACACACACACGCACATACAAGCACACACGCACGCACACACAAGCACACACAAGCACATTTTGTGTGCGCGCTCTTGCGTATGTGGTGTTTCGAGGTTAAAAGTTAGAGGGCAGCCAATATCAACTCTCCAGGAAGCCAGAATGACCACTGATCCAGAGATGGAGAAAAAGGGAGGTTAGACTTTTTTTTTACAAACCTTTTGTTTCATGGGGCTTCTATATGGAAGCCCATTCCCGCCAGCAAAAATAAAAATAAAGATCACAAAAAAAAAAAAAATAGTAACTTACAAAAAAAGAAAGAAATTTAATTCACAAAAAAAAATAAAAAATCCACCCACAACATAAATAATAATAATTCTAATACTTTTTTTTTTTTATTTTACTTTTTTTCCACCAGCAAAAAAAACCGAAAAAAAAACTGTTGGTGCATCCATCTGTAACCATAACACTGACCAGATTTTTCCAGTTGCTATAGAAAGTCGAAATTATGAGATACTTTAACACAACAGTCATAGAAGCAGCTCTTCATAGGTTACTCTACATTTGACATATACATTGATTGTGAGTACATTGAAGACTTCTTTAAACGTGGCTTTACGATGAAATACAGATGATGAAATACGATGAAATACGATGGAATACAGATGAAATACAGACGATGAAATACAGATGATGTTTCACATGGATTGTACTGAGCAAACGCACCCTTGAATAGAATGTTAAGCAAGAAGCAGCTCTGGAGTATAAAGAATGAAACCAATGTGGCTGAGGTGGCGACCAATAAACAGCAACTGGAAACGTAATTTTTTTTTCTTTTTTGCTGACAGAGAAAAAGTAAAAAAAAAAAAAAAAAAGAAAATATATATATATTTTTTTGTGAATTCATTTTTTTTTTTTTTTCGTGATCTTATTTATTTATTTTTTTGCTGGCGGGAATGGGCTTCCATACTTCTATGACCAATGATGAAACAGTAATAACGTGTATCTGTCTTATTACCATCGTAGAACACAGATATCTCCACAGCTGTAGCTTCTGAAGACCAACCTTTATACATTTATGGAACTTTTATTAGTCCTTCCAGCATAACTTCTACTTTAATAGGTAATGTGAGTTCACCAGTTAGTCACTCACACACACACACACACACACACACACACACACACACACACACACACACACACACACACACACACACACACACACGGTTTAGTTCTTTCAATCTTATATCGGTTTGTTTTCAGTTCATGTGAAGGACAGGAAAAAGGACAGAGACGACTGCCCCGGTCTCTGTATCCCTCTCTCTCTACAAAAGGGAAATAAATGGGTTTGAATCATTTAGCAGAAACAATGGGCAACCTTCCTTTTCTCTCTCTCTCGTCTCTCAGATCCTTACTGTTAATAATGAAGCACTATCTGTGTGTGTCGGGGGGAGTATACAGTATATCTGTCTCTGTGAGTTTGAGTCTGTCTTGTGGAGAGCTCTCTTACTGTCACTGATCGAGGTATGAAGCACAGTTCACGTGTTGTTTTTGCAGTGCGTCTGTTCAGGTTGAAGTTATTTAGATTCGTTTAGATGAATTTCAATCATTACTAATTGTAAAAAATTATATTTTCTTTGTTGTAAGGTGGGTCAAAATAGGTCAGTGATGTCCAAGGGAAGTCTGACTTAAGTGTGTACAAGCAAAATGGTTTGAATACAAAGAAACCTCAATAGGTCGATGGCCTAATAGTTCTAAACAAGGGGAAATATATCCGGGCTGTCTTGAGCCAGAGTTTTATCACTTTATACTCTCCCTCACACACACACACACACACACACACACACACACACACACACACACACACACACACACACACACACGCACACACACACACACACACATAGGCTTTTATTTTCTGCCTGCTTATCTACAATTACCTTAATTAATGGGAGCTGGTTTCCTGTATCCGAGTCCTCAGGGCTCTTAGCCAATCAGAAATTGTGATGCTTCCTAGTAATATTTGATGACGTGACAACACAAACTGTGTTTAGGCATTAGTGTATGCATACTGTATATCTGCCTGTCCTTAGTGTGACTTTGTGCGTAGGCGTGACTGCGTGTGTTGTTGTCACACTATCTGATCGTGCATTTCTATTTGTTTGCACCTGTGTGCAAGACTGTGTTTCTGTGCATGTGTTTGTATCCTGTGTGAGAGTGTGTGAGAGTGTGTGTGTGTGTGTGTGTGTGAGAGAGAGAGAGTGCCCTTTTGTTTGCGCGTGAGCGTGCGTGAAAGGAAAGGTAGGATTACCAGCTTGTTGTAGCGAGATAGGGTAGGATTACCAGGAGAAAGAAACAGGGGGAGGAGGAGAGTGAAGGCAGGAGGTGTGACAGGAGCTGAGATAGAGAAACAAAGAGGTAGATGGTGTGACAGTGAGTGGGAGGAAGTAAAGTTGAAAAGGAGAGATGGGGAGGCAGTTTGAGATTAGAGACAAAGGAGGGATGGTGAGGGAAAGGAAGGGAAAGGGGAAGAAGTCAAGGAAGGGACAGGTGCATGCAGTAATGTGGCCATTGCAGGTATTGGGATGCTGCAGGATAAAAACTGCAGCGATGACCACTTCAGAAATAAATTGGACCGAAAGTCAGATAAAGACTGAGGAAGAGCTCCTCTTGTGTTCTTCAGGCGGTGTTCTTCCAAGTGAATTCTAATGTTGCTTTTAAGATCACAGTTTGTGGAAAGAAAGAAAATGCTAAAACCACCAAATGAACTCTAATCTTGAATCCCTTCCCGAAGTCCAATAATACGTCATCAACACATGTACACTGCCCTAGATTCAGAATAATGGCCCGATTGAGACCGGCCACCCTTGAATATCATATTAAATATCTCTTAAAGTAAAGGAGGAGGGAGAGATCTAAAGCCAGTGTGTGTTGACAGTTGTCTGTCTGGATGCTGCAAAAGGTTAATCTCGTTGTACAGATATATTAAACGGATAGAAGCTCTGCTCTAGGGAGGAATATGGATGACACAATGACATATGACATATCTACCACTGTGCTTGTGTCTCTTCTTCTCTGAGCAGCACCACATATTTTCCATTGCTGTATACACAGTGTCCCTCTCCTCACTAGTTAAATAGACTAATTGGAAATTATAGCACTGTTTCTTTATTTTTGGCTGATTTGATTTGTGATGTCATTAACATGGCTTAGAGCTGGCAAATAGTAAGAATTGTGGTATTTAGTTTGGTACTTTTGTTTCTGTGTGGTCCTCCTCTGGCCCAGATCAGCTCGTTGCAGAAATGCTTTAACCCTTTAAGGCGTAACCCAAACTTAGATCATTAATATGGGTGCCGCTGATGTCCTAAAAGAAAGCCAACAAAAGAGAAGAACCCAGCGGACCACAAGTGCAACCACCAAAACTTGCCATGTTGACATTCGCCATTACCCCAATTTACATCCATTTTCTACCTTACAGGGTTGGCCGGGTTGGAACTGTTGAGTCCTGTTATCAGCAGACAGTCACAGTTGGGGGTTATTTGCATTGCTCAAGGCCACCTTGATGGTCAAAGTTTGTTAGAGTGGTGTTTAGCTTTTTTAGCATTTTCCAAATACACCACGTTGCCCTTCACTTATTCTAACTCCCCAGTCATGAAGTTCAGAAGTTTACAGACATACTCCCAACTTCAGCTATGAATTTTGTTGGAAAGAAATATGACATTATTGAAGTAAGATGGTGGGAGGGGAGGGGGGGGGGGCTTTGGGTTATTAATGTTTGTTTACATTTTGCTGCGAACTGGCATCGGAGTGAAATGAATGCTGAGTGAGGCAATAAAGGTGGAGACGGATGGTTTTCCTGAGCATTATGTTAATCAGCCATCACTTATACATTCATCCCACTGCCACTGTCTGCTGAATGTCACCCCCCCAACACACACACACACACACACACACACACACACACTCACACACACACACACACACACACACACACACAGAAACCTAGACACACACACACACAGGCATACAAATATAACATATATAACCGAACGTAGCCACATGTAGCTCTTTACTGTACGTCGATCTTTTTCTCTATAGCTGTTACCCCCCCCCCCCCCCCCCCACACACACTAACTTACACTTAATACCCAAACAGCTGTTACTTGTATGTGGCATCATCACACCTGCAGGTGAGACACAGAAGTGACAAGAGAGAGTGATCTCTGTCTCTGTCGCACACCGGCAAAGGTGAGATCCCAGAAAGAGCAAAGTGTGATCGAAATGTGTGCTTTGTGTGAGCATGAGCGGTTGTGAGTGTGTGTGTGTGTGTGTGTGTGTTTGCACATTTATCTGCGCATGTGTGTCTGTTTTTAGATAAGGATGTCTTCAGATTTTCGCAGCAGTTTTTCTGATGTGTGTGATGGTGTTTGGATACATTGGTCATTTCGCTGCTCCTCTGTGTGAGACTGTTTGATTTCTTTGCATTAAAGAACCATCAAGATTCTACCGTTTTTGGGCATTTTAGCACATCTCACTGTCTTTTTTTAAAATCAGTTTTCATAAAACAGGACCTGAAGAGATGCATTCTTTTATTCAACAACACCTCGTACCATCACCATTACACCAAGTTCATTGTTTCCACTTGACAATGGTTGTTAGACACGTACAGCTACATATTTAGGGGTTGTTCACATGTTGAGAACACTAGCTATGCTGCTTTCATCCTTTCATCTGAGGTGCTTAAGTGGTTGCGGTATTGTCATGCCTGCCGTTCCTAAGCAATCACAATCCACGCGCTGATATAACGACGATGATGAAGTTGCGGTGATGTAGCAGTAAGCCTCACTGACTGAACCAACAGAAGTCAAAACAAAGATCAATGCATTTCAAGCACTACAAATCTCGCCCAGTAGCTTTACTGCTCGATTTGTCTGTGTCAGTTAGGCTGACCTTTCAACCGAATGTTGTCTCCTCCATATATTTACCCGAGATGGATATTGCGCAGCCACCACGCCCTGAAAAACAGACGCTTGGAAGCCTTGCGTGCTGTACGACAGCGCCACTCAAGCTCTCCGCACACCTACATCGACAAAAAAAAAACTCGCCACGTTAACGGCCCATTAGTCCATCATGTCGTCTATACTGAAACTTAGGTTGGTTGTAAATGTCTTCCTGAAAAAGTTGTTTTGAGATAACGTGCAGCATAGCCATGTGTGTGTGTGTGTGTGTGTGTGTGCGCACATGCATACTGCCCGGTGCTTTTCAGATTTAAAAAAATGAATATAAGAACATTGGAGATGCCCATAACTGATTTAGAGTCTTCGTAAAAAATTACAAAATGTCATCATAAGTCTCTTATTTGTCAGTGGTTTACAGAAACGTCAATATTATAATGTGCTCGTAACACCTCTGTTTATCCCACTTAAGTCTTAGAGCTTCAAACCATTTGGACCTTTTTCCACATATTAACATCCATTACCCATAATCACACTGAACACTGTTTTTGGCACGATAGCTTCTGTAAGGTTACCCCACAAAGTGGCGTTGCGCTTTATTGGTACATTCTCATTAATCACATTGTTTGGACAAAACTCTTTAATGATCTGAACAGTGTTGAGGTCAAAAGACTTTGTCGTGGCTCAGTAAACACACCCTGCCTCACTGCTGTAACAATGAAGGAACCCTGTGTTTGTTTATGGGCTTGTTTTCTAAGTGTGTGGGACTGTATGTGCATTGATGTAAATGTGTGTGTGTGTGTGTGTGTGTGTGTGTGTGTGTGTGCTGACTGCAGTAAAGTACAAGTGGCACCCCATCCTTCACACTGACCCCCATCCACCCCCCAGCACAGAGACACACACACACACACCTCTGTGTAAGCACCAACTGTCCCTATAATGAAGTTTAATGACCGTGATGCTTGGCCAACACCAAGAGGAGGAGGAGGAGGAGGAGGAGGAGGAGTTGGAAGAAGGTACAACCACATTACCTGCCCGAGACTCAGGAATAGTTGAGTTTACAAGAAAAAACAAGGTTTATGTAACTCTCTCTCTCTCCGCCTACACTTACGCACAAGTGGATGTCAGCATACGGAAGTCACAAATTGAAGTAGAAGTTGATGAGATCATCTAAAAGGAACGGCTACATATACCAAAAAAGTTTCTTTAAGCACTTTACAAAACATATATTGACTTAATTTACCAATTAAAATGTTCTTTGAACTCATGTACATCTGATCTTACAGAGCTTTACATCTTTGTTACGTCTCATCCGATAATTTTAACTCCACCATCGTTCTAAGCAATGGGCCAAAGAATCCCTCCCCCCTAAGGCATGATGGGGCTGCACAGTCAGCATTTCAGAAAACCAAAGTGCACCAACAACAATATGTTAGTGAGCTCAATTACTGAAAGATGAGCCGCACAGTGGGGAGCCTGCTGTTTCTGCGCTGTGGACACTGGAGAGAAGGAGAGAGGGGAGGTTAAAGACACCCTTGAAGTAGAATCAAGCCACAATTCACAGTGATGCTAATTAAATGAGCCTCGATTAGCAGGTTAATTGCCTGGGTTGTAATTTAGAACATCTGAGTGTAACACATAGCTTAGATCAAAGGTTTATGTTCAGTTGTCTCAGTAATAATGAAAGCCCTTGTGTTAGGATGCAATCGGCTTTGAGAGTATGCTTTGCAAAAAAACGGAATTGTTGGTGAGAGAAAAAAAGCTGCAATAAATAACAAGAAATTCAGAATAAACCGTAAAAACTGCAGAGAACTGAGAACTGACTTGATTAATGCATTGCTTAAGACGAACAAATCCGAGTCCGAAATGCCACCAGTGGATCAGCAACAAGCTGCAGTCGAGTGGCTGAAAAAAAAACATGGAAAGTAGTAAAAAATTGGCTCCAGGCTCTCTTTTAGGAAGCGACAGCAAAGGCTGCACCTATTTCGTGTCTGCCAGTGACAGGCAACAGAGGTCACCATTTGTATTCCGCTCCATGATGTCCTGAATTTATGCTTGGTATGACTTCTTTATCAGTGTGTGTGTGTGTGTGTGTGTGTGTGTGTGTGTGTGTGTGTGTGTGTGTGTGTGTGTGTGTGTGAATAAGTCGATCGGTCAAAATGATTGACGTATGACGACGGGTAGCGGCGATGATGATGGATGAATTAGTCAATTGAGAGACTGGTAACTAATTCCTGTCAAACTGGACGACCTTAAACCATTTGAGAAGTATTGAAATTATTATGATGTGTGCAAAATATGTGTTAGCAAAAGGCGCATGTGAGAGAATTTCTTCTTACTGAAGAGAGGTTGAGGAGAAAAAAAAAAAAATCTTTGGCACTTGCTCGCTGATTTGATCAGGTGTTAAACACCGTTAATTGTTTTAATTATTAATAATTATGACTTTGATTTGATGATTTTTGCCAGATTCAATTAATCATTCAGCGTGTGACGTACACTGTAAACCGTCTGAGAAATCCAAACTTGGTGGAATTTCAGTTTAAATGATTTGAGGAAGTCAGAGGTGGAGATGTGGAGAACAGGTGTTACAGCAGCGAGACAGAAGGAGACATGTGGTAAAAGGAGTCTTCCATTGTGCCTCTCTGCTCCTCCTTTCTCTTGTCTTTAACCTTTAGAATGAGGCCAGGTTGAACCACTTGAGTACCACAGTGGGTGTGTACTGCTACTCTTTATGCAGTCCACTGCTCTCATCAGTGTCAGCACATCTTTTGTTTTTCCTTTGTTTTATTATTTTCGTATGCAGCGGATGCTCCCGTCTTTGCAAAGCGTCAAGCAGGAAACGTATTTTTCTCCGAAAAAACACCATCCACCACTGTTGCCTAATGCCACTATCTTCCTTTATTCCTCTCTTTTTTTTGCAGTCATTTGTGTCCATTTTACATTTGTCACTTCTCAAACAGGGCTCTCACGTCCTTTGCCTACAGAGCCCATGTCTTTAAGCAGCCACTTACACTGTTGCATCTCCACACACGCGCTACCTTCAAATGAGGTTTGGCTGCCTGCCAAAGTCCCGAGTTGAATGGGCAGACTTATTTACGACCACATCTCGCCAGCCTCTGGTGGGTGTTAGCTCCCAACCTTGATGGCTGATTAACATCGCAAAGGTGCTGCAGTAGGATCCAAAACCCGTATATTAAAGTGAACGTGTGTCAGATTTGTGGTGTTTCACCTAATATTTCATCCAATTACATGCTCACAAGCTGTTTTTTTCTTTTGTATTTATTGAATCAAAACCTCTAATGCTGAAAGGGAAATTATGTTTCAGGCCTGAGTTTACTGAAATCACTAAATACAACACAGTGAATGAGAAAGAAAGCCGCATCGTAAACACTTAGCAAATCACAACACCATGGGAGCATGCGTCTCTTCTCGAGAACCTTGTCAAGTGGTTGTTAGAGCTGTTTATCATTAGTGAAACGTAACAGTTGTTGTACTGTCATAGTTGGCATTATTGTATGAATTAAGAAATCTAATAGCAGGATGAATGAGTCATTGATTCTCTTACTTATTCTGTAGTGAGGCACTGAATCAGCTAACACCTCAAAACTATATCCACGTTTAAATAACAGTACTGTCTGTCTTAAACCATTCTGAAACGGGTTTTTTTGATGGATGAATGTTCCTACAGTGCAGACAGCCTCTGGTTTCAGTTAATGTCAGCATATGAAAAACAACTGGCTACGTTTTTTAACTTGTTTCAGATAGATAATCAGATTTTTATGGGGAACATTTAGACTTGGGAGTCTGTATTTTTCAACCTATTTCCCCATGTTTTTGACTCTGAATGACAAATGGGGACAACATTTTTTGAAATTGGTCCAGTATTGAGGGAGAACGCTGCAGACGGCAGCTGCTACATGCTTGGGGCAATTCTTCACCGTCAATGTACCTTCACTAAAAGTGCTTGTTTTTTTTGCCAAAAACAGGCTCATATTGTTATTATAAGTGACTGAAAACATTATGACATTACTCTATTAAAAAAAGTTTTTTCTTGACCTTTCACTTGATATCCGGTCTGTTTGTCATTGCGTCATGTGACTTGCTGTTGGAAGTCAGCGGTGGGAACGTGTGTGTGTGTGTGTGTGTGAGTTGGGGAGAGGTGTGCCGGTGTTGTCATAGTTTGTTGTGTTGGAGTACAGAAAGTGTAGCTTTGTTCACACTGAGGAAAACAAATAATCACATGGAATCTGATCTATTCAACCCTGATTTGGGCCACTTTGATACATACAGGTCTCAGTCTAACAAGTCATCACAGAATTCGTGACTCTTACTCTCGATAAACATTCGTCACGGTTCTGCGCTAACAGGAGTCACTCGGTGAATACAAACACAGAGGGACAGTGATCGTCTGCTCGCTCGTAAGAGCTGACTTCAGTGATGTCTTTGTTATCACTTGCTCTGGCTCAATACTGGAGCTAAACTTGTGAAAATACACAAGTTACCCTTTAAGTAAACTACCAAATACACATAAACCACATTATCATGACATTTATAATTGCTTACTCTGTGTCTTTAAGGTTTGTAAGATATGCACAACAAGCTAAGTTGCTGTCAGCAACAAAGTATACCAGGTTTTTTTGTCCATTAAAAAGGTTAAAGTGGGCCGATCACAGGCTCGGCCCCGTACTCCCACGCTCGGTCTCTCACAGCCGACCCTGAAATAACTTATGACCTCATCTGAAGTTACCGCAAACACTGTAATTGCTCTTCCTTCCTCTACAAATGTTCTGTTTCATATTTAAATGTTCGACCTCAGAATTTAAATCTGATGTTCATTTTATGGTGTTCCTGCCTAATAGGATTATTATGAGAAATGCTGAGATCGGAGGGATTGGGTTGAGGTAGACGAGGCGGAGGGGAAGAGAAATGGCCGGAGAGAGTGGATGGTCTAAAAGACAGAAGGTTGAGAGATCCATAGACAGTCAAATCGTGTTGTTGATGGCCACATTATGCCCAATTTGACTGTACTCGTTACATTGTTTGTCTGTTTTCTCAAATGGTTGTTGACTTATTCCTTTTTCCGATATTAAAGGAAAGACAGTTATCTCTACTTATGTCACTAAGCTGTACCTCCAGTACGGTTTGATACATTATCATGTGCTGTTCATGTAAGCACGAGAAGGTCATATTACTCATATTACTTAAACTGAAGTGAATCATGACAATTCTCTCTCAGAACATCTTCATATTGTGCTCCTGTATCGATACCATTGGTTCGATTGGTGCCCTTTTTTTTCAAAACTGATGTCTCATCTTCAATTTTTCATTTGCCCTTATAAAACTTTTGAATTTATAATTATGAAAGTGACCTTTCCCAGATTTTATTTCAATACGAACCTCCCACAGCTGACACTCCCATCCTGTCACCCTCACACTTACACACATGCACAAAAACACACATTTTACGCTGCCAAATCATTCAGCTAATTATAACCGTTAACTGCCATTTTGTCATTTACACACATATATGCACATACACTGCAAACACACACACACACACACACACACTGACAAGAAGAAAACAAATAATGTGTGAGAAAATGTATCATTGAAACCTTGATTTTAAGATGTGATAGACTCAAAGACAGAAAGAGAGACAGATGATCAACACGAGCGGGCTAATCTGAAATGTTAGTTCACACCTCTGCATAAAGAACTCGCGCATTGACGCAGCTGTGTGTTTGATAGATGACCTAAGGGGGAGGCGATGGTGAAGACTGAAGTGTGCAAATGCAACAGTGTGTGAGTGCGTTTGTGTGCATGATCTGTCAATGACAGGAATGGAAGATCTTCAAAGGTGTGTGTGTGTGTGTGTGTGTGATATGACCTGACATTCACTGACACCCTCCCGTAAGCACACTCGCTTACAAAATGTAAAAGTTGAACAAGGGCATAATTAGCACAAATGATTTTCACCCAAAAGTCATGAATCTGTCAATAAGAAACAGTTTGAGGTTTAAAATGTGCTTGAGTGGGTGCGTGTCCGTGTGGACGGTGGGAGTGTGTTTTCGGATGCAGAGATAAAAATACCTGCGCTTGTCAGACTTAATTAAGTTTGTCCTCATGTGGCCTCTGGAGCGATCGATGGCAATAAGACAGAGAATGACTGATAAACAGGGAGTGGGAGACTGATGACAGCAGAGGAAAGTGAGACGGAGGGGGACGAGTGAAGAGCGGAAAAGACCGATAAAGAGACACAGATAAACCGAACCCAAAGATGCCAGACAAACTGAGAATTACGAAAAGGCGATGCAGATACAGACCGAATGAGGGAGAGACAGAGCGAGAGGTGCTCGTCAACTGTGTGATAATCCTCCTCTTATTAGTACATCCATCAGATGAATTAACTGTGGAACATTAATCAGATTGGCCTAACCAGATTAGAGTTGTAAACAGATTAGACAAGGATTACAAGGGCAGGCTGTACAATGGTACGAAGATGTGAATGCGTTCTATTGAGCCGAATTGTCTGGTCTCATCATTAGGCTCGTCTAATCTGTCATAATACAAACCTGGGAATCATTTCTAAAAGACCTGCATGAGTTGCTGTACGTATATGCCGTTCATGAATTATACATTTCACCATGCCACTGAAAATACGCAATTCTGATCAGCTGGCACTTGTGGATTTTATTCTACTAAGAAGAAAAACGTTGGATTTGTATGTTTCTGCAAACCACAGGATACGTTGAATGTCGAGGTTTGTTAGGGGTCATCCAAAGTTATCAACATTTTCACAGTAGTACAAAGAGTACTACTTTTCCAGACATGATGTTTTAATATTGTTCATGGTAGTTCAAGTCACAACCTTTAATAGTTGATAATGTTCACAGCTTTGAAGGTCTTCCTTTTTTTAGTTTGTGCTGAGTCAGTTTCTGATGTTTCAGAAGTTGATAGCGAGTCGGGAACAGCTCACTGCACACCGGGCACTGGTGCAATTTACCCCCAATGTTGTTGTTGTTATCGTCCTTGCCTCGCTTTACTCCATGCACAAGCACGGTGTAGCTCGGAGACCTCTCTCCCTCCCACCGGCTCGGGCGTTCCTGCAGCGCTTTGTTGCAGCTCTTTCAGCGTCTGACAGGCTCTCGCTCGGCCGTTACGTTTTGGGGAAAAGGCGAACGGCGTGGACGTCGCAAAGAAACTCGATTCGACTCAATCCGCAGCATTAGAGAGAGTTTGCACGAGATGCCGCTCGCCAGGCGTTAACAAATTCAAGTTCCGATCACCGAATAATATCGACATTTTACGAAACTTTAAAGTCGTACATGACTGACACCACGTCCCCCCCCCCCCCCCCGTCGTACACTTTTGTACGACCGTGAAAATGTTGAAACCTCTGGACGGCCCCTTAGCCAAACATATGTTTCATTATACCCTCATTTTGCCAGAAACATGCAAAGCGTGAAACATTTGCTAAGGTGTGCTAAGACAATTAGTAAAAAATCATGGTTTGGATTCGTGAAGTAGAATTGTAAGAACTATAAAAACAATACACGTATAAACTCAATGTTTACTTTTGGTTTCACATGCGATCTCCTGGAAGTCTTGTTTGATCGACCTATCAACCACCTCCCCCACCCGACCTTTGTGGACTTTCTCACAATTCATAATCGTAGCCATACTTTGAAAAATAGCACGGCCACATTTAACGAATCAGTGGTTTGCAGGAACGAAGACAATGCCAACATGGACAACTGAGCTGAAACACTAGCTGTACGCTTTTAAAACTACAAGAATGTCAAGGTACTTTGCCTCTTTATTTTTGCTGTTTGGCATTTTGCTTTGAGTCTGTGAGTGATTCACTTTGAGTTTACAGTGAGTGATAAAGAGATATAGATATGCACATTGTTGTATACAGAATGCACAATAACAAACCATATAATTGACATAAAATCAAATAGAAACAACTAGTTCTTAGTCATAGTGTTTAACAAATTGGTTAAAACAAAATAATTGCAGATTGCTGCTGGAACATCTTTTATTATAAAGTAGCTTCAGCTATGTCAACACAATGAATAAGTCCTCATCCACCTTTGAAAGAAAAACCCCAGTGGGGGCATTTTGTCTGAGTGGAAATCAATAGGCTGCAATTAGATGGTCGATGCCGAATGCTATGCACTGTAACATGATGTAACATCATTGATGTATTTACTTTAAAGGTAACCCTTGTAGCTTAATTAAGTTTTGCACCAAACTGCATTGTTTGTATCTTCAAGGCCAAACACAAATGCGGAGTATATACTGTATATGCATTGAACGTTTGTGGTTTCAAGAATACTTAAACACTTTGAAACTGTTCTTTCTCACATTGGCTGGAAGTCTTCTTCTCCTCCTCTTTGACTGACAGATGCTACTTTTAACATCCACCAACTGTCGGTATGGATTACTACGAGATGCAGTTGGCAGGATGCTCTTTAAAACATTGCATCTGTACACTACAGATATATATATATTTTCCCATCCTTCACTTTCCTTCCTGTTCTCTCTCTAACTTTTCTTTTCTTCTCCTCTAATAACGACTTGGTTCCTATTGGTCAGTTAAGTCGGTTGATGCTCTGAGTCCATCAGCCCCCTTTTAAAAGCAGCTTTTACAAGTTGACTGCCTGGCTGTGGACTACTGGAGGATAGAATTAAATGTCACCAAGGCCCAATGGATTTATCCTTTCCTCATATTCATAGCCAGAAGATCCCGGTCCGCCACACACAGAGGCTTTTCTTCAAAGCTCTGTTTTAACTGAAAGAACTTCTACTTTGTTTATCACGCTTATTGGGGGCCATCTTTGGGGTGAGGCACGGCAGGTTCTAATGTTGGCTCAACTTCAGCATTTTACACAGAACACTCACCAAAATGAAGAGTTGACGTGTCTTTGCAAATATGCCTAGAGGGCAAACACTATTGAGCTTTAACAGTTTGGAATGCTTTAACATGAAAGAAGTTCAGAATTTGCTCTGTTACAATTTTAACCATTTAGTGGAATTTGATAAGAAAACAATCTAGTTCTCTGGATACCGTGTGTGTGTGTGTGTGTGTGTGTGTGAGCCGGTGTGAGTTCAGCATTTCCTGCACGCTTCTCCACCATTTTGGTCTGTGCTGCTCGACTTCCATTCTGAGAGGTCTTTCTTTTCGTTCCTTTCTTTACCTCTGTCTCTGTCAGTAGTATGATGGCCATGTGAAATTGCTCTTCACACTTCCCTGCATCTGCTGCCACAAACACACACGCACACAAACACTCTGAGAGACCGAGTGCAATGAACCCACACACACACACACACACACACACACACACACACACACACACACTCATGCTGACATGAATCACGGTCCCAAAATTCACATCCACAATTCCCCAAGTCCTCCATCCCACCATCTTATCCTTCCTGCTCTTTCAGTAAGTCCATTTCAGCATCCCCCCCCCCCCCCCCCCCCCCCACACACACACACACTTAGTGTGTAGGAGAACTATGGTGGCAGACGCCGCCACTGTTTCTTTTGTTACGTAACTTAGTACTTATTTTACCCTAAACCGCGATATTGTCCTGAACCTAGTGAAGTTAGTTTTGTTGCCTCTACTTAAAGTTGTGTCACTTTCACAACTTGCCGCTACAGTTCGTTCCATCTGAAGCATTAGAATAGTAGTGATAACCGCTGACAAACCGCCCATTCAATCGGCTGATGACATTCCAAACGAGTGGGCTGCACCTTCCATTTGTGAATAGTGGGAACAAATGTGACGTTTACCTTTCTCCCATTGACCGTCTCATGTATTCAAAAAGTGTGAGAGAGCGTGATTAACTGATGGAGGCGGATGATTTATGTGAAATGATTAGCTGTGACCTGTCTCCCCGTCTTCCCATTAAATGACTTCTATGGAAAGGTGTAATGGGAAACAGAAAGCGAAACAGAGGGGAGGGAAGCTAATGTAGGGAGGTATAGAGGACGGAATTGAGAAAAAGAGGCAGGCAGATAAAAAGGGAGAGGGAGATATTGGGTCCAAGCAAGTGAGGTGGGGGGGTTAGTGGCAGCGGAGAGAGGTGGTGGTCAGACCATATCTGGGGAAATGTGACTCCACTGACCCAATGACAGGGACATCAATCAACAAGTGGTGTGTGCATGTGTGTGTGTGGGAGTGTGGGGGATTATTTTACCAGGGGTACACAGAATTCTGTAAACACTCCTTGGACAAGGACAAACTCAGAGGTTACTTTATCACAATTCCCCCCCCCCCAAAAAAACTGCTAGAAAAGGTTTATCATGTTAGGCTGGATTCCAATTAGCAGCATTAGTCAGCGATTAGAGAGGTCTGGCAGTCAGCACTTTGATATATGAACAACTAAGAAAGAGGATACATCTTCTGTTCCTATACTGCTGGCATAGGTACAAAAGAAGTTATTTTAACATGTCAGTCAAGCACAGACAAACTGCATTAAGGAAGGACACATGCTGTAATCAGTGATTTAGGTGGAATACAAATAAGGAACACTTATCCTTTACAAGTTCTCTTGTTGCCAGTTTCTTCCAGGGATATTAAACTGGCTTTCACAACATTGTTAGGTGTTTCTCCAGACCCCCGTAACACTAATTGACATCCATCTATTTATCCCTTTGGTCTTCGAAAGGACCGTCACTTAGAGATGATATCACTTTGACATCATCAGGGACATGCCATGGCATCACTTCCCCCTAAACATGACTACGTCACAATGGGGTGTATTTGCCTCCCCACAATTCTACCTTCATTGTGGACCATGTAGTAGAGCGCTCCCTGAGACTAGTAAAGTGACATTCATGTGGGAAATCATTTGAGTTCCCCTTTAATATTTAAAAAATGTACACCATTAAGGATAAATTGTGCAGGATAGGAGATAGAGAGACAGGCATAGAGAAAGAGAGATAGAGAGACCACCAAAATAAACTCATGCTTGTGATGAATGTTATGCTCAGAAATAGAAACCTCGTCCCTCTCTCGTCCTCTTTCACCATATTACCTCTCCTACTCAACACTCTCTCCGTCCTTTCTTCCACATTTCACACCCATCCTCGTCTATATATCTCCCCGTATCCATCTGTATCTCTCTCACTCCCCCTATCTCTTTCCGTCTCTCTCTCTCTCAGATAGTGTGCCATCTGTGTGATCAATGGAGTTAATTCTTTTCAGGAAATTCTCCCATGATGGATTTCTCTTTGCTGTGCTGTGTCTGCTCTGTGTTTTTCCTTTTTTACCAGGTGGTGGTGATGGTGGATGGGGGGGGGGGGGGGGGGGCAATTTACTTCTGTGGATAAAAGCTTTGAATGAAGCAAAAGCAATCTGATGTTTTGATGCTCAAACTCGTCACTTTTGGACATTTTGTTGTTGTTCGCAGACAGTTCACAGAAGTGGGAAAGCAGTCGCAGAAATATGTTGCTTTCTACTTGCGTGCTCGGAATAGCTTTGCTCGGTAGCTCTACGAATTTACAAGGAATAGCTATTTGTTCAAGTGTGCAAAACAACCTAAGCAAGACAAATAGTGGGACTGGCAATGAGGAGCAAACAGATGGAGGGGAGCGTGGAGAGTGGAGAAAGAAGTAGTTTGTACACTGTTGTCATATATTAAAGGGAAATTGGTAGTAACAGTAAATCAAGAATAACGTTCTACAGCATTTTGACACCTGCTGCTTTGGCAATGAATGGCAACCTTGGACCGTGCCAATGCACCACCGGCTGAATATGAAAGTATTCACAAAAAACTTCAATGGAGCTATGGATTATATGTGTGTGAGAAGACGTTGTCTTGTTTTATTGGTGCAGCAACTTGCTGCCGCAGACACTGTGGGTGCAACATTTAGCCGGTCCTACGTGTGTGTCTGTCTCACACCCACACCCAGGTACACACACTTAGAGACAGATACCCAAACCAGGCTGATGTAAAAGATAGCCCTGATCATGTGTGTATGTGTTGGTGTGCCTGTCTCTAATTAAATAAAACTCAGAGTCAATATATAACCAACACAATATCAAGCTGCACTGATACCATTGTCACATCTTGGTATCACGCCTTTTCATTGGAAACCCATCTTGCTTTGCTTCTCGCTGTCTTTCCTCCTTTCTCTTTCTTCCTGTCCTACACGCTCCAATGTGTTTTGATTATTGGCTGTGTGTGTGTGTGTGTGTGTGTTTCCATGTGTGTGTGTGTACTTGGAAATAAAGCAGGATGGGCATTTGTGGGGGGGGAAGAAGGATCACAGATGGGCCTTGTCAAATCTCTGTACATCTGGCTTTGTTCCTGTCCAATTTCACATAACACACACACACACACACACACACACACCTACACATATATGTTTGCAGTATACCTTGTCTCACTTGTGATTACTTATACAAAAGTTACAATAATCCACACACACTGGCACTTAGAGACATTTTCAAACACACACACACACACACACACACACACACACACACACACACACACACACTGAAGCACTCTGCAGCAGGACGCAGCGGGTATGGGATCCTATTGTGGAAGTAATGATGCCAGGTAATCTGGACCATGCCAAGTTTAATAGTAGCCAATTGCACATAGTGTTTGGATGCCAGATTTCAAAGGGCCAACCCTGACTTGTGTTTTTATTATTTAAGTTCACGCTATCAGGATTTTGTTTTTTTACTATTTTGACTCTACAGCAAAGGCTTACATTTTCAGATTGCTAACATAACAAGCAACCAATGCTCAACATCAACAGCAAGTTGATAAAAGACTAAAGAAAATATTCCACTAATATGTTTGAAAATCATCATAATAATAAAAAAAAGAAAATAGATATGACCTGAGATAAAGGGGAGACATTTGTTACTAATATTTATACAATGTTAATAATTACATCCAAGGGTCAACCTTTGCCTGCATGAGAAAGCTTTGCATGTGTGTGTGTGTGTGTGTGTGTTTGCCTGTTTGTGTGTATCAGCTGTCCGGGATTGGGACATATGCTTCATAAGACTCCCGTGGACACACACAGACACACATGCAGGCTTTTGCACCTCAAGGACACCCATAATAATGGGGAAATATAAAAAGAAAAAACAACTAAGGCTTACTGAGGATAATGTGCTGATGTGTTTTGACCACATGACCTATCTGTCTATCAACAGTGGATGATTACAAACTGCATTAAAAAAATTCGCTCTGGCTACACTTCAACCAGCCTTTTTTGCATGTGACTTTCAACCGCTCAATATTGATGATATGCTCCAAAACATGAAGCGTCGGTGACCTTGCAAGCATGAATGTGCATAATGTCGACTTTTAATCATACGCAAACTTTGGCACCAAGAAGGATGTTATAACCCTTTATTGGATGTTTTATTTTATTAAAGTATGAAGGAAGCCAATTAAGCTGAATATTTTTACCACACTGTTAATATGACAGAAATGTGTCTTCTTGTGACCCTAACAACTCTTAGCCTCTTACGGCACATGAACACACACATAACGCTCTGTATAATCACACATTTGAACATAGAAACTTTCTTCTTCTTCTCAGTTTGTGTTCCCTTTGTCAGCATCCATCTTAACTTTCCAATCAACATTGTGTACTGAAGACTGTTAAGTACACAATGTTGGTGCAGGTGGACACATTCATCTATTCAAAAAGTTGAATTGAATTCTTCAGTGGCAAAGATTCACCCACAGACAAGTTGGTGTCATGTGTAGTGAGGTTTATGCAGTCCTCTTGTGTAACATAAAAATGCCAATATTTTACAATCTGTCACACTGTACTACGTCTTCTCCCTTTCTTTGTCCCTTTTTTCGTCTCACTCCATTTAGGTTCTGTCTCACTATTCTTTACTTCATGCCTCTTTGTGTTTCTCTTCCCATGTCCCACCCCGTCTTTCTATTTTACTCTCTCCTTTTTTCCCTTTCTTTCTCACGCTAAACTCCTCCTTACTTGCCCACACACCACAACCAAATCAGCCTGCTTATTCATGTTGCACTGAGGTATCACTTTATTTCTTTGCTATTATTTTTTTGTGAAGTCGCATCAGTACGACTTGCCCCAGACAGCGCTATGCTGTCCCACCCTCATTATATTTTCACACTCCGCTACCCTAGGACACACACGCACACACACACACACACACACACACTTTGTGTTTTGTTTGTGCCAGGGCTGGTTCCTTTGTGTGTTCAAATGGAAATTCTATTTTTCTATATTAAAATGCACTTCTTTAAAAATTGTTCTCTGTGGCAGTAGCCATTTAAAGTATTCATGTTCTCTAAATGATTTGTCTACAGTATGGTTATTTCTATAAAGTCAGTTGAAAGCCTGGTGCCTATAGACTAATAATAACATGTAGAGATGTCAAACATAGAGGTAGTTCCCCTTTAAAGCCCCCGAAGACTTGACTTTAAATCTCAAGTCTTATTCTGTAACATGGAATAGTCACGACTTAATAAGCAACATTCAAAAATGAAAATCTGATTCATAATGGGCTAAATCCTGATTGGTTCACAGAAGTAGGTAACCTTTTCCAGCTGATCCCCGTCCACTTCAAGCCAGCGAGAAAAGCACTGATAGAAAAAGACAGAAATCTCCGATGTGAAATAAACAAAACGGTTCTAACTTTGGCAGCAAATAGTGTGTTAATGTTGGATCCTGTCACTCATAAAAAGATGATTAAAAAAGGGGCCTTAAGTGCATACAATTTAACTTTTATGGTATTTTAACCTCCAAACCAAGTTCTCTCCTGAAATATCCTGAACCACAAGATAATTCATTGTGGCTCCTGTTTAGCTAACATCACATAGTTTACAATAAGCGATCAGTTTGGTGGTTCAGTGCAAGCACAATATAATGCTGACAAGCCAAACAGCGGATGAATAACAAATACTAAGTGATGGAGGATAAAGGCGTAGGGATCAAAACTCACTCCCATCACAGCGCAGTCATTGTAACCCGTGTCCGCTTTGGAAATGAGATACTGCTCCAAAACCGGTAATCCCAGGCTCTAAACTCCCAATCTTTGTGAAATGTGTGATAAATACACAAGGAAATGAATACAAACTGAATGTAAAAATATGGAAATAAACTGCAGAGCAATGTGTCATTTTTGATACATGCTGGTGTAATGCCTATAGAATGGGGGATTTAAAAAAAAAAAGTGATGCATTAATGTAGAGCCCTGTGTGATGCAGAGTCGATCAACTGAGAGCTAATGTGTTTGTACTCACTTCTCCTTGTGCACAAACACCATGTACTGTGGTGTATGTGTTGTAATGCATGTATGACTTCATGTGAAAAAGCTGAGAGATGTGTCTGTGTTTACATCAATTTGTGTATGCAATGAAAATGCATTTCACAGGTCAGCGAGTCTCGGATTCACACGCCGTTTGTTGACTTGACTTTATTAGATGATTTGATAGAAATGACACAGTTAGCTTTACATGTTTGAGCCGGGTTTTTCATTAGTTATCTGTTTTATGAAAGGTTTGTTTGTTGATGATTATATTGAAATTAATCTTGTTCCTCTCTTTTTCTCCTCCCTTCCCCCTTTTCATCTTTCTCCGTTAAACCTATTGCTTTTTTCTTTTACTCTATTATTTTTTTTCGTGTTTTCCGCCCGCCTCTCTTTTTCGCCTTCCCTGCTCCAGTGTCTGACAGCCAAGCAGGAGCAGCAGGAGTTGGACCAGGGGGAGGGCCGGACTCCTCCCAGCCCCGTTTCAGCTCCTCCGTCCCCACCTACCTCCCCGTCCAATGCCAGCTCAGTGGTGCAGACTCCTCCTTCTTCCTGCGGGAATCCAATCAGGATGTTATGCGAAATGGCAGCCTGTCATCGCGGACTGAGCCCTTCTTCCTCCAGCAGCTTGAGCCAGACGTTGCCGCCCCACAATCCCTGCCGAGCGTCAATTGCAGCTACGGAAACCTGAGCATCGAGCAGCCAATCCCAGTGGAGCTGCTTCAGGGTCCTCCGCCGCATCTGCTGCTGACCACCAACCAGGTGACTCTGAACTGGAAGGTCAAAGGTCAAGTGGTGGTGCCCAAAGTTGGTTCAACACGGCCCTGGATACAGGTACTGGCAGTTTAATGTTTTACTTTGAATAGAATTGATTTTTCCGCATAAAATCTTCTAATGCAATTAAATAATGGTTTAGGCTTCACATATACCTAATATGCCAATCCCATACATTAAGCATGACCACATTGAGAGGTAACTAATAAGTGGATTTAATCTATACATTTGATCTATAAATGTATCATATCCATTCAATCTTCATATAAACATTATTGACTTCTTGAAGCTTTTTCTTTGGCTGATGAAAAAAAGTGAGAGCCGTGAGAATTAAGAGATGAAAGACTACAAAACGCTCTGTGGAGCTGTAGGGTCGGGGGATGATTCCCCCTGTGGGTGTGTCACTACGAGCGACACCTTTCACATTACACACAGTCATTTGATCGTTTGTTGGTGTAAATACACTAATTAGTGCCGCTTTGAAGAGTATGCTCATTAGTGCTTGTGCAGAATAGAAAGAAAGAAGACGAAAGTGTTTTCATGAACAGTTTTCTTTGCCATTCTGTGCGTTTAGGTGTTTATTAAACCTGATTAATCATTTCAACTGTCAATCACAGTGTCAGAAAGAGATTGTTTTTTATATCTTCACAAATATCTTATTGGCTAGCTGTCCTTCTGCTAATTTATCCATTTTGACATGATCATTATCTGCACTTGTTTGGTCCTCAGGTACTGTTTTATCTGGTGGGGCGGCGTTGGGATGAGACGGACCCGCCTCCTCAAGCCCTCCTCCCATGTGTCAGAGCCGTGGCCATCCGTGACACCAGTGAAGCAGCACCCTCGGCGGGCTGCCGACTCGTGGGACCATCTGGCATCTGTGTTGTCCGTCTGGAGATTCCCCCAGCTTGGTTTTCACCTCCGCAAGTGAGAAAAAGACCTCCTGAAGTGACTCTGCCATCACTGGATGTGTATTACTCAATCATACCAGTGGAAGGGGCTGGTCAAGAGTGTCCCTCCATTGTTAATGAGCCGTGGAGAGGTCAGAGCGCAAACGTCGGGCCTCTTGGCGGCCTGGGCATGGGTCTCGGGGGACAGTGGAGCCCCCTGGTGGATGGAGGTCTTCAGGACATGCTGAAAGCTGGTTCTGTGGTCATGACCATGGGCCCGGTTTCTGCCAAAGGAGAAAAATTGAGACTTGATGAAAATGTGGAGGTTCTGGTGCCTCCCAGCCCGGTTCGGCTCGGCAGGACGGTGGCGTTTGGCGTCTACATGAAGACGGGTTCAAACACGCAACAGTTTACATTGAGGTGGGAACACAAATGCCTTCAAATAATTCATCTGGCTTCAATTTCATTTGGTATTCTGTTCTCTTTCTGACTCATTTTAAATCTTTCTTCGGTTTCTCTCTTGTTCTGTTTCCCTATCATCTCATTTCTTTCCTCCTCATCTGCTGTCTCATCTCTCACTGCCGCCTCCCGAGGTTGATGGCTGTCACCTTTGTGTACTCAGCCTCTTTCAGGAGCCAGCAATGCAAATAACAACCTCATGAATATTCATGTTTGATCCAAGGAGAGAGGAAAACACAGAGAATGTGAATCGTGAGAGGGGAATGGTGACTGAGAGGGACTGAAGGGGAAATGAAAGAAGGCGCATTAAATTAGAGTAGATCCTGGTTTCTCAAACTAAATGGTGGTGCCCAAAATGCCTCTAAGGTGTGCTTTAAGAGGTCACCTACATGGTTTCCCACATAATCGGAAATGTGTTTTTCATGCGCTTGTATCTCAAGAAACAAATTTCTTTTTGGTTCGCTGGCTGAAAATGAGTTTACAACCTGTGATCTAAGCTAAAGCATGCATATCTGCATCCCATCTCTGCCTCGTCATTTCACTGACTTTAGGGATTTCAGGCTGACAAATGACAGATTTATCATTTTTCACTATGTATTATTCTGTTCGGAGAACATCCCAGCACACAAAAACCTTGGCTGGAAATAGCATCGCCATAACAATATACTCCAATGAGGTTAGAATTATGGAAAAAAAAATCTCAGCAACTTTGAAAACATTTTTCAGTATTTCAGTCTAGCATTCACTATAATTGTCAATCGACTCCCCTTTTCACATGAGCCTTTAACAAGATCATTTTTGCAATGTCAAAGGAATAGCCTTTACATATTGTAAGCGGCACATTTATGCCGGTAAAAAATATATAAAATTATACCTTTCCAATAATACACGTGGGACCAGGAAGGACGCTGCCTTTGCAGAATTTCTGATGAATAAAGTCTCTTCGTATCTAATTATATTTGATGTAATTAATGATGTGTATTCACTTAATCTGGCTGATTAGACCTCTACTTGGTCTAATGTGACATTTGTTCCTGTAAAAGTCACAACGCTAACAAGGGAATCATTCAAGCATCATCTGTACCTGCCCGAATAGTCCTGAAGGTGTGGACAGATCTTGCCTTACAAAATGTACTCTTATTGTGGTGAAAGAAGCGGTTAGTCGTGTTGTTGTTACTCCAAACCTTTTGTAGTTTTCATGAAGTCGCGTGTGAAGCTTTACTATGGATTTGCAGGGCATTTAAAACAGCTGTGTACTTTTACAATTACACACTTTCATTGCAGAACGTTGCATCTGCAAAGTAATTACAAAGCACTAGCATGAACTCTTTCATATGAAATGAGCGGACGTCTTGTGGGAGCAATACACTTGCTCTTGTGTAATTGATGAGCGATTTCGTTCTGTTGCACTGCAGACATGCTATTTTAAATAGTTAAATAGTACGCAAAGTCAGTCCACATTAAACAGCGGTAGAGAAGATGATCCATGGAAACGGGGGTTTAAATACAATTACAAAAAACGGCAAGTGATAACAGACTTCAGGCCCTCTAAAGTCCTCTAGTCCAACAGCTTTATTGGTCTGATATACACTTTTAGCAGGATTTTATGAACACATGTACGTTAGTTAAAAGATGCAGGAAAAAAAAAAAAAATGAACAGGACCACAGTTGTGTATTTGTTTGTGCGCAATCATTCCTGAGGTCACCTGAGGACAGTGGAGGAAAAGAACAAGTGGCTAGACTGCACTGCACCTAGTCGCACTACCTGCTGATACAATTCACACACACAGACACACACACACACACACACACACACACACACACATTCAAGAAGGAGGGAAATAAATACGCACACGATTTCTCTCTGCCATGTATAGCACACATACTTCTTCACAGTACAAGCGCACACACAGATACACTGAACACTTTTGTTTGCCGTGTCTTATCTGTGTGCATATTAAGTACACACACACACACACACACACACACACACACACACTTACAAACACACATAAGTAATGAGGTGGCCTGTTTGGTTCCACCTACAGACACTTTGTCTCTGTCTTTGTTGTACAACACCCCTGCTGTGTGTGTGTGTGTGTGTGTGTGTGTGTGTGTGTGTGTGTGTGTGCACATACATGTGTGTAGTATACTGCTACAGGTAGATGGTGGAGGGAGAAAAAAAAGTCTTCTTTATGGCACCATATCTCCCCCATCCCCCCGGCTTCTTTCTGCAGCTCCTGCTCTATTTTATTCTATTCTATATTCTATATTTTATTCTATTCTATATTCTCTTGCTACAGTGTGTGTGTGTGTGTGTGTGTGTGTGTGTGTGGGTGTGGGTGTGTGTGTGTGCGTGCACTCCTGTCCTAACTGCAGCTCTTGCCCTCTGCTCTATAGCATACAGCCCATGGATAATCTCCCATGTTAGAAGCACAGTCAGACATGTAATAAGGCTTAAGTGGATCTCATTCCTATGTGAGTGTGCTCATATGTGAAGTGTGTGTGTGTGTGTGTGACACATAATAAGCCTTAAGTGTGCTCCATCACACTGAGGTGATGTGATTACGATAAACTACTGAAGAGATGGGGGGACACGGAGAGAGAGAGAGAGAGAGAGAGAGAGAGAGACAGAGACAGGAAGTAAAGGGGAGAGAGGGCCTACAAAAAGTGGAGAAAAGGGAGAGCCCGTAACATCGACGAGTGAGGAAGAGAAGGGAAACGCTTCTTGCACTTAACAGCTCTTCCTCGCTCCTCTGCTCTTCCAAAAAGGTAAAGATGCAAGGATGGAGGACTCGACGCAACACACGCGCCAAATTGGATTGGCTTGAAGTCTCGCGTACATGACTCTGTGACGTTACGACGTCATGAGACGACCCGTCTGCTATAAGCACGAGCTGGAACTGTGGCACTGATCGAGCCCTCTTCCTCCAATTGAGTCACATCTTCAGTCTGAGTCACATCGTCGGCTTTGATCACCATTTTTTTTCAGATTTAAAATGTTATCATTTAATTCATTCTAAAGCTGAAGCCCACCACAGTCGTTCCCCGGGAGAATTCTCTGCTCACACTGACCTTGATTTTGCACAATTGAAAGTCGAATTGAACACATTTTCTTTTGTTATTCATTAATATATTTCCATAGAGCCAGACATGAAAATAAGATTTTTGAATACACGTTATGTGTGTTTCGTATTCATCTATTCATTCGGTATCAAACCATCAGAAGGAGGCCATTAGAACAGATAGCGGCTTTTGTCCTCCTGAAAAAAGTTAATCATTCCTCATAGAAAATGGTCAATCCTATATGGAACTAAAGTACAAGACACATTGTCTTCACTATTAGTGTTTCTCTGGCTACCGAATGCACAGCGACTACAGTCTCCAGACATTATAGATTCAGTGCCAGAGTCACAGACTGTGACCAAATGAAAATGATACAGATAGACAATTAAACATGTTTACGGCTGAAAGAACACAGCTGACATATGAGACGTGTGCTAGATGAGTGTGTAATTGGTTTTTGACACTGGTACTCAAAGCTTAGATATTAATACAAAATGCCAAGATAATGAGTCAAACTTAAATGGCTCCCCCACCCCCCCCCCCCGCTCTTTGTGCCTAAGCCAAGATTCATTTTGAAAGGACAAGAGGAGATTATGAAATGGACAGAGCGTATGGTTAATTAAGAACTACTCAACAAAAAGAAGAAGTGAAGGTGTTTTGTGCTGTTCGTGTAATTCAAGATTTGCTCTTGATTTTTATTTATTTTTTTAAAGAAAAATGCCATATTTGTCAAAGAGAGGTTATTTGTCCAGTTTGATATAATATCATCCTCTTCGGGTTACATCAGATTAGATGCAGCTTCTCGATTATTTAAACAGATTTCCAATGCAGACGTTCCTGACATGTTTCCACTTTGCCACGCGGTGGAGAATGCGTGTATATATAAATATATCTATGTATATAATTATGTTAGGGTAGAGGCACGTTAAATATGAATCCGTTGATGGAGCCCCTGATTTGATCTTCATGTTGTCAAACAAAGAATAATAAAGTTAAGGTCCACAATATGGCATTAACTCCAAAGGCCAAACGAGCTTCTCTCTTCATGCGTTCGTCCTATAGATCAGTTCCTCAGAAAACAAAAGACTTTAATCACTATCTCTCATTTCCAACATCATCTTTTGTGTCTTCAAAAAGTGTAAAAGAGGGCAACACTCCATGATGAATTCATGCTCTGTGCAGCTCCAGTTCAGTGAGCATTCAACCCAAAAGTATTTAATACGGTGCTACAATCTGTGGAATCCTTTTCCATAGACGTTTGATGCTTTGAATCTATTTTTAGTTGAGCATTTCAGCATTTTTCAGCAGTGGGGATGTTGACAGAATGAGGGTCAAAGTGATTAGTATCTCCCTCATTAAAAAGCTGTCATCTTGAACTGGGTGCTATCGTTGTTTAGTTAGTTAATAAGCAAGATGATTACCGACGAGGGGGTACATGGTGTGTGTGTGTGTGTGTGTGTGGGAGAGTGTCTGTGTGTGTCTGTATGTGTGTGTGGGAGAGTGTGAGGCATATACTGCAGACATAGAGACTGAGACAGAAATTATCAAAAGGCAAAAACATTTTTTTTTCCTCTGCTTGTCTCATTTTTCCGTATTCACTCTAACTTTTTTTATGTGACTTGTTGTTATAATAGCCATTTGTTTCAGTATACGGCCTGTATTTATTGTCCAATTCTTTCTTTCTGTGTGTGTGTGTCCGCCTGTGTGTGTGTGTGTGTGTGTGTGAAGGGATTAGTGGATATTTCCTAAGGTTCAGAGGGGAGATGTACTTCTAAGGACCAGCTAGTCCTCTCTGGTGGTTACACCCACACTCCTCTGTGTCACCACACACACACACACACCATATACCGAGGACAAATGCTCTTACACCACCAAGGAGGGAGAATCAATTGTTTTTGTGGCTGTGTGTGTTTGTTTGTGAATGTACAGTTTAAGCAGCCTTTCAGTAAGTAAACGCACAGCAATTTGTGCAAATGCATTCCTGCACATGTGCTCATCTGCTTCGGAACATATATTTGCATTCATCTGTGTCTTTACAATATGTGTGTGTGTGTGTGTGTTTGTGTTGTATATCGTGTTTCGGGAATATTACGTGTTCTGTGTGCATCCCGTACTTCACGTTGAGCCGCAGTGTGTGATGTTGTGATGTCATTGTCGTTGTTTGTCTCTCTGGTTTAGTCTGTCCTCTCTCTTCATGTGCGTCACTGTCCTTGTTTCTCTGCTGCTCTTTGAGTTGAACTCCTCCAACTGACACATATATTTTACACAATCTTTGAAAAGGGCGCAGGAGATAAAATGACAATTAGCTGCATTTCTTTCAGCTGTGATAAAGGCAATAAATAGTCTTCCAGGGTTGATACAAAAAAATACACACTTCCCAAACGTCCCAAATCAACCGTGTTATTAGTGGAAGACGCTTTGGTCTGAGCGCTTCTTGTTACTATATATCGTTTGTTGGGTGATAATCTATTTCTAAACTGAGATCTTGTAGCAACTTTGCTTTTGTATTGTAAATTGTTTACGTGCGTGCAAACCGAAGCCCTCTCCGATGTGATTGGTCATCACTACTCGGACCACAAACATAAACCAGAACACTCCCGATACCAAAGTGTTCCCTACATTCTGCATTCATGAGCACAATCTGTTTAAATACATTACTACTAAACAGAAAAAAAAAAGTTTATGAAACGTATGAATTTGCACGCCAAATATGCTAGTCTGCTACCATTAGTGTGGTGTCAGAGATACAATCTGGTGACACATGAATGACTCATCGCTCAGTGTATAAGTAAACTCATTTTACTCTACAAGAAAAATAGAAAAATACATCCAATCTATTTCTGTGTCCAAGTCAGTGTCCCTCTGCCTTTGTCCTTTTCTGTGCATGCATCGCTCTGCGTCATTGTCTTTTGTTATGTCTTCCTCTGATTATTATATTCTGTAAAGGAAATCTTCCCTGGATCAGATGTTTCTCTGTCCATTCTCTAGGAGTATCTGCTTCCACAGAAGCAGCACTGTAAGTAGTCACCCTAGCCATTAAATTGCACTCAACAACGATAAGTACGTCTGCTTACATATATATACGTCTCTCTCGTCCCGATTGCTCTGGCTAGCTCTATAAATGCCACTTACCTGTTACTTTAAACTATGCTGAATCCATACTGTGTTAAGAATATGGTTGCTGTATTCAAACCAAATAAGGGAAAATTGCAACACAGCAGGGGGTTGGAAAGGTCATTTTCTTCGTTGTCTTCTTTGTCATCTTCTTCATCTTCTTCTTCTTCCTCGTCTTCTAGATTTTCCTCCATTCTTTCTACTCTCTAATAGCTTCAGTTGCTTAAACAAGGTTAATGTCCCATGAGGTGTAACGTTAAGAAAGATAATGCTTCCCTGGTGGGAAATAAACCCCCGCAGTCATTTTTGTCTTTCATCACCTGGATTGCAAAGCAAGTTGTTGGTGTCAAAGGACAGACAGCAGGGCTCTGGAGCTCTGAATGGTAAAGTTGTTTTAGTGGAGGAATTCATTGGGGGGGGGGGGGGGGGGGGGTCAGCTAAAAGAGGCTGTAACATGACCACGTTTACATGCACCAAATATTCAGTTCTTTGCCCTTATTCCGAAACAAGCAGTATTCCGAATAAGCTGTTTACATGGATAAGGAAAACGAATGCTCCAGTACTATTCCCGTTTGCATATAGCATAGCTGTACATATTCCGATTAATATAAAATTACCCCATGCCGTATCCTTATCACTGGGGCCAGTGAATTCCACCCCAACGCCATTCTTGGCAGTGTATTAAAGGGGTCGATGCCCTACCGTGATATGAAAATATGTTTTTTTCAAAGAGTTCCAGGTGGCGGACTTGTTCGAGCGTGCAAACACTCTCTTTCATTCCTTTCAGCATCTTCTTGAAAACGGTCAGCGTTGCGATATTGGTGCATATTCAAAAACCTGTTGGTATCCATGTCCTTCATAATGTTTAATAAGTATGTGTTTCTCGTTCTGACCAGAAATGTGGGCTTTTCTATTAGGAATGCAACTCTACTGCAGCTTTCCAAACTATGAGCTATAGTTGGTTTGTGCACAACACACAGAGCTGGTCGTTAACAGGAAAGAGGCCGTGTGTTACAAAAACCTATTGAAACGCATATTTCAAATAATCTGTATACATGTCCAAAGAATGCTTCTCAAACATGAATAATATCGGCATATGCCACATGTCTAAATCGGAAAATGCTCCATTTGGAATAAGGCCTAAGGCAGAATATCCAAATGGAATATGATGTTCACATGAGCCCTATCAAATGTTAAATGTCATCATGATCTGAATAGTGGAATATGAGTGTGCATGTAAAGGTAGTCAATGAACGGCTTCTGAGATACCGCCGCATACGCCTGCAAGAGGTGCGCTCAATCCAAGACAATGCGATGTTGGACTATCAAAAATTAACATGCACAGTGTGAATTGTCTGATTTATTGTCATTCTGCCTAATAATATTTGGCTGACTTTTACTGTAGCCTTATGAATCCTAAAATTCTCCATTATTACGTTAAAGAGAGGCTGATTTCATGGCGGTTCTCTGCAGTTAATTGTCAGCACTCATTGCTATAAACATCCAAATAATCCGATAGGTAATGATATGTGGGATTACCCAGACACACACACACACACACACACACACACACACACACACACACACACACACACACACACACACACACACACACACACACACACACACACACACACACACACACACACACACACGCACACAAGATAAAAATGTTATCAGAAAAGTAATTTGGTCTTTTTTTGTATACACTGGGAGAGTTAACACAGACACATGCACACTTGCATACATATTAAAGCAATCATTCACATGTTTGACAAGAATGTGGATAAATAGACCCATTAATCTGTGTATGTTGCTCTCCAGTATTAGCTGACACACACAGATTATGTGTACAATTGCTCTGCTTCATTATTCGACAGCCTGATACCTAATGCCAGGAGCCAGTATGTAAAAATCCTGCTGAGTCTGGGAGGAGGTCACACTGGAGCCTACAGTCTTTAATAGCACTTCTTGCAGAAAGTGCTGAGGAACATTCATGGCAGCCGACACGTCACGATAAACGGAGATAAATCAGACAATGATGATCAGGTGTGAAACGAGAGACAAGTTGCTTGCTTTGGTGTCAGTAGTAGTGTTCACAAAGTTCACATGAAGTTGGGATGGAGGATATAAAGTTACTGATATGTGGCAGGGGAGGGTTCAAATGTATTGTTATTGCATTTAAAGCTCCACGTATGCTTGTAAATATATAAACAAAGAGAATAAAACATGGTACGTCACTTTGCATCCAGCAAAAAGCTTTGTTTCATATATTACACATGAATGCTTTTCCATGATTTATATCCTATTGTGGACGCCATATTTTCTTTAAGTTGTGGTTACTTCTTAATGCAGTGCCACTTGGGCAGAGGTGGAGAGCTCTGCAACATTACTCGACTGTTGGATCCGTTGTTCTAAGGAGGGTCATTTGTCAAATTATTTTTTTAAATAGTTTGTCAAAGACTTTTAATGTAGCTTAGCTATTATTTAGGAGAGGAAAACTATTTTAATTTCAACAAGACTGTGCTGCTAATGGCATTATCACCTTTTCACTCTGATATTCCCTTGAGAAGAGCAAAACACACACACACACACACACACACACACACACACGCACCTACTCTCTCTATTTAACCCACACAGTCACTCTGTCTCTGTTTCTTTCCCTAATCCACTTTCTCTCCTCCCTGCCCTTCAACTTCCCTGTCACCGTCTCCTTTCTTCCTTCTCCCTTCTCCTGCGTTCTCCCTCGCTCCCTCTTTCCATCTCACATCTGTCATGAATATTCATAAGGGAAGTTATTTGCATTGCTGGCTCCTGAAAGAGGCTGAGTACACAAAGGTGACAGCCATCAACCTCGGGATAGTGCCAGTGTTTGTGTGTTTTTGGGGCCCTGCGTGTGTTTGAGGGCGAGAAAAAATACAGACGGAGGTAGACATGGTGGAGGAGAAGGAGCAACGTCAGAGAGAAGAATTGTTTGTACTTTGGCTGTATCTCTTGCCAAATGATTGACACTATCACTGAAATTCTAATTAACAAGTCTCGGAGTATGAGTGTGTTTGAACAAAATTGCCTTTTGAACTTATTGAAATGAGTGTGATCCACAGCACAGCCGTGCATGTGCACACGTATTCATTTAGCTGTGTCTCCGCACGCACGTTTCCCATCTCTCCCTGCTTTTTTTCGACTCCTGGCACTCTTCTGTGTCTTTTCTTCTTTTCTTTGTTTTTCCTAATCACTCTTTGAGTCTGGGTCTGCCAACGCTAGTTTGGGAATGCTTCAAAATGCAAATGCCTGGCCGGTTCATTGTGTTGCGTTTATTGTCCGTGCCTCTCCTTGCTGCGGGATAGAGGAGCCCCAATTAGAAACGGGGCTCCTCTGTACTACTCCTCCTGCATTCCTCTGCGCTGAGGATGCACCAGTTACTCTGAGTAGCATGTTTTAAACCATGTGGTGTGTGTGTGTGTGTGTGTGTGTCTTTTGCTGTGTGTTCGGGCGTTTACCTCTAAGTTACCCCAGGAGTTATAAAAAGGAGTTTGAGGATAAGTTTGTTATTATTCTAGCAAGCCGGGAGAGAACAGCTGATCTTTTTACTGACAGAGAGAAATCCCTTTCCCGCAGCTTTCCACCCTGGAACTCGAATAACATTTTTTATTTACTTGGCCTGGAACCCAGGCTCATGAAAACATATTGTCTTGTTTTATTATTCTGGGACCCACTTGAAATAGGCTACAGATGTTGCTATTGTAAAAGTCCCAATTTGTACTGCGCAATGGCTGAAGTGCAGCTGCACATTGGCTCCGTCTCCACAGGGGGGGGGGGGGGGGGGGGGGTTTGGAAGTTAGACATTGTATGTAGCTGGTATGTTTTTTCTTTCATACAATACATTTATTTTGTTATTAATTATTATAGATGTTGCATTTGTCTAAAATGCACGGCCCGCCACTGCTTGTTTATCTGCTCAACACATTGTACATATTTTTTCTTTCCATCCCATTTGCTTACAGTGATGAGTTCTCTGCTTTAGTTTATCCAAACCTGCAGTTCACAATATCGCTTTCTCTTTTAGTACTTCTTCCTATTCACTATGCACTGCAGGGAGCCTCACACTGCAGCCCCCCAGGCTGAGGAACAATACTGTTTCCTGTCTGTGTGTGTAGTGCATATGTGTGGGCGTGTCTTTGTCACCGGGCTCAATCTGCATTTATATTCATGTCTTTCAGTCTTACACATCGTACGCTGTGTACACATGTAAACACACGTGAGACAATTACTAAGCCTGTCACGATCTGAGTAATTGTTATATACAGTATATTGATATTATTCGTCACACTGGTCAACTTCAAATTACTTTCTTTTCTTTCCTATCTTTAAAACCAGAAAGGCCAAGAGCTATAACTGTGTTAACATTATTATACTTTTTGTTCTATCTTTAAAAGACTGTTTCTCAGAAATCCAAGACATGTACTTCGAAAATTTAAAAAGCAGGTTTTGACTATTTTCTCCTCATAGAATAATATGCTCGATCAAGTGTGACTGTCTCCCTCTCCTCTTTCAGTCGCAATGCAGCTATTGAATGCTGTCGCTCTTACCCACTGAGCCAGTGAACACCATCAAAAGTGTATAGAATTGTTTTCACACATGTGATTACTCACCCACCATGACAGTTATGTGTTGTTACAGAAAGCCCAGCAGAGTAGACAGGAAAACACCCAGTAGAAACTGGTTCTTTTATGTGTCTTTGTTGTATTGGCATATGTTCCTCAAATCTGTCGCCAAAGAAGAAGCTACAATATCAGGCAGAATATGCGATAGCAATGGATGAGTGCTTTAAAGTTCAGCTAATCTCTACTCAAGGTTTCCTATCAAACCCGTCCAATGATGTGTTTGAGTTTGGCTCTGAGCTGTGAAATCTCAGAAAATACCCCCCCCCCCCCCCTGAAAATAAGGCTGTTATTGTTCATTCCAGACACGCTGCATCCACATGGATCAGTTACAGTTTGGTGGACCCTCAAAAACAATTCATAAATCCTTCATGGAGTCCCTCAAGGATCTCAAAAGGATCTCACAACAGCAGTGGTGTTTTTCCTCTTCTTTCTTTGGACTTCTCCTTGCTACATGGCGTTTTTTTAAGGTCACGGGGATATTCTGTCACAGGGCACCGATGCTCTCAACCTTGTAGTCTACTGGTCGCTTGTAATGCTGTGATCTTTGGAAATTCAAGCTTACTCTGCTGTTTGCGCTCATTCTCAAGTCACTCTGGATACGAGCATCGCCCAATCGTGTACAACTTTAATGATCACATTACTTATTAATGAAGGAATTGAAGATCCCCTGAAGTCTTTTTTAGATTTCAGAGTGTGTAAGTGATTATTGGGAAACACCAGCACTGTGTCTTATTGGATTCCCATGACTTACGTTAAGATAAACTCCCATAACCATGATCATGTGGGATCAGATTGAAAAGACATCTTTGGCAATGTATTGTGTTTCCAAAGCTAAATCAACTGCTGGCTAATTTAAATACAAGAAGGGCTTTAATTTCCCCTCATGCTCTCAACCTGACCAACTGCAAACCCGTTTTACTCAACCAATGCATTTAATGTTGATTATTTGATTGTCTGTTCCTGTTTGTATCTGTATTCATCATCAGCGTTATTGGAAGGCAGTGTGGCCATGAGGGGCAGTTAGTTGTTGAACTTGAACTAAAATCTCATTTAGAGCAGATGCTTTTCCATTGCTGAGGTACGGTATGAATTCATGGCTGGCTCCATGATTGACCACCGTGGTTCGTGTTTGCTCGTTTATCAGTGCTAATTTGCCCGGCTAATCTCCCCATTAAGCTCAGTGAGAACATTAGCCTAGCAAATTAGCACTGATGAATGGGCTATTATTCATGGCAAAATCTCCACTTCCATTCGCCTGTAGCATTTCTTTTTAAGTTTCCTTTCTTCCTCTTTATCCCTCTTTATTTTCAGCTCTTCATTTGTGTCTTCCCCAACTTCTTGTTCTATGGACCTACTGCACAGCTTGCTTGCACTGTTATTTTTTTTGTATTTAACGTTTAAGACAGTTTCACTATGTATATGAAACTGAGGATCTATACACTGTATAGATTAAAGAAAATTGTTCCAAAAGCACTTCAGAAGCAGGATGAATACACGAAGAGGTGAAAAAGAAACCATTGCCACCAGTTTGGGCCATGTGTAGGACTTATACATATAGAATTATAACTGGATGTTTAAGACCTTTGTTGGTTGAGCTGCTTGTTGGAAAAACAAAGGAATCACCAATGTCTCAAGTCTATTTTCTACCACCCTTTCTTCTCCCAGTAAAACCTCTCTATTCTAATCTTAACAGGACTTAACAAAAAATATTCCAGTTGACACACGTACAAACACACACACACACACACACACACACACACACACACACACACACACACACACACACACACACACACACACACACACACACACACACACACACACACACAATGTGAGTCTTTCAAAGTGTTGTGTGGAATGTTGTTTGATCCCCTCCTTGTTCTTTGCTTCTGAAGCTATAGTCTCAATTCTGTTTTATATTCCAATCCCTATAGAGGAAAGCCACACACACACACACACACACACACACACACACACACACACACACACACACACACACACACACACACACACACACGTGCGTGTAAATGTGCCATGTACCTCAAGAACATGCAAATGGCACTCAGCCATGTTGAGTATACAGAAAAACAAAAGAATATATGCATGCCTGTGTAAATGGTGGCTTCTCTATAACAACATTGCCCAGAGCTCCTGGGCCTGCAGAACCATTTTTTTCTGCAAATATCTAAATCCCTTAGAGAAAGAGGGAAAAAAGAAAATTGTGAGATGAAAAAAGAGTGGGTGCTCAACATGTAAGAGAGGAACAGAAAAGGGAAAAAGCTAAAAAGTGAAAGCAGTATCCATCTCCTTTATTTCTCCACCTATACTACATCTGTTACTGATTGCTGGTCTTCCCTTCTCCCTTCGTCTTATTATCACTTTGCCCATCTCATTTTTCCTAATTTATTTGTCTACTCTCTCTCTCTCTCTCTCTCTCTCTCTCTCTCTCTCTCTCTCGCTCCACCATTTCTCCTGATTAGCGTTTATTATGTGTGCTGTACAGTCAGCTAATTAATTAAAGTAGTCATCTTGTGATTAGTTGCAGCACATCCTCGTGGAAGGACTCATCTTTATACCCATGGAACACGATCCACAAAGATATGTTACACACACACACACACACACACACACACACACACACACACACACACACACACACACACACACACACACACACACACACAGACACACGGACACACATATAGACACTTGGCACATATCCTCACTGGTCCACAAACTGCGCTTTGAGGTCTGTGAAGACATAATTCACAGTCTTCTGTCTGAGACTTGATTGGACAAATGTGCTTGACTTTTAATGTTTCCTATTGTATTATCTTTCCTAAAAATGTGTTCAAATTGTTTGGCAATTTGAGACATTTAAAGGGTCAATTCACCCAGAAGCCCTATATTTTCCCCTTACCTCCAGGGGTGTCTATCCATGCACATAGTTTTGGTATGGTTCCGTTTACAGTGATGTCTGTGGATTGTTTTACCCAAAAAAAGGGTGCATATGATTTAATTAAAAGCTACAGGACAGCTACTTAAAAGCCATTGATTTGACATTTTTCAGTTATCGTCTGTGTCCAGGATCAAGGATAAGTTTTTCAAATCAACATGGATGAGAAGTCCTTAAAGTGCCTCGAAAAAATGGACGTGGTTATATCTTTAATTCCATGAGAACTGGCAAAACTCCATCTGCCGTTGAGGATTATGTGATATAGTTTTGTCCACATGTCTCTTAAACCACTTCAGTCCATTGTGGAATTAAAGACATTACTTTTACTCCATGCTTTTTATTCCCTTTTATTAATTCCCCCCCCCCCCCCTTGCAGTTGTGGTGAGTTGGGTTGAATTACGTGAAAAGTGACATCATCTTTTTTACAAAGTGCTAAGCGCACAAGTTATGCTGTTGAGGAAATAAACTATCAGCAGATTACAAAATAAAAATAATGGATAAACAATAAATGTATGAAAGACCTTTGACAATTGGTGCCACTGTTCTGTGTAGCATCGGAAGTAGTAGCACATTTTGGTTTTAGTTTCACCTCATGTATATTTCAGAGCAAACAACATTATGGGGAGCCGCAACATTTCCAAATTAAGAGGGAAAACTGTAGGTAGTAAAAAAAAAGAAAAGTCAGCTTGAGGCCAGTGAATTTGCTGCTTGGCTGATGCAAAGTCACTAATGCTTGATCTGTGCCAGCAGGAAGTAAAGGCCTGATATAATGGAACGTTATTGCTTCAGGTCAGAGAGATCACACAAAAAAAGAGTGCTGAAGCAGTGTCTTTGAAATCACTGTTTGGGACATCAGGGCGACGTCTGGCCTGAGTGCAGTCTCACTAATGGCGTTTCAGAACTTGAGGTGCCTTCATAGGTCAACCCTCATGCAAGGAGCCAGAATTATCATCGCTGGTGTTACAGAAGCAAGACATTCCCTGTGCAGAAGGAGTCTCCTATCGCCTGCAGCACTTCTCTTCGGGGGCCCTCTGATGACAAATCGATCAAACCAAAGAATGTAAAAATGCTTGAAGATAATGATTAGGTCTAATCTCAAATTGGCTTAATTAACAGCGACCATCGTGGCCTTGATTTGCAATTACAGGACATTGATGAATGATAAAACATAGAAGTAGCACAATTGTTATAAATAAAGAAAAAAGCAGAGCAATATCTAGCTACAGTCAGCGTACGTTGGCCGCCATAAGCGACCTGTAGCCGGACCAAATAAGGCTGAGGCACTCATTTGGAAGAGTGAGATTAGGTTATTTCTTCTTTCAAAAGCTACGTAGTCTCCCTTTCATTCTACATGTGCACACATAGAGAGAGACGTATCCCCGCAGATATGCAAACATACAGCACGTTTTAGTCCATTTCAACATTCTAAGTCTCACACGTACACATGAACTAATACGATATATGTAGTGTTCTGTTTTATAAAACCAAGAACAGAAGTTACTGAGCAGTGTGTGTAGGTGTGTGTGTGTGTGTCTGTGTGTGTGTCTTTTATCAGACAGAGATTAAGATATAAAGGAAGAGAGAGCGAGAGAAACAGAGAAGTGAGGGACAGAGAGACAGTAATGAGCACTCCAGTGGAGAGTGATAAGAGAGACAGAGGGAGAGGTGGTCTGCATAATGAGTCCTCCAGCATGGAGGTGGCATGTGGTAGGGATGGAGGGAGGGGGGGAGGGAGGGAGGGATGAACAGGACCATTCCAGTGGAGAATAGAGAAAGCAACTGAGGCAGATTGGATCACAGAGAATGGTCAGTAATGAGTTTTCCAGGGGACAGCGGTAGAAGACATGGAGGGAGACAAAATTATGCAAACTTCAATACTTTCAAAGGCATTGAAATGACTCAGAGACAAAAAAAAAGAACAATGTAGGATTAGAGTAATAAAGTAATTAAGTAATTACAAGCCACTTCTTTTTGTAGCCTTATTTTGGTCATGCTGCTTTGTTTGTATGTTAGGCTGAAATTACAGTGTGTTTCACAAAGCTACCCAGCTCTTCCTTCATACCAAAACAAACTACCGTGAGCATACAATGCTTCACAGGCACCACGGAATATTCTTATTAAAGATCCACTGATAGCAGCAGCCAGATGTTAAAGCTTAAATCAACAGTGAACAAGAGTGAACAATTGCTGTGTTTATTAGAGAAACGCAATATCAAAATGGTCATTGCTGATTATTACTCATGTGTTTGTTTCATTAGCAGTATGAATAATAATAACCAACAGAAACAATTTGTATTTGAAAAGCTCTGACTCGTGACTCCTCGTGGTAATACATAAAGAGAGACGCAGCATGCACTAATCTAGTGGCTTCTAAACTGTTTTTGTCTGCAAATGTTTGTATTAATTTTGCCTCTTTTTTTTAGATTTCGTTGCATTTTTTAACTTGGGCGTTGCAGAAACTGGACTTTTCAACAATTTCTCAGCACTTTTAGCTGCTTTGATTTTCCTACTCTCTTACTAATAGTTGTTCCAAACTCTCAAATAGCAGCAGGTGGCATTAAGGTTGTACAGCTGACTCGGGTGTGTCCTGTGCAGTAGCTGGACGTTTTATTGGTGCAACGTGACAACAATTATACTAAATTGGCGCAGCTACTCCACAATCTTTGCTCGTGGCCCCTGGTAACTGACCATGAAGGAACTGACAATGAATGTGCTCAAAGAAACCAATGGCCTGCACTAAATCTCACCGGGGTTATCTTAATATTTAGGGGCTTTATTTAACCGTCTTGTTTAATAACCACAGTGGTTGATTCATACTGAAGTCATATGACATTTTAGCAGTTTTACAAATTACAAGATTCAGAAGTTTAGACCATTTAAAAAAAGATCTCCAATTGATAGCTAGGTAACTCTTCAGAGTTTTGCTGTAGCTGTCAGGCTCAGGAGGTTTGTGAAAAGCTTTAGTTGCGATACACTGATTGTGTTATTATGTTAATACTTACCAGGAAAAACTGTAAGAAAAATGTCTGACTTCTCTAATAGTTTCCACTTTGTACTCACATTGCAGTTGAGGCAAAGCTTTGGGGTTGTTTTTGAGTGTAAACAGGACAGACTTCCAGGACGCCTGTCAGTACTGCGTATGTGTGACTGATGTGTGATTGACAGCAAACATGCATAGACACAAACTCACTTCCACACACAGCCCCACACTTTTTCACATGCAATGTCAGTGTCAACAGATAGATGAGGCTAAAGCCGCCAGGATCCCAGTGGTGCTTTAAGAATTAAACAACAAGGTACGATGCCATAACCTGCTACGTGAGCGTGTGGATGTGTGTGTGTGTGTGTTTGTTCCCAGAAGCTGTCATAGTATGAGCAGTAGTGGGTGGCATGAGTGGAGACCCGTCGCCAACATATCTACGGATACCGATGGACTCCAATGGTTAGGATAGGAGGAGAGAAAGCAAAACAACAACAACAAATAATTATACACTACATGCATATGCATGCACGCACACACATTTTGAATATGTAGACATGCCAAATTACCCAGCCTCCTCTTCTCTCCTCCTCCACTCATAGAAGGGAAGCACAGAGGAAGTTGAGGAAGGAATTTAGAAGTAGTGGGATCAGCATGCTGATGGACAGAAAAAGCAGCAGATAAAGTGGGATACACACACACACACACACACACACACACACACACACACACACACACACACACACACACACACACACACACATATACGTGTTTAGTCAGCCATCCTGCAGATGCACACATGCAGCGAGCCAGACAGATAGACAGCTGTCCAGTCATCAGCTTCCCAGCCAACCCATCAGTCAGTTTGTCAGCCATGCAGTCATCCAAACAAACAATCCATCCATCCATCTCACCAGTCAACCAGGCAGTTATCTATCAAACCATCCGTTCAACCAGTTAGACACATAGTCAGAGATACAGGCAACCATGTTGGGAGATATTCCTACAGCCATAATCAAACAACCAGGAGACACAGAGGGTATGAAGGATTACAGGGACTTTGCAACAGAGACATGAAAGGGATGAGAGTGACACCTATAGCGTTCGATGCGGAGTTACATAAGAGCCTCAGACAGATGAGAGATGGGAAGACGGAGGTAGGCGCTGTAGAGGAAGCACAAAGAGAGGCTGTTCGATAGAAACATGGGGAAGGAAGTGTGAGGAGGATGAGAGGAAAGAGTAGGCGTTGTTTATAGGGATCCAATGTAAGAAGTTGATGCAGATAGAAGTCAAGAAATCACAATAATTGCATACTAGAAAGACGAACTGTGATGCCTCATATTAGCTTTGAATGTAATTTGATATGCATTTATTCATAAAAGAGGGACTGTAGATTGTGTCCCCCTTCTCTCACACTGGGAGTCAAGCTGGTGAGGATCTCTTTACTCTTGTTAAGATGATGGATTACAGCCACCAATGACTCTTCAGCGCGGTCTCATTCCCAGGGTGTCAACGGCTTCAAATACTGACGCACACAAGACAGTCTTTAGCATCTGAATGAGACGCACTGGGCTTTTTAAGTAACTCCAATGTAAACCCATGCATGGCAACATTAGAATCTCAGAGCAACAGCTCTGGAAGTCAGGTGATGTAGGAGAACAAGCAGCAACGTCCATGTAGGGAGTTTGAATTGAAAATAGGAGGGAACTGACAAAACCCTCATATCTATCTTTTTACGTTTTCTACAAAATACAGCCAGAATGAAGCACATGTCTTGTGTTTCTATAGCAGCCAGTAAAGAAAAGAAAAACAACTACTACAACTACTTCTCCCTGCTTTCTCTTTCCTCTACCTTGTTTTTTGGCTCTGCTATTCTTCTGCTGCTCTTTCTTGCTTTTCTCACTTCTCTTGCCACCTCTCCTCACCAGAAATCTCTGCTACTGACAGGTGGGCAGGGGAGGAGAAGGGGAGGATAAGACCAGGCTCTATCCATCACGGCAAAACGAGGGGGCGGTGAGGGGGGGAGTGAGTGAGTCTGCTGATTGAGGACCACTGACTGAAGCAGGGAACAAAACAGACAGGAGATAGGTTGAGGCAGTTTGACACGCAGGTTGTGAAGAACAGTGAAGGCTCTCTGGTGACTTATAAAGGTTCAGCAGTGGCTTTTTGGAAGTGATTTGTATATTTCTGGTGAGCCATGCAGGCACCCATATTCTATCATTTCCTCTGAACACAATTATTTCCTAAACTTTAACCAACTGTTGTTAAACTCACCCCTATCGTGGGTGGGCTGTGCCGATGCCTCATTGTTTATGATGGTTGAGCCACTGCCTTGCATGGTAGCTCTGCCACCATCAGTGTGTGTGTGTGTGTGTGTGTGTGTGTAAATAAGTGAATGGCAAATTGTAAAGTGCTTTGGATGAAAGCATTATGTAAATGCAGTCTATTTACTATTCCATGATCATAATCCCAAAGGCCAGTTCACAATATCAGTTTTTGCAATCATAATCTTTTTCTCCTTTAGCACAGTTTTACATCGCTGTGGATGTTTTGTAACGCCGTCACTTCATTACGTTGACATTTTAAACGTTACACGAATTGCTTTCTAAATAAAGAGGCCACTCGTTGTGGTTGTGAGTGGCAAGCAGTCAGGAAAACGCTGAGTGTGAGGTTTTTATTCATAAAAACAGATATTATCCAAGTTCAATTTTGTTGCTATTTGGACTGGTGGTAAAGCCAAGTTTTATCTTTTGTCCAGCCAGTCAAACGTGAACTCACAGGGATAAAAGTGGACAGTTATAATTGGCAATTGGGACTTGCTTTATTGATAGCACATGTGATGTGGGGCCTCGGTCTAAACGTTTAGACCCTGGATCAAACGCTGACCGTGTTTCTTTGCCTTAAATACATGTTTCCCTCAACTTTATCCACTCAACAAAATTGCTGAGCAAATACTTCAGCGGCACTCCTTTTCACACTTATTTACCTCCAAACATCCCCACCTGGGAGATGCTCAGTACAACATTAGTCCTCTGCTACTTTGCAGCTGGCAGACCTGGTGCCTCAGCACCACAGTTAAGGAGAAGAGACATGTTTGACTTCGTTTCACTCACTTTCACCTGCACAGATTGTCCTCCGTAGAGTCATCAAGAGCAAGCGACCCTCCGGCAAAGCCTCTCAGTTCGCTCACCATTAGGGGTCCACCACCTCTATTTGTCATTTTGATGTTAACTCCATATTACAGTGTAGATGAGTCAGCCATGGCAAATAAATTCAGAGAGTCCATTGAATGAGCTCCTTAAAGTCTACACTGGATGTTTTTGTTGAATGAGTTCCAAAGAGTTGACTCTCGAAGCGGAAACAAGCGTTGAATTAGTGGACTCAGCCAGGCCAGGAGGGAGGAGAGGAGAGAGGCGGAGCTGTTATCACACTGCAGCACCTGGACCAAAGACAGACAGGACGGGACAGAGACGTCTGTCAAATACACAAACACACTGAGGCTGAGACACACACACACCAAGCAAAACCCAAGCAGTATAACACACACCAATACTGTGTGAATTGTTGATTCATTTTTCTTCCGCTCTTAAAGGTCATTGTGGCTGTCCTGTCATATCCTTTTCTCTCTTAATTCATCTCTGTGTCACTTCTCCTCTCCCTGTCTTCTTCTTCTTCCCTATAACTTCTTCATGTTTGTCATACAGCATGCTACTCCTGCTAATTTGGTGCCTTGTCTTCTCTCTCTGAGTCTTGACGTCTTTCTCTTCTGTCTGTGTCTATATAATTCATATAATGTGCTTTGGAATGCCAGCATTAAATAAGTATCTTTTCGGACCGGATGAACTTTTTTATTGTTCTAAAAACTCACATTTTTATTGTGTCCACATGACAAGAACGATCGTGGTTCTTGGAGCGCCGTTTTTTTAACTGCTATTTCAGAGTAGGTACTCTTCCAGTACAAGAGGAACCATGAGTGACAAAAGTGTGCACATGAGCCGAAGTAGCACTGGCAAAAAAACCTTTTTAAAAAACGGTTAGCTGTGTAAACAACAGACAACGCAAACAACAGCAAGTAACGAAAAAAGAAAGAAAACCCAACAGTGAGGTCGAGAAGTTATCTTTTTTCGTGAGCACAAACCCACTGAGCCGAAGAACAAATTAGAGCCACTGATCAGTGTGCTAACCCAGTAGCACAAAGCACACCCACTGGGCCGAAGAGGCTGATTCGCCAGAAATCGCAACAGATACTTTGGTGAAGGCTATTTTGCTTGTGTCGACATGATTGTGACACGTAACAGAGTTGTCTAAATATTATTATATTACTAAAGCACATTAAAACATTTTAAAGCACGGCGTTTATAGCAAATGTAGCAAATGTAGCAAACGTAGCAAATGTAGCAAATGTAGCAAACGTAGCAAATGTAGCAAATGGAGCAAATGGAGCAAACGTAGCAAATGTAGCAAATGTAGCAAACGTAGCAAATTTAGCAAATGTAGCAAACGTAGCAAATGTAGCAAATGTAGCAAACTCGCTGTTCACCGATCTCCTAGGTGGTGAGCACCGGCTGGTTAACGTCACCTTAGCGTTCCTATTGAAGGCATGTAGTTCTTTGAAGATGTCCCCGGTGGGCAGTTCCTCCCAGGAAGTCCCCAGAGCAGTTTGCTCCAAAACGCCGAATGATTTCGAATGACTCATGTTTAACGCAATAATTATGTCCCAATCGTACATGCAGCACCAACTAAAATGCAATTGTTAGCAGAGACGCCTGATATATTGAATAGAGTGTAGCAACACAGGGTTGACTTTTATCAAACAATTACAATTAAATCGGAAATGCACTTTTTGTTTCAAATGCACTAAAAACCTTAAACTTCCTTTTTGCCTTTGCAAATGGAATATAATTCTCACATATCAATTTACGCACATACAGTGACTTGAAAGTCTTTTTTGCTCCTAGTTGCGATCCCTCATTTCTCCGTGTTGTTTTCCATCTCATTGTCATTCCTCGTGGCAATCTTTTTCTCTGTCTTTACCTCAGAATTCATGCTATTCTTCTGCCAGCCTCCACATTTTTAGATTCCTTCTCTCTTTCAACTGACTAAATGACACACAGGCAAACACACACACACACACACACACACACACACACACACACATGCATGCACTAAGAATTTCTAGTATAAAAGAAGCCATTATGAAAATCCCGGCCACATGCCAGACAGTGCTGTGTGTGCGAGTGTGTGTAAGTGCGTAAGCGTGGTTCTGCGTATTATGAGTGTTACTGAAGCACAGAAGAAGATGAAGTGTTTTAAAGTGTGCCTCTGCTGAGGTTTTTTAATTGCGATGACATTAATGGAACCCCGAGGTGCTGCATCTCTCCCGCAGCGGGTGACTGTTTTAACCTTTTAGCTCTGCTTAAGATTAGCAATACAACATTAGCATTCTAAAATGTCCGGCCCCTCTCACATTTTATCCGCTAAGTGTTTCTTGTGAAGGTTGAGAGTTTTCAGATAGAGCTGAAATAGTCTCACTCGCAATCTGTAATTTTTATGTGCCACTTTAACCTGTAAGATTGCTTGACTCTCTAATCAAGCCTCTACTTTGCTTGGCCACTACTAGCAGTAGTAAGTGCAGCGATGGACTCTTTAGGTCAATAACCGGCTTTGACTGTTTGCAAAAACTTCCTTGTTGAGCAAGGACATTCTGACATTCAAGATCTGATATTAAAAGGTACAAAGTGACTCAAAACACATTCTCCTTTTTGCAGGAGAACGTGGCTTTTTTTTTTTCTGGCAATGAGGTTTTCTGAATGCATTGCTTGTTGGTGGTGAACATATTGAATGTTGAAGTGCTCTTAAACAAAGAAACAATGGGAGTTTCCAAAGCTCTTCCGGTTTTTCAACGTTGTCACCACATGGAGGTTGTGTTGCAAGTCGTTTTGTCTATAGAAATATAGATTTGTTTTTCCTTCTAAATGCAGCAGTTCCGTTTCCTGTGCTCTGCTCGCCATATCAGAACACCGGCAGAATACAATGCGCACAGTCAGGAGGACTTGTAGTAACTTACTTCCTTACTGTGATCAAAGTTAACCATGAAAACAGGACAGGAGAAAGAAACAACAGGATATTTTGGGGAAATTTTCTATTTAATCTTAAAACTAAAACAGACTAAAATGTCAACAGGTTTGACTAAAACTGAATACTTGTGGTTTTTATTTAATAAGATGAGACCAGTCAACTAAAACTTGACTAAAGGAACAGGATGACTAAATATGATGAAACTAACTAAACTAAGGACATTTCGCTTACTCTGTAGTCACTTCTTGTCAATTTTTAATAAAATTCAGCTCCCCAACCAGACTGAAAACCGACTGTTTTCTTTGTATGTGTATAGATGTGTGTGTTAAAGTGTCCTGACAGCTCACAGACCAACTGAGACCAAAACAACCTCACATATACCCTAAGCTCCTTCATCCACTTCACCTGGTAATGTTGATGTTTGTGTGAATGTGCGAGTTGTCTGCTTGACAAACTGATATGAAGTGTACTGTTGTTCCATTCACTCCCAGAAACACACCTCAGACTCCGGTGACTGTCCTCTTATCGTCGAGTCTCTGCTCCCAGCTGTGATTGTTGATCAAACTTGTTGTTTGCCGGTTTTGTTGACATGTTTATTTGTTTGTTCTGTCGGCCTGCTGGTACCCTGGTGACCATCGTTTGCTCCATGGAGCCCAATGAGACCTGTGAAGACCAGTCAGAATAGAATAGTGTGTGTGTGTGTGTTTGTGTGGGATTTGTAGACTTGAACTCCAGTGGGATGCTTTGGTTGATAAATACCAATTAAATCACACACACACACACACACACACACATATTCTCCCATTGCCATCCCTGTACTTTTGGATCTCTTCCTCTCATAATAAATGAAAGGCTGAAGTCTTGGACTCTTACATTTTTATCTCTCCGTCCAAATGAGCCGCGTAGAGCTTTATTGCACTTTTGAGGAAGCAGTTCTCGCCCTCATGGAGCCTCATATTGGTAGAGCTTTTCCTCAAAAATGAGAGAATATGTTCATTATCGCGGCTGTGACTCCCTAAAGTTCCTCTTTATAACAGCGGCACAATCCTCTCTGGTAAGTTTTAGTGACAGATTGTTGTGAAAACTAATCTACGTTACAAAGAAAATAGGCAACAACTTTTTCAGGGAAATGTTGTTTTTTGCGATATTAACATATCTGGCAACATTTAATATAACTGCAATTATCTCATTACAAGTTCGTATAACTTAATCCACTGTTACAAACATGAAGCCGGGCACAGCTGCTGTTCTGTACAGTAAGTAGGACTGTTGTGATTGAGCTGCATTTCCCATTAACACAAGCAAAGGTGTAAAGATCTCACAGATCAGAGGCTTTCTTCACATTCTGCTCTCGACCAGAGAAAGGGGGGGGGGTTGGGTTTGTGCGTGGCCAGGAGCATCAGGAGGAATGAAAATCGTCTCTGGATCAGAGGATTAGAAGGAAAATTACATAAGTATCCACAAATTGGACTCATTTTGATGTTTTTGACTTCCACCTGGCTTCATTGTGGTTTCTTGTTTCCGTCTTATTTTCTTCTTTCTTCTCTCTTTTGGGTTTCATATATTGTGACGAAAACATTTGTACTTATAAACCTTGAATACTGAAGCTTACTGGTAGGGCAGTTTTCCCGCTTTCTGTCAGAGCAGCAGCAGACTCGGGCTCCAAACGGTCTTTGGCTATTGTTGTCGACCTGGTGAGGCCACATTCCGACTGTTCCACTTATTCCAGCCAAATACGCCCACACTGCTTTGCACCACCAGTTTATCCCAGCAGGTTACCCTGAAGTGTTTCCGAATAACCTTAATCTGAGTTAAGAAAGTGCAAGGCATTCTAACAAATAGAAACAATACAAGGGTATCAGCAGCACACTAACTGCCATCCCCCTCCTCTTGTTACAAAAAATAAATCCAAATAGTCCTGATACTGGAAAACAACACAAACAAACAAACCAAAATCAGATTAATTATGTAGCAATAAAGTACCAAGGGATTTCCTTTCATTCTGGTCAGATTTATCAAATCTAATGGTAAAAGTCTTCCTTCAGCGTTGCACTCTCTGCCTGCTGAAAGTGATCTGTGGTTGTTGCTACACTGCTAATCTGGGACTTTAGCCCCGAGAGCTAGCTCCGAGCTACTACCACAGCCAACAACCCACCACCATTGTCTGTGTTTTTGTTTACAGAGAAATATGTCGTTCTAATCCCATGTGTGGTGGGAAGTAGAGTGGGCGGGTTTGATTCCATGTGTGAGGGTTTTTTTATTTGAAAGGGATCCAGTAACCAAACATCAAACTGTGCAGATTACATTATCGGCGTCCTGCTTAGGAATGTGTACAGAGGTAGCAGTTGTAAAAGTCCCAGGCTTTGCTGCATGCATGCATGCTGGACTGCTACACGTTGGCTTCATCCAATGCGAGGAAAGATTGAGACTACAAAGAGAGGGTCGGTAACAGGTTGGTGTTTGGTAATACGATAAGTGCTTTGTGTGACAGCTGTGAAACATCCAAGAAAGAGTAACTACCTGCACTAATGTAGGACTGACAAAGTGTGATGACTCAGACTTTTATTAAGGTACGTCAAGAGTAATCATTTATTTACACTTATGCAGTCCATTCACAGCTTTACGTCAATGACTTGTTCATCTGACCCTGTTGATTTTTCATTTTCATGGCAGCGCCCCAAAGTCACATTTCATTTTGAAGTGAATCAGCAAAGTTTTTAACTTGTGCATTCATACTCAATTTGCAACGGTTTCCTTAAAACCTTCAACCTTCAAACCTTCAATACACAATAGTTTTGGAGGTTGTCCCTATCGTAAACAGACTTCATCTGAGACACGCTCTTTATTACTGTCGATCTTCGCCTCCATCCACATATCTCTCCATCCGTCCATTTATTCATCCATTTATCCATTTTATTTTCTGTTAAAAGTCGTGGGAGGCTGTGACCAATGCCACCAATGCACTGGGTGAATAGGATTCCGGTCTATCACAGAGCTAAGACACCTAGACAACGATTCTGAGTCATCTAACTTCCATGTCTTTGTGGAAAGAAACCAGAGCACATGGAAGAAATCCATGTGACCAATCCCACTCAGAATGGCTGCAGGGAAATGTGAAATCTCAGCATACCTCAAACACCATTCACTGAGTTCACTCTGCATTCACAACCTTTTTAACAAGTTGGTTGAAAAAAAGGTATTTCTTTGACAATGTTTGACCAAAAAAACATGTGACTTGTTGTCAGCCCTCAACTTGACTGGCACTTCATTCAGTATAATCTGGTCAAATTGTCACAGAATGCATGAGGAATAAATATTTCAACGCTTCACTGTAACTCTAATTAAGTTATAACTTTAGGCATGTTCAGTGGTTTTTATCTTACTCCTCCACAGCTGTGTTTGACAGCTGCCTTGGGACAATTGTCAGGAGTTACTGTACTTAAGCTGCATTGGCTTCCACAACTTTCACAGGACAGCAAACCATCATCTTAATTGTCAGACTCCTCACCATCATTATATCCACGACTCTCTTTGCATAATACTATGTCCTGGGCCATGCAGCTCACATGGTGCATACAGCACGATGACTATGGAGCTGATATTATACATTGGAATTAAAGGAATGAATGAATCGTGTCTCCCTTTGGTGACAAAGTAATTCCAACAGCAGTGGCCGGTCTCTGGCAAACAAAACATTAAAGCATCAGTCAGAAAAAATGAGTTCTGAAGTCTGAAGTCTCAACAGCTGGCTAGATGATTGTCATTTTTACTGACGATCATCCGGGACAAACTCCAGCAGATTATGGTCTTTAGTACCGTGCAGGACAGATGTAGGATGGATGCATGCGTAGGGGCTTCTATAATGGCAACCCCTGCAGGGCTGGTGGTGCAGAGGCCTGCTCAGTGGTGCAAAACAAAAACCAGGTCTGGAGCAGAAGGCAACTGATGGCATTTTTTCTTCACTCATTCATAATTAACACACAAGAGGGGCCAACATATGTGAACATGGGCATGTAGAAGTCCCCATACATTGAGCAAAGAGGCATGCAGTGTAAGGGAATTCACATGTCTACTTCATGTACCGTACGCTGAATCAAACAAACACAAACAGACACTCGCACACACATCACTGTTTTCCAGCAGCTTTCATCATTATTACAGTAGTCATTTAGCAGTGGACTTATATAACTGGGGAGCCAGCTGCTCAGGGAGCGAGAGTGTCTGTGGAGAGGGACAACAGTTGCATTGTGTGTGTGTGTGTGTGTGTGTGGTCATGTGGGTGGGTGGTTGGGGGGTGCTCGCTCACTCCTAATTAGATAAAAGCTCAATTTTGTTGTTATCAAAGACAAAATCAGAAATGCAAACTGAAAATATGATTTTGCAAATACAATTGTAAACCTTTATGTAGGTGTCACTTACAGAGGTCAAGTTTGATCGCAGTCTGCAGTGAACAGCTGAAATAGTGAGATTCTGACAATACAGCTTGCTGTAGTGATGCCTTGCAGGGAGAAAGAAAGCAAAGCAGAACGAGTCTGGGTGAGTGAAAATGTTTGGGGAGACAGGGTCAACGTGGGTTGGCTATTCTTCAGTGAGAACTGGAGGTGATATTTGAACTGTCAGTTGTAATATCTCTCAACAGTAGTATGCTATCATTGGCCTCAAGTGCTAGAATGTTTAACATCGCATGGCAACACCGTTAGCTCGGCCGAACTTCGATACCAACCAAGGACCCAGACCAGATTTCTCCTCTGAATGAGTGAGTGAATCGGGTATAATTCAACCCTGAACTCATGTCTTTTGAGCATGCTGAAGCTTGTTTCCATTAAACTTTTGCTTTAATCGGTACAACCATTCTTACACACATGTTATACGATATTACAACTTATTTGGCAATCATTGCCATCTTAAAAGGAGAGCGATTTCTGATCTGATGGCACTAGTGGGCTGAACCATATGAGCATTTCATACCTCTATAGTAATGGTTTGTCTTGGTTTAGTTGCAACTACTAGGCTAGGGAGAGAGTGACGTCATGGTTCAAAGAAAACAATGTGGGACAAACTGTGGTCTCCTGCGTCAACTCCACCTGCTTTCATGCTACACGACCTTCTCCCTAAGAACTTTTGTGGCGTCATGCTATTCGGCCTTTGTTCCACACTGACGAGAGTCATAATTCACATGTCCGCTAGCTGTCCTTGCTAGGTGAACGTAAACAGGTCTGTAATAAGGCATTTTAACACGCAACAAAAAGCTGTTTTTTTGAGGACAGCCTCAACCAAGGTAATGGAATAAAAAAGTAGTTTATTTTGAATGCCAATCATCAGTTACGGTAAGTGCAGCTGCGATAGAAAGAGGCCTCAGGGAAGTATTTTGTATGATACTCCGGAGAAAATGGGCGTGATAGAGAATGTTTTACTGGAAGAAAGAAATATGAGAGGGAAAGACAGCTTTATAGAAGACAGAGATAAAAAAGCCAATGTAAAAGTGGGCAGAAGGACAAAAAATGAAAGACAGGATGAAACGACAACAAAGGAAGTGAATAAAAGGGGGAGATGCGTCCCAAGTAAAACAACAGAAAAAAGGATTGTGGGTAGAAAGATATAACAGATGTTCTCACAGTGAGACACATTTGACCTGTGACCAACATAACGGGGCTCTTTTACATCCTTCTTTCAAATGTCTAACAACAGTTTGCAATGACTTTCCAAATTTACAGCTTCCCATCTGTCTCACAATATCTTGAAAAACATCCCCACCTGTTCTTTTTAACAATTTGAAACCCTTGCCTTCCAGTCTGTCGATCACTCCATCTTCAAAAAAAATACATACGCTCAAGGTCTTAGTGAAGTAAATCGCCATAATTGCAAAAACGTTTTAAGTATTACAAAAAGTCTTTAAAAAGAAAAAGACATCTGGTCCCACGAGGCAACAACATCAGCAATATGAACACAAAACAATCTCTATCATAAAAGTAATAATATAGGCTTTCTTCATACAGCTTCATACCTTTTATCATCTGTAATTGTATCTGTTTTGAAGAGTTCGTGAACTTAATATCTAAAAAGACTTTTAACAATGTGTAAAGTAAAAGTGATTCCAACAGGATTAACCTTTCATAATTCTCTGGCGAGCCGAGAATTATGCATCACGGGACGAGAACTTCTTGTCATAGCACCAACTTTGCAACTTGTTAAGTGAGACCTTGTTAGATACCCTTTCTCGACTTTTCAATTTGGTGACAGCTTGTCACTTGTAGGGAACGTAACCCTGTCTCTTCTCAGCGTTGCGATCACAACAACAGATTGTTTTGCCTCTGCCTCTCAAAAAAGCAGGAAAAGCACAAAAACAAGATTTTAATGATTTGACAGTTTGACTCATTTAAATGCCGCTCACGTCCAATGACGGCAGCTTCTCCAGAATGTGTTGAGAAAATATGCAGGTGTTTTTTGTTGTTGTTGAACATCTGTCTGCACTTCTAATAACTCGCTGCCATTTTCCTTGTCGTCGCTCGTGCTGTTTCTTAAAGTCATGAATTATCAACGATGGTCGTGGTTTACCCAACAGCAATCTTGGCCCAACACTGTTGTACCTACACTTAAGACACCTGCTGGTTCAGTTTGGATGCAGGATGAGCTGCACTTCTACAGTGCCTCTTACAGTATCTTGCCAACCTGTCTGTCCCTAAAACATCTGTTCCAACAACAACTTCAGACAAACAATATGTCTTCTTTTACTTTTGTCTCTCAGACACATCTGCTGCTGTACACGCAGCAACGTTTTCTGACACATAGCGTATGGCGGGTCTGCTCTTTTGTTTTGAGAAGAATGCCTTTTTGAGTTTACATTCATGTTTCAGGCATTTTGCCACATTTTGCCACTTTCATCCAGAGCGACTTGCCAATGAATGAAACTGTAGAATAAGGTTCAATTTCTTGAACTTTACAGGAAACCAACTGAGTGCAAAGCTCAGAGCTAAGGATCACTGTGAACCGCAAATAATGGACCGAACAGGAAAAAGGATTGCTCAGAAGAACTAGTTTTATTTGTATAATTGCATTGCCATTCATACCATAGGTCTCTTATATGTTGAACTCGGTAGTTGGAGAGAAGTGAGGTTAAAAAACATCTTACAAATTGAGTGCTTGAAGAACCACGGGCCCTGAGACTCTGGGCACTTAATGCCTGTGTCTTTGACCCCTTCTGAATACGTTAGGAGGACATTGGTAGATATGCTTTTCAGGAACTCAAGGCTATATCTCCATCGTGACTGTTCAGACTTCTTCTGTTCTAGTTTTGGGCCATAGAAATACAAACATGGTTCTGCAAAAATGTGAACCTAACGTTCCTCATTTACTTCAGTTTAATGACCATATACTCTCATGGTGTAAGAGGTGGAAATGGGGTAAAAGAGTAAACAAACATCCAGACAGACTCCAGGGAACGTGAAGGTGAAGTAGCAGCAACATCCTTCTTCAGACTGCAGGAAATTTGATCTTAATTGTATTATTAGGGGCAAACGCATGCCACTGGTATGAAAAAGAGGTCACAAATGATTTGTGCTTTGTGAAGCTTTGAGAGCTGCCATTGAAAAAGCACAAACCTCCTTCTTGTATCTGTTTTGATTGATCTCTATAAATAGAGTTCACATGGTCGCAACAGATAAAAGAAGGTTTGTGAACTCTTTTTTATAGAGGTCAATCAAGGCCCGAGTTTCGCTTGGAGCTTTCTGGTTTCACCATACTTGAAAACAGTTTTGTCCATTCAATCTCCTATTGTGTGCCTGATAAATGGTCACAGCCTGCTGTCATTTCACTTCCTCAGCTGTGATGCTGAAAGATCAACTGGTTCTGAAGACGGTGACCATTAAGGTCTAGGTGTGGATTCAACGGTCTTTCTCTGGGCTTCCTCTCCCTTTCTTTCTTCCTCACCCTGCCTTCCCTATCCCCCTTTACCTCTTTACCTGTCACTCACTCGCTCACCCCCCTCTCTCTCTCTACTTCCTCTCATCTTCCTCTCTCTCCCCATCTCTCTCTCTCTCTCTCTCTCTCTCTCTCTCTCTCTCTCTCTCTCTCTGCTGAGTGTAAATCTTTTCTTCTATCATCAGATGCTCCTCAAGGAAACCAGTGATTTACTCACACACACTGTCCTACATGTGACTCACAGGTCTGCATGACCTTGTGTCAGTGCTGATTAGGGCTCCTGTGTAAGAGAGAGATAGCGTGTGGGTGTGTAATGTTTTTTTTGTTTCCTTGCTTTTTGGAAAGATTTTCAATGAGGCAAATAATGTGGAAGGAGTATTTAACGGATACGGCTAAGTGTAAAGGGAATTAATTAACTGATTTTCCCTTTTTGCAGAACAATCCTTTATCCCTTTTCTTGCACATATTGCTTTCTTTCCTGGGGTCACTAGTCCTGTAGATAAAGGCTAAAGCTATAAATATGCAGAGCTTCATTCACATTCATCTCGTTCCTCTTCTCCATTCAAACTGTTCTCTCACTTTTGTCAACTTTAGTTTTTTTTCGTGGTAAATAAGGTAAACAAACATTTTTGGTTAACTTTCTATTTGGTAAACAAATAAATTAAGTGAGGTACTTGAACTCAAGAAAGGCATTGAAATGTGTGGATTTTTACTTGAATTGATTACACAATTTTGACTTATTTGTGTAGCGTCTCTTACCGGAATCATCCAGCAGCTAAAAATTTAGCAAAATCTGAATTTTCAAAAGTACGTCTCAGAGAAAAAGCCCAAATGCAGTAGATGTACAATCTGCAAAAGTAAGGTAAAGAGACCCCCCTTGGGCATATATGAAATGACTCCCAAAATAAAAGACAAAGAAAAAGAGACATCATCACAATGACAGAAGAATTTAAACGTACGATTGTGGTTTAAAAGGAGCAAAGGCACACTTTATTGCAGCGTAGCTTTTTGGCATAATGCCTTTTCCCTCTGCATACTCTTTATTTTTCCACTTGGAAAACAAGTGTTGAAGTGCCTATAAACAAGGCACTGCTCCAGAAGAAAAAAAAGGAAAATAAAATCAATGTTAATGCTCTGTGAGCTACCTCATGGCCAACAGGAGCAGACTGTAGCTGTGAATGTGTGTAATGTATGAGTGTCATCCCGGGAACGAGGGAGGAATAGATGGCCAGTTAATGTTCCTGCTGTAAATAAAGTTTTAAGTGCATTACACTGAAATTCTTGCTTTGACAACATCATAGATTTATAATATAGTTAAGGCACTTTTTGATTTCAAAAGAAAATAAAATGGCAAAAAACTGACAGCTATTGTAAAGCTGCTGTTTTTTTCACTTTACAATTTACAGTACCTCTACTGTATCAAAAGAATAAGCTTACCATCATTTACTGTAATAAAAACATTACAGTATTTTACTGGCAGCAGTTTCATCAGCAAGATACTGTACACCAGGGGTCAGTAATAGGAGGACCGCGGTCCGGATCCAGACCCAGACGCCGTTGTATCCGGATAATTGAGAATTATTACATTTTGATGGAGCGCTTATATTGTAAACCGGTCAGTTTCCTGACGAGAGAGAGAGAGAGAGAGAGAGAGAGAGAGAGAGAGAGAGAGAGAGAGTTTTGCTTGCCTTACCCAAAAAAAAGATAGAGACAGAAAGACACACAGACACTTGTCAGGCTTTGTTGCTGTACACAGATCTGACAGAAGCAGCTTAGGGACGCAGCCTTGTCCATCATTCTGCTTGTTGACTGACATGCACACACACACACACAAGCACACAACAGTCCTGACGGATGCAACATGGGAAAACAGTGTTGCTGTATTTTCTTACATATGTGAGTGTCTGTGTGTGTGTGTGTGTGTGGGGGGGGGGGGGGGTCATAGGTCATTTTTTCATTGTGTTCTTACAAACTTGACTATCTAGTACAGAAAGATTCTTGCCATGATTAAAGCACCATTGACTTGGCCACACTTTCGTATACATGTTTGACATTTGCCCTCTAAAAAGCAACATCATTTGAAATTCCGCAAATTCAACATTCACTCTTCTTCTTCGCCTCCTGAGGGAAATATCTGTCTCTGTAGCTCCTGTGCTCCACCATGTTCACCAGCTGGTACGCGGTTTGGTGCGGGGCAAGTGGGCGCACAGTGGGTTTATCTGAGCTCTTTTGCTCAAAAACAACCGCCTGCTGAGGCTAGAAGTGAGGTCAAAGAGAGCATTCCGAGCTAACTTGAACAGTAAAGTGGCATGCTGTGAGTACTACACAGCACTACATAGCTTGCCCACTACGTGACACGCCCTTGAAACGATCGCAGTTTGGTTAGGTTTAGGTGCCGACACCGCATGGTTAGGTTTACGCCATGTAGTTAAGAGAGTGTGTCTCGTAGTAAAGTGGGTCTGTCGTGTAGCCTGCGAGGCTGCTGATAGACCCTTCTCAAACAATTAGCTGAAAGACTCTAAAATGGTCCACAGACTTGAGAGAAGCTGCAGAGTCAAGTGATATAATTCTCTTGAGAGGTTCATTGCAACGACCAACTCCTGTCACATTAAGCACAGGAGGTCACTTGTCAGTAAAAGGCAAGGTGTATGAAACTTACAGATGTTGTACTGTGACAGTCTCATATTTGCTGCCTGTCGTCAGCCCTGATCTGATTTAAACATCCTACAATTCCTCACAGAAAATAGGTATTTTTCTGCCTGTTTTGACAGATTTGTTGCAGTGTTTGGTTGTCACCCTTCAGATAACATGTCAGTTGTAATCATTGGCAGTCAGTTTCAAAATGTTCACTGACAGGCCTCTACTTTCTGTAATAGCGGTGGCTTCGGGCGAATGTTGCAATTGTTTACGCCTGCACACAGTGTTGGCCTGGTCCAGTTGTAGGACTGCATCTCTCGATGTGTTGTGTGTATGAGTCTTTACATTGTATTTGCTGCTAAAGAAAGTGCATTATTTGATTTCACATTAACTGAGAGCTGTGCTCTCTCAAAGAAGTGCTGGAGAGGTTGTATTCATTGTATTAGTTTTATTTATGATTTGTGTGTTTCTCGAGTGAATGTTTCCCCGCCGCTGTTCAGGCAAACGTTTCTGTTCTCCGTCCCTGTCAGTCTGTCATTCACGGTCTATCTTCTGTATTTTGTTATTCTCACCGACTCGCTTTGCTGTATGAACTTTCTCAGCCACCGTCTGGGTAAAGTACGTTTCCTTTGAAGTGGATTATCTTAAATTCTGGGTTGGTTGAGGAGGAGGACAGAGTGAATGGGAGACGGAGGGAGACGGAGGTGAGGTAGGGAGATAGAGGAGACAGAAGGAGAGAAGGATACGGAGAAAGAAACACAGGAAGCAGAACAATTTCTAAGTTTTTTTTTTTTATATTATTATTTTATGTAACATTCAGCTGTTGAATTATAAAAGAGGGGGACCGCCCATTATTTTTATGCTGCTTGGCTTCACACAACTTCTCGCTTCCTTTTCCCTTGTTTTTCCTAACCGTAGCACATAAACAACACATAATTGGTAAACCAGGGAAAATATTCCCCTCCTTTAAAATAACCCAAGACAGAATTGTTCAGAGTCAAACAGAAAAATAAAGAAAGTTTTCAAGTTTTCACAAGAGGGTCGTTCCCTTTGCCAAAAAAAAGCATCTTGTTTACACACACAAGGTGCATCTATACGTACATACTCGCAAACATATGTACAGAAAGCACGTCAAGGGACAGGCATGGCATATTTTTGCTGGCAGTTTTTTGGCAAGACATGAAGCGAGACAAACACGAGAAAGTATTAATGAGAAAGGAGACAAAAGAGGATCTTCTTCCCTTCTGTGTGGAGGGAAAAGTTCCGTCTGTGTTGGTATTTGTCGATTGCCAAAGACTATCGTAAGTGTGTTAATAAGAAAAGCAGTAAACAAGCTTGCGTGCATTTGCGCGCAGGCCTATGAAGTGTGTTAATAAACTGAGGGAGGGTCGAGTCAAAGTGATAAATAGAACAAAACACACCGGGACGGATTAGAGAAAGAGAGGGGGGAAAGAGGGAGACAAAGAAAATAGATTAACCATAGGATGCCTTGAGATTGAAGGGTAGAGGAGGTGCAGAGGGGGGGGGGGGTGAAGGAAGGTATATAGGGAAGGAAGAGAAGGAGGAAGGCAGGGAAGGAAATCACAGAGGGATGGATGAAAGGCAGAAGAAAAGCTTTAGGAGGACGTGAGGAAAAGAGATGAAAGAGGAGACCTGGTAAGGAAAATAAAGGAGAGAGAGAGAGAGTGGCGAGGGAACGGTGAGGTAGGAGGAATAGAAACAAGGAGGACATCTGGACGGGAAGGATAGAGAAGATGGGTAAGAAGGGAAGGGGCACATGGCGTCTAGCAGAAAGACAAAACAAATATGGAAGTGTAGGGAGAGTTGAGAGTCGAGAGAAATGGAGGAGGAAATCATCCAGTTTAATGGAAAACCTGGATTTAAAAAAAAGGGGCACCGATGAATGTTCTTAATCTAATTGAATAGAGAAGAAAGTCAACTGGAGAGGATTAGGGACGGCACAACGTGAGGGACAGTTAGGAGGTTTGATGTCTACGTTTACTAAGGAAAGGAATAAAGTGAAGGTGAGAAAAAAAGGAGTATCGGAAAACAAACACTACATTATATTATAAGAAATTGGCTGTTTATTGTTGCCTTTCTCATCAGCAAAGTCACATTTTGTGTATTAGATATAATATCCAGCACAGCATACATCCAATTCCTCATCCACGCAGCACTTACTTACTGAAAATGTTAAGTTTCATAAGAGAGTCTCCTGTCACTCCTCTGTGTTCTCCCACCATAACGTACCGTGGGAGGCAGCACCATGCTGGGTGAATCATTTTAAAAAGACATTTTATACAAAGAGTATGGCACACATCAGGGATTAAAGGAAATCAGCGAGGAAATCGGGCCGGGGAAATTCCAAGCGAACCAAATTCAATTTGAAAGCAAATTCCCCCCGACTGTCAGTCCCTGTGACAACTCTCCTGTTTCTGTTTTGTTTATGATCTGCTTCTGTGAACTTCAGATTAACCTCGCTTTCTCTTCTCACTCTCCCTTCGTCTCTCTCTCTCTCTCTCTCTCTCTCTTCATCTCTCTGCAGGGTGTGGTTCCAGTCAGGCATTAACTTCCTGGCTGTGAAACCCAGCAACCTCGTCGCGTGGGAGATCAAACAGGAAATGGCACCGGGAAGCAGTTCGTTGGCGGTGATGTGTCAGAGAAGGGTGTCCTCCACAGCAGAGAGGTAGGGCTGAAGCTCAGCATGTCTATACTTCCTCCGTCAGCCACTGATTAGCTCTAAACATGGAGGTTATGTTTTCGGTTTGTTTTGTTGGTGGAAGGGTGTGGCATGGACCAGGGAATAACCCTTTACATGTTGTAGTGGATCTAAATCACGGGGCGGATACACTAATTATTTTCCACTGTCGCTATCGGTGTGAGATGTGAGATGGGGGGCTGTGGTTATTCTGCACTAAGGCCATAGAAATCTCTGACAACAAAACAGAAACAACATGGCTTTACTCGCTTATCTAAAAGATTAGCTTCACCAGAACAAATACAGGGGCCTATAACCTGCCAATAATCCTCAGGTATCAAACAAAGGTGAACCCCAACTCACCTACTGTCCTCCACCTCCCACCACAAACCTTAACAGATTATCAACAACTGTGTCACAGCTCAAACAGGCAGAGAACAAAAAAACGAAGAGGGTGAACTCCTCAGGCGTCCTCCTTTTATTGTGGACCCAATCTGCTGATTGTCCAGCTTGAAGTCTGTGGAAACCAAAGGAGCAGCATGGCTGGCCTGCACAAGTAGAAAGCAATCACCTTGTTTGCAGCTGGAAAGAAAACAAGGGAGGGAGAGAGAGAAAGAAAGGCAGAAGGGAAGAAAGCACATACACAGGCATGTTGTTCCTGTCTGACACGTAGCGATGCCTCATTTTGTATATTTAACAACGTTAATTTCACCCTGAGCCAGAAGTCAGTGGTACTTACGTACACCAAACTTTTCGGCTTCATTCTGATCTATATTCTAAATGGTTTCATTGAGAAGTTTGTTCATATATCATTCATATGCTGATTAATTTTATGAACATTTTATTCCTAAAAACAAGGCAACATTTTTTTTTTTCACAGCTGTTGATTAATGGAGTTATAAAAATAAATCTCCCAAATTGCCTCTGTAAAAGCATTTAACTCTAATATGATTTTTAACTTGGTTTAATCCAATGCTTAGATTTCTGTTCTGGAAATGTATGCAAATTAGAACAATAAAACAATCCCTCATTTGCATATTTAGACATACATTTTGAGTAAACGTGCAATACCGAAAAAAAGAAATAATTGTTTTATTGTAAGTAATCAACTGGGGGAAGTCCCATGACGATATCTATTAGTTCTTTCTTTTACCCATGGGGTGTCTCCTCCTAGGCTTTTCTAGGAGCTACCCTATGAACGATTGAACACTGTACTGCATCGACACAGTAGTGTAACACCAAAAGTCTATCTCCTGATTTGCTTATAATATGACCTTCAAACTGCAACCTCTAACCCATAAAAGCGTATGTTCAGGTTTACATACTAGTGTCAAATTCATAGACGAGAGGTTGTGTGGTTACACATTGCAGCCTGTACACACACACACACACACACACACCATGAGTATGTACTACACTTACACAGTGGAAAGCACTGACCCGTGTGTCACACTAAATGTGCCATTTACTTGGTAATTGCTCTGCCCTGGTTGGTTATGTTAGTGTTGTATGTGGATTTTTTGCGCTTGTGAGTTTAGTTTGTGTCAGGAGGGTAAAAACCAGCGATGGCAGAGGAACTACTATCTGTTTTTCTTTTTTGTTTTGTTGCTAATGTGTCTGGTGATCAGCACTTGACCCCGGTGATTGGGTAAAAAGGTTGTCGTCTCATTGATTCAAAAAAATAACAAAGACGAATTACGATGAGTCTGGATGAGACTTAAAAAAAGAAAAACAAGCCGGTGAGATAAATGTTTCACTTAAGGAAGGTAAAATCGAGATGGCAAACAGAGACTGAGGTTAACTGGGTAGCAGAGGAAATATTGATTCAAAGTGCACAAGGCAACGGTGCAAACACAACACAATGCACGTGTAACAGGTAGGGAAACTGAAGTACGTGAACTGAAATAGCCTCGATCCAGGAGATACCAGTGGTTTGACTCACACACACACACACACAAGCTCCGAGCTTTTAGCTCAAAGCGAGCTCCAAGGAGAACTGTCAAAAAATGTATTCCTACGCTGTGATTGACACATGTACAGTGGGAATGAATAGTTATTGTGAATTCACTAACACCTTTGAGGGAGAGACACATACCCTTTTTTTTTCTCGTGCATTTTTTTAAACGCTGACTTTAAAGGTTATTTTTTAAATGGATACAGTAAATGGCATTTTGGAACAACTCTAAGGAAAGTGACCATTAAATATAAGTATATAAGTTAAACTAAACTGTGCTATTTTCAAGAGACTAACCGCTGTCCCGCAGCAATGCTCATAGATTGAGTGAATTGTTTAGCCTTTTATCTCACACACCTACACACATTCACATACCTGAATCTGCCCAGTACACTCACTCATCACTCTGATCTGCTGGTAAAAAAAACATACAGGCTATTTAGTAAAACAAACAATTCAGAAAAAGAATGAATTCTCAGAAGAAGTAACACTAATGTACCATTGCGGTGTAATGTATAGATGCTGGTTCCCACTAGTATGAATGCTGTGTTAATGAGGTGATTTAACTGTGTTGCCCGCGGCTGAATGGAAAACGATTTACTAAACTTACTGACCAGTAAACATGGATGAGTTTTGATCCTCTTTCTCTCTCTTTTTCACCTCATCTGTCTCTCCATCCATCTCTTCCTTCAACCTTGTGTTGGAGTGACTGAAGTTCCCGCTTCACTGTCCCCTCATCACCCTCCTTCTCCCCTCTCCGCTCTCTCGTCTCTCCCTCTCTTGCTGCTTGAGGACAGTGCTGATGAATGGCCTTCCTATTGCGTGAAACTATTATAGCAGGACCCCAGCTCAACGAGCACCACTTAGCTAGCCGTTAGCCACGTCTAGCCTTTGACTGATGGACGGCATCGGCAGCAACGGATGACCCAAATGTGGCACTGAGGGAAATAAAACTGATGACACAACAGCTTGAAGCTTTCTAATTAAGAGCGTGAGACAGAAGTTTCCATCGGATGTTTTTAAGACTTTGCAGCTTGTCTTTGTACGGTATGGTAAAGGATGTACCGGAGTTCGTTTGGAGGGATATCAAAACGCCGTTGGGAGTCATATCTCTAATTTTCAGCCCGCAACCGTTGGTTTTCCCAGCTGTCACTGACAGTAACTACGTAGCTAATTATGCTAACGCTAGCTCCGCGACTTGATTTGAAATCTTCATCTCTGGCTGGTATGCATCTTGTTATGTATCTTGTATCATTACAAAACAAGTTGAATTCCTCCTTAAACTCGTTGGCTTTTTGGTGTGGAAGAGTCTGAACAGGCCTTGCTTAAAAGTTATGGTTGCTGAGCTATGCTTGGACAGTTGCTGTTTGGGGAAGGGCTGTAGCAAAGAGTCAACTGGTGAACGCATACTTGATGCTGTGCATATTTCGTTAATGAATTGCTCACGGACTCCCCTGGTCCCTCTTCAGCATGGCTGAAAACTGAATGCGTCGGATGAATTTTGGGATGTGCCAGACATTGTAGCCTCAAGGCAAGGCAGTTATTTTCGTGGCCTGTTGTCGCTCATCGGGACGCCGTTGTTAAAGGTGTTCAGATGGATGATTCTAAGCGGCTGCTTATTTCCCTGAGCTTTGGCACTTATCCACATTTGGTAGATTTTTGTATGTTTTTTTTTTTTTTTGTATTTTTTTGCCCTGAAGGAAAAAGTCATCAAAGTGACGTCTGGGTAAACACAGAACGTGTGATATGGCTATCTCACAAAGACATTCAATGAGAAGCAAACGCATTCTTTCACATTTACATCCACTTACACACATGCACACTCCTGCTGTCTTCAAAGTGTTACCGTAAACAAAAAAAAGGTGCCTAAAAGCTCAGATTATGATGCGGCAAGCAGAAATATATACAAGTGTACAAACATGGGCAGAACACACACACACACACACACACACACACACACACACACACACACACACACACACACACACACACACACACACACACACACACACACAAGAAGCAGGGCTGATACAATGCAATGCCTCTGTGTTACCTCCCTAATGAAACAGCAATGAAGGCTGTAGTTGGGAGTGAAGCTCACACAGGGAAGACACACACACACACACACACACACACACACACACACACACACACACACACACACACAGTATATACAGATCGTTGCCAGCGTACAACAGGCAAGATCACAGGCTTTTATCAGCGATTGTGTGGGCAGGATGGCTAATTAAAAGAGCTGATCTGTATTAATCTCTAATGAGATATTACTGGTTGAGACATGAAACAGCAAGTGTGTTTTTTTTTTATGAATGAGAGGGTGGAATGTTTGCTTCCTCTGACAATGGATCTTGTGTATTGATTCCTGTTACCTATTGTTGTTCTGTGATATAATAGGATGTGACATGATACGGTGTATGCGTATAATAGGGGCTGTATGGTGAGTGGATGCACTAATTAGAACCGAAGCGTAGGCTCCGCTGTGTGTGTGTGGGTGTGTTTTTTCATGTGCGCCTATGCATGTGTTTATGGCCGTGTGTGTCTATGAGGTGGGCGCATAGCACTTTTGTATACATGTATGTAGGTTGACAGTTATCTGCGACCAAAAAAAGAAACCGATTGTTGATTATGATGTTAATTACTGTTCGTTCCATCATCGCGCATACCAGGGAACCTCATTCCTTTTTTTCATTAAAGCGCCCGTACTTGCCCAGAATGTTGGATCAAAGCTTCTCAGCGCTCATTTGTTTCTTTATTGATTTTGATTATACAGTAATTATGCATTATTTGGGCATTTCTCACTATTTGGCCATTCTGATATCACTTAGCTGTAATTACACAGCACCATCACACTGTGTTATTGACACTCTGCTCGGTTCTGCCTCCCTGCCCTTCTGCCGCTGTGTACCAGTGCTCTGGAAAATAAAATATAATGAGATGTTTGGATGTGCATGTGTGTGTCTCCTCTACCTCAGAAAAATGCCATTGAAGCACCCTCGAGCAAGTTATGTCTTTTGTTGGAATTCATTTTGATTATCATTTCAAGTTGCACGCAATTTTATATGGAAGCCCATTTCCGTCAGCAAAAAAAAAAAAAAAAGATCACTAAAAAAAAAAAAAAAATAGTAATTCACAAAAAAAAAAAAGAAATCCACCCACAAAATAAATAATAATACTAATACTTTTTTGTATTTATTTTTTTTTACTTTTTTTCCACCAGCAAAAAAAAAAAAAAACTTTTGGTGCATCCATCTGTAACCATAACACTGACCAGATTTTTTCAGTTGCTATAGAAAGTCGAAATTATGAGATACTTTAACACAACACTCTACATTTGACATATACATTGATTGTGAGTACATTGAAGACTTCTTTAAACGTGGCTTTACAACAGATGAAATACAGATGATGTTTCACATGGATTGTACTGAGCAAACGCACCCTTGAATAGAATGTAAAGCAAGAAGCAGCTCTGGAGTATAAAGAATGAAACCAATGTGGCTGAGGTGGCGACCAATAAACAGCAACTGGAAACATTCTTTTTTTTTTTTTTTTTGTGAATACATTTTTTTTTTTTTTGTGAATTAATTTCTTTTTTTTTTTTGGTGATCTTATTTATTAATTTTTTTTGCTGGCGGGAATGGGCTTCCATAATTTTAGTATCATTTCAATATCATCTTATGATACAGTATAATCCTTATTATTTCTAGCAAATATATTGAATTATATACTTTATTCCATCCATAAAGTTGTGTTGCTTATGTAGTAGGTTTGACCTTGTTGCGTTTTCAGTGTTGTTCCTCATACTGTTAGTAATTTTTTTACAGCCTCTCGGGAGTTTTGTCTGACTTGTAAAATGAGTTTCTCTGTTCTTCCCACTGTGTTTACAGCCATTTTATTACTTTGCATGTTGAATAAATTAAATCCAACAGGAAGTGGAACAGGCTCAGGATGACCTTAGTTTTGTAATATGAGGACAATGTGCCATGTTTTGAGTGTGGCTGATGATCCCATGGAAACAGTGCTCTATTTCATGATCATGATTAGATCTATGGATTAACACTAATGGGCCTCGTTCGATAGCCAAACTGGGGTAATGCACTGCCCACACTCCATACAAGGACGGGCTATTTATCTGCTTGTGTGTGTGTGTGTGTGTGTGTGTGTGTGTGTGTGCTTGCGCGTGCTAATTTTCCAAGTTTTTCATCATCCTGAGCCCTTTACTTGCAGTGGCAGCAACAGAAGCCCTTTAATGATTTCACAGTAAGTTCTGCAGCTGAACCATCGTCAAATATATTATACTGCAAGTCAAAATGAATACATTTGTTTAAAGAAAGCAACAAAGCATTTCTGTGCAACGTGTCACGTGTAAGATGGTGAAACTAAATCAAAATCATAGCAGAAATTTTCCAGGAAATTTGTGAAATTGTTGCACATTAGAGGTGATTGTTTCTGATCACCGGGGGCCGTATTCATGAAGCTTCCTCGTTCAAAGAGCTGATTTCAGTGACGGAATTCTCAGAAGATTCTTAAAATTATGATGTTTTCTAAGAATCTTACAGTTATAAGACAAGGTCCTGGTAAAGATGAAAGTTGTTCACAAAGCATCTTCATCACTTAAGAGAGCTCCTAAGTGAAGAACTGTTAGGAGTGGGGAGGAGGACTTTGAGATGCTTACGAGTTTCTGAAGCAGAGGAGAAAATGATGGAAAGACAAAGAGGTAAAATAAATATTCTCCAAAACGTTGAATGACAAGTGAGTTAATGAAATGCTACCATGAATGGATTATGGGACAATGGGCTCCTGGGCACAGACATGTAGGAGGCCCCCCCCCCACCCCGTCAACATTGGAACAAATCATCCAAACTTGAGTCTCAATGAGTCTACTTTTCAATGTTTTATATCTCTTCGTGGTGGTTCTGCATCCATTTGTCTTTGTAGGCCTTTGTAGGCCTTTTTATGGTTGTTTTGTGTTTATTTTCTGTCATTTTGTGTCCATGTACCCTCTCATGTTAAGCACCAACCAGAGTGACAGTGAGCTAATGCTTTTTCTTAAGAAGCTAGTTTGTTTTATTCTCATTCTCATATGAACAATATTCTTAAATAGATGGTGACAGAGCGCTGTGTTGATGCATTTATCATCATCAATAGTGTTGCGTAAGCTTTAATCTTGAACACTGCAGTTAAACCAAATCCTTGTACAACAAAGAAAAGGCTTTCAATCAAATTGGATTCTGGTTTCTTTCTAAGCTGAAATGTGAGCAAAACTAACAGCTCCACATGAGCTGCTTTTCACTACAAACTGGCAAGTCAGTGAATTAACTTACATTACTTTCCCATTGATTAATAACATATTCTGGGTGCTGATAGAAATTATATTTAAAATCTAAGATCATGGAAGAAAACAGCATCCTTTGTCTACCTTCTACAGTATCTTTCACCAACTACATATTGTATTATATGGCCACTACCGTAGACAAACATGCTGCAATAAGAAATCCAAGTTTAAAAGTAATCATGTAAACACAGCGTTCAGACACGATGAAGACGTTTTTTGACATGCATGTAGTGGATCCTCAACAAGACCTCCTGCACAGTCCATAGAGCATATTATCCACACATACACACACACATATAAACACACATGAACAACGTATTCAGGAAAACGTGAATTCACACCCACTTATGCAAATAACTAAAAAGAAGATGCATGCACGCATTTTGCTTCACCATGCATCACTGCATAGCCTAGGTAAGCTAAACCGAGTCATACATTTCAGGAATGGCAATCACAAAGTGTGTGTGTGTGTGTGTGTGTGTGTGTGTGTGTGTTTGTGTGGAGGATGGTACCTTTGCCTTTTTTAAATAAACAAGTGCTTCACACAATCAAAATGTTCACACAATCAAATGTTGCACAGTTAAGTTTTTTTTGGCATTTGAAATGCATTACTGTCGGCTGTGAAATGAAAAGATATTCAGTTCTGACACACACACACACACACACACACACACACACACACACACACACACACACACACACACACACACACACACACGGTCTGTTGAGTCAATCTTCTGTATGTAACCTGCCAAAAATCCTTGGAGCCTGTGCCCTTCTGAAAGGATGTGTATACTTTAAAAACTTGAATCACAAATCTAGCTCCAAACAGAGACACACACACACACACACAGGTGTGAGGATTAGGTTTTTAATATTTGAGCTAGTTTTAATTCACACAACAAGAGGGAAAGATGTAGGGCGCGGGGTTAAGTGTTTGGTTTTAATCGTTTGTAAAGACAAACTAACTCAACAGGGAGCTTTTGTTTTGAGTGCTGTCAGTCTCCCTGGGATACACACACACACACACACACACACACACACACACACACACACACACACACACACACACACACACGGACATGGGGCCAAGATGTCTGCAGTCTCTGTTGGCAGACATGAGGATTAAAAACACAGCAGCAGGGAGGAAGGATAGGAAGAGAGAGGGTTCTCTGCCAACAAGAGAGAGAGAGAGAGAGAGAGAGAGAGAGAGAAGGAAGGGGGTGAGAGGGAGAGAGAACAAGAAAGGGAGAGTTAAAGTGAGTGAGTGAGTCAGACGGAGGAACAGAACAAGACAAAAATGAGAGAGAAAGAGGCCCTGAGAGCTTGACAGTGTTTGCTGCTGGTGTTTGTCCCTGGAGAGGAAAACATGGAGAATTCCCTTACACTCATATCCCATTTCTTTCATAGCATAATGTGTGTACGTGTACGTGTACGAGATACATATTTATATGCAGGCAGAGTCAGTTTGTGTGTGTTCTTCTGTATGACACATTCATCTGCCCCGTCACTCTAACCAGGGCCAAAGTACTTGCCCTACTTTATCCTACAGAAATTCCCCTGATGCCACATAAGCACACACATGGACACATCCTGTACACACACACACACACACACACACACATCATTGAATGTCTCTCCTCGTGAGTTCCTTTCACTGAACCATACATGACACTTCATGTCAGGCGTCCAACCCATCATGTGAACTTATTGTTACTTTAAATTGAGATATGTGTCTTTTTGTTTGTGGGGTGCATTAAAAGCATGTCTTGGTCACTCTGGATACTCCACATTAAAGTTCTAAAACGAAAACGCAGATAACACCCAGACCAGACAACTCTGTGGAAGCAACTTGTCAATCACAGTGAGTCTTCATTGTACCATTTACCATTCATCCAATTTGGAAGTTAATCAAAATGCAAACCCAAATCCCTAAACCAGCTAAGTTTTATCTCAATTATCCAGGTGGTAAGATGGCTGCACAAGAGTTTAGTTGACTTTTCAATGGAATAATCGTGTCTCCCAGTTCAAAATTCCCATAAAATTGCACACACACACACACACACACACACACACACACACACACACACACACACACAATAAAAAAGTCTGTGGGGGTCCTTTAACACAAGAGCAGAGGAAATGACCACCCCAGTGGTAATGGACAGTGTTTATTGTCCTTCCTTCCTTCCTTCTTCTCTCTTCCCTTTATTGCTCAATACAGAATTGAGGCCAAAAGTGTCTCTAAAGGTGCATTGATGTACACAGTACTCAAACAATACGTGTTTTGGTTGCTTTGTAGTACATTGAAGCATCACCAATGACTTTTCTTCCGCCCTACTCTTCATACTCCATTTTTCCTCACCTGCCTCATGTTCCCCTCTTTGCCCCTCTCTCCCTGGATTGCTTGCAAATTCACTACTCTGTTTTTTTTTATTGTCTGATTTTCTATTTCAAGTCCACTCAAGCATGTTTGGCTTGCAAAAGGTCAACAATGCCATTCCAACTTTGTGTATTTTGTCATCTCACATCTTGACCCTGAAGAATAATTTGGTCCCAAACAAACATTTAGCTTGTTTTTTTTTGTGTGTGTGGAGGGGGGGGGGGGGGGGTTAAAGTTGGAGCCAGGTTTGTGTTTGAGAGCTGTAAAGATGTCCAGGTTTTACAGCTGATGAACATCAACCAGGCTTTGAATTTTTGGAATTGAGAGAGGACAATCTGGGTGAACATGGAGGAGAAGAAGGAGGAGGGGAGAGATAAGGGAGGAAAGAAAGACTTGTAAGCTGGAGGTGGACGGCACAAAAGGATGGAAAATGTTCAAGAAGCAAAAGTAGAAACAGAAAGATTAAGGAGGCAGAGAAGGGAAGCTAGGTACTAGTGAAAGCTAATTAAAAACTAAATGTATTCTTCATTATAATTGTTATTGTTTTGTGGTCCAAACCCAGGACGGTGGCAGCTTTGTTCATACTGACACTTGCAGGTAAACCACATACTTGTAAGTGAATAAACCTTCTGAAAATAAACCTGTCATCCTGCAAGACAATACTTTTGGGAGCATGGCTCATCCGAATAAATTTGATTTAAGTCCTTGTAACTTCAGCTTAGATCCATCAAGCTTGTCTCCAAGGTGCGCCATAATTGACCTCCTCTGGAGTTCAATGCCGTCATCCAATTAAGTAAGTTGACCCACGTGACAGTCCTCCCAAAAACACTATTTACTGAGTTTCTTCGGCTGAAGATTCAATTCAGAAGGCACAAAGGGAGAAGGGACGCCTCTTCAAAGGACAGTCCTGTAATTCTCCAGGTTATGAGACGTTTTATGTAAGCGGAGGAAAACACTAGCTGTCAATTACAGGGAAAAGGGCAAGAAGAAGCGATATATTCGGTGGGGATAAAGGCAGCATTTGTGTTCATTACGTGTGCTTTGGTTGAGCGTTCATGTGCTCCAACACTCTATCATCGCCCTGAGCGATGACCTGGGCTGGCTAATTAGGCCTCGCAGATATGGATGGGGTTTGTGTGTACAGCCTCGCCTAGCATCATTCTGTCACTCACTGAAATGACCCTGGCCACCTGAGCACACTCAATCACCAGGCCGTACTCGTATGCATACACGTATGCAAGCGTGAATGCGTGCAGGCGCACACACACACACACACGCGTGCACTGGCTTCCCGCACACATACTGAATTTATTGAATAAGCTGCGTGGGATCCCAGGGTTCATCCTGACTGTAAAGTTATTACACACACACACACACACACACACACACACATGGTATCGGTCCCATTTCATGCATGCACTCGTGACTAAACACACAATCACCCATGCAAACACGCACACTGTACCTTTCTGAATGTTTTTTTGTAGGCCATGCTTTAAATAACCTTCCAATCCCATTGGCTTATTCCCCTTGCTCTAACACCCATTCCTCCCTCGCTCCCTCTCCCGCTCCTCCGCCCTCCCTGCTGCCTCCCCCCATCTTTCCTCCCCTCACCCTCCATGCCCCTGTTAGACCCCCCGTGGGAGCCTGCTATAGCGGGATGTGTGGCTAATTAAGGCGACCTACGCGGACCCCGCGTGTTCGAGTCCCTCTCCCTGTAGAGATGTACAGTGTCATAGAGCTAACACTAACTCCGTGTCCCTTGTGCGGGTGAGTGCGAGTGTTTGTGTGTTGTCGGGGAAGAGGTGTCAAACGTTGGAGATATCTCAGTCCCTTTCTGCATTCCCATCCCTTCCCTCCCTGCGTCCCACATGTCCTCCGTCTCTTCCACGCCACAAAACGTGTCCTCCTTTAGCTCTCTCATCCAACCCTCCTCTCTTTCCTCCCGTCCTTTCTTTGCCTCCCTTTTTTTCCATCCAGCTCCATCCTTTCATTCTCTCCTCCTGTTTTTTGCCCTCCTACCCTCCTTAGGCGACGGGAACCCCAGGGTCCCATTGCTGCTGTTTAATTAATTCTTTTCATTGTGTAAATCAAAAACTGAGCTTGTGCCCTTGAGTTGAGAGCTCTCGAGCATGCACGAGCGAACGAACGACACAAACGAACTGAGGGGGGCCAAGCGCCTCCGTCTCCCAGGAGGAGGCTAAAAGGATCTGCAGAAAGAAGAAAAGGGAAAGAAAAAGAGAGGAAAAAGTTCCTTTACTTTGTTAGAATGTGGGACGGAGGAGGGAAGTAATGGGGAAGGGGGGGGGGGTGATAATAATATAATCCTACCGCCGGACAAGAAGTCAATACCGGCTGATTCTGCTAAACCCTGGAATATGTTTTTTTTACGTTTATCATATTTTCTCTTTCTAACAGCATCAATCATTTCAGAAAATGCCAAAGACAGTAATAATCCCAATGCAATTTAATTTATACAGCGGCACATTTCTAACCTGACCCGCCAGATGGTTTGTTACACAGAACCATCTGAGCACCTGTTACTGGAAACAGTGTGGAAGAGGGCAGGCACCTTGAAAGAAAATATGTTGCAGGTGATTGGATGAACCAGCTGTCAATCAAAGTGAGTATAGGGAGAGGAGCAAAAATACACTTTCCTGTTGAGAAAAGCCTTCAGTGCTGCTCTTTGCTTTCAGACACTCCAGTTCTGATGTAACGGATCCAAATGCGGCATCAATGCTAAACTCTTTAGGAGTTGCTAAACTCTTTAGGAGTTGCCATCTTTGTTTAGAACAAACAGTCGCCTCTGTTTGTTGTCACGCACACGCAACTAAGCCACGGCCAGAGCTGCCTGTAGCTCCTCACAGGACGCCGATTGGTCCGTGCTCGGGCTTGCCGGTCAGAAACGCCAAAAATCTGTCTACTTTTTTCTTTTCTTTTCTACATCAGCGGTGGAGATTTCTCAGCGTATTTCTCAGTGGAGGGAAAGACAATACGTTGGCGGTGACTCCAGTAAGCTCTTTGACACCCCGTTCATAACCCCCCTCTGACTAATGAAAACTTAAATAATGAGCAAATAGTATTGTTAATAATAATACAAAGACAGAATATGAAAAGGAGGGAGAAGAGAAGGACTGATGTGCAGAACACGGAGGCTAAGATGACACACTATTCACACCACTTTGTAAAACCATGCTGGGAGAGGAGGAGAGAGCAGTGGGGAGAGGAAAGGATCGACATCTTTGCTTTGGCTGAATGTTTTTCACTTTAATGGCCAGCTTATGGAGAAGGGGAGAGGAGAAGGATAGTGGGAGGGGGGTGGGGGGGAAACCAATTCGACATCCCTTTTCTTTCATGGCTCTGGTGAATGCCTGTATTTTTAGCAGTGAGCAGGAGGAAGGGAGGGTGGCGACAGAGGGAGTAAAGGAATGCCAAAAAAGGAAAACGGGCAGCTGTTTCCTGTTCCTGGTTGTCCTCATGTGCTAAGACAACAAAGGGGAAAAAAAAGGGACAGGACAGACAGAGGGGAGGCCATGATGGGGATTGGAAGGGGAGTTGGGAGATCAGACAACGGTCTTCACTTTGAGGCTCCTGTGCTTACATGTCTTCTTTAACATCAAGCGAAGAGTGAGGGCATGATGGAGGAAGAAAAGGAGACAAGAGTCAGCGCATTGTGGTTTGCTTTAGTCAATTCCTTTGAGAACTGGGAAGGGGTGGGGAGTGATACAAGATCCGATTAAAGGCTGCATCTTAAAATCCATTTACTTAGTTATTCATTTCATGGAATGTTTTTTTCGGAGACGACTTGCCAATCAACTGGCATCACAGCGTGGTAGCGCCATGTCCCCTGGGTTTTCTGTTGACTAAAACTGCATGTTTCTGGTGGCGGTCTCGCTCATTCAAGGTTCTAATGACACAGTTCTTCTTCAAATTTGTTCCAAATAAACTTAGTTTGCTGCTGAGAAAAACACATCACTTCCTGTGTGCCAGTTTATTTCTCCCTGCAAAAAAGTTATCCAATTTACCACGGCTTTATTTGGTCCGGCAAAAAAACGACCAATATTTAGACCCATTGCACAGTAGTTACTGTGTAGATCAACAGAGACTGTCTTGGCGATGCATCTTTATTTAAATGTATTCTGCTGCAGTCATGGCTACTGGGCAGCGTGCATGCTGCAAACTTTATCTGAGTTCTACACAGTTTTGATTTCAACAAGTGCAGCTCTCACTAGTGAAATGATGCTTGTGTCACTTGACATGATCTTCTGACATTCATTTTGTCCTTAATTGTATTTTGAGTAAGTGCCTTCTCCGTGTAATCCAATTCTATTTCAGTAGCTGTATGGATGGAGACAGCACATTGTTCTGCTCTGACAGAAAGCAAAGAGCTTGCCAGTACAATTTATGTGCAGCTGAATTTAAATATTTTACCTCTACCCTCTTTCAGCGCTCTTCTTGCTGTTTGATTTATTTTCCGACAATATCTGCTCTTGCAATACGATAGTTGCAACTAAACCAGCGATATGTTTTGTGGTTTCGTTTGGGTGCTCAAAGTACTTGGTTTAACCTTTTCCTATGTAATGTTCTTAGCAGCTCTGCTTTAACCATTAGCGGTGAAGAGCAAGCTTACTGAAAGGGTTAAATGACCCAGAACGTCTAAATATCAAGACCTGAGTACCATACTGAGGAATGGTGCTTCACTGATTCCTCCTCTGTCTCTTTTAGTCCAGGACAAACATCTTCAACCACTTTGCAATGCAAAGGCGACACACATCCGTACAACAATCGTGGACCCCAGCTGGTAACTCCTCAAAGTCAATGACTTTTCTAAACTGTTTATTTCTTCTTAAATTCTTTTCTTCACCTCATGAACTTTTGCATTGAGGTGAAGTAAAGGCAGACAGGAAATCAATAAGAACAATGTTTTGAAGAACTCAGATCTGGCTTATTTCTCTCTTGTTTCCCCTCCCCCCGCCCAGCTTTTTCACAATCATGAGATTCAAGCCTCTGTCCTCTCTGCCCTTTGACCTGCAGCTTTAACCTCCAGCCTCCTGCTGCTCTGTCTTTATCCTCACGCACGTTGGCACATCATCCCACCCCGCAGGGAGTAACATCAGGTGTTTGACAATGAAAAAAACAATAATACTTTTCCTCGTAGGTTTTGTTTGCGCTTCCTGGTGTGACAGTGAAAATCGTCCTTCCCTTCTCGCTGTCAGTAATTGGTTCCTACTGACAATAAAAGGTGAAAATGTGTTTCATAGCTGACAACAGCACCTGTCCTCACAACTCATGCTTTCCTGTCTCTCCTGTCTCTCCTTCTCTCTTCCTAAACCCTTCATCTTCTCATCACTCCTCAGTCGTTCTCTCACTCTCAGCTCTGGTACTCTTCTGGTTTTTTTTCCTGCTCTGTTCCTGTTTTTCCACCTTTTTTTTTTTTTTTTATTAATTTTGTTCTGTTTACATGTGGCTCATTCTACCTCTCCTTCTCTCTCATTATCTATTTCCATCTCCGTTTCAGTTCCTTAACAAGCTGCTTCCTGTCTGTCTGGCACAGCTGTTGATTACCTAATTACCTTGCCTTTCACACTCACACACACGCAAATGCACACAATTACACACAATTACACACACTACCCCTCTCTGGCACACACAAAGAAAAAGACTGCTAGGGCTAAAGCCATTGTTTGTAATCAATCATAAACGGACTGCATTTATTACTCAAAGCGCTTTACAACACATGCCAACATTCACCCTTTCACACACATTCATACACCGCTCATCAGGAGCAGTTAGGGGTTCAGTGTCTTGCTCAAGGACATAAAAGAACCCCCCTACCTCCTGGACCATGCTATATGTGTGTGCGTAACAGTGTGTAAATGTGTGTGTGTGTGTGTGAGTGTGTCCTAGTGCTGTATCAGTTTTCCAGCTCAGTCATAACACATATTGCCTGTCAAGATACAACAACAGAGAGGTCTCCTAGAGAGACGTCATAATGAAACCTGAGCTGATTTATTTGTAACCACAGACTGTATATAAGAAGTGGACGTGGTCACCGTGACGTCACCCATTGGTTTGCCATTTTGAAACCTTGAGTTCGGCGTTTTGGCCGTCCCCATCGGGGGTTTTTTTGCAACAAGAAGTGATACAAGAGGGTGGAGCTAAGCACAACCGAAAGCTGAATAAGACGTCTTTAGGCGACCGAAATGTTACAATTAACTTTCATGAACGGAAAACACACAGAGAATGATCAACTCCCAGACCAGACCACGCTGTGGTAGCACCCTGTCAATCACAAGGTAGCCACGCCCTAAAGCATACGAATGCAGGTTTAAGGCACTTTGCTATGGCTACACTTTTCAGACCTGGATGTTGCCGCTTGTATGTGACACTATCAGTGACTCTTTTATGACAGATTTAAACATTTCTTGCCATTGTTGAGCTAATTAATAGAGGGTAAATGTAAAGGACGAAGCCATTGGCATGCAGAGTGACATTATATAGTGGTTGTGTTTGGCCAGGAAAATGAATATTTGTTCCAATATGTTTCTCAGTTTCGCTCTTTATCCACCGTGTTCATCTCCAAATGCTCTTTGCTGCACGAATAATGTCGAGGGAAAAAGTTGTTCACGGTATTTCCGTTCACCTTTTATTGTCAACAAGGAAAGAAGTGGTAATGTTCTGTTGTCTCCTCAAGACCAAGAGCAGCCTCTGGCTCCATCTCTTGATTTGTTTTGCTCAGAGAGTATTGTTTTATGGTTTCATCTATTTGCATGAACAAATGGCAACATCCTGAAAAAAAAGAGGATGTGCAATCTGTGCAAGGTGAGACATAAAAAAAACAGTTGGTGCTGCAAAGATATCTCACCCCTGGAGGAAAAATAGAAGACAACAATCGAGCACATAACATCAAACTAAACACAAGGGAGAATGGACAAACAGAATCTATAAATAGCACGCAAGGACAATAAAGCTTAGCCCCAGAGCTGAGAAAGTGATGGGATGGGAGAGGTGTGTGTGTGTGTGTGTTTCAGTTGTAATGTAAATTTAAAGAGAAAGAAAGGAAGAAAGTGTGTGTCGTACTACATTATTGATGTGTGTGTGTGTGTGTGTGGTGATATGCCAAAACGTATTCTGTGGTATTTTACTGGCATATTTCCCCATGTTTACAAATATTGTTTTGATCTGGAACAATATGTAAGTGTTAAGACGACTGTTTTTCAGATTGTATATTGACTAAAGCCGGGCCAATGACGCAAGTTTGTTGACGAGCCAGCAAGTAAAATCCATTTCCATCCCTCTGTCTCTCCGTCTTCCCTTCACTTTTCTCTTGCTTCCTTTTCGATCTCATTCCTCCGCCCGCCAAGTAATTAAATCCAAAGGTGCTGTTCTGGCATTAGATAAAGCACGGAGGCGCTTATTGCCAAAGAAAAGACAACAAAATAGCAGATGAAATAGGTCAACTATTAGATGAAATGACAGTTCTGTAACATTTCACCCTTTCACACCCTCCCTCTCTGCCACTATTGACTTTTCAACCTTTGCCTCTCGCTGCTCGTCGCCTCATTTTGGCATCGGTGGAACCTTCTCTTTCCTGTTTCACGGTCTCTCTCTCTATCTCTCTCTCTATCTCTCCCTCCTCTCTCCATGATTAACGGTTCTGATTATGTGTGCCAGGATACCCATTAGCTTGGACACATGCAAAGGCCTCTGCCCTCCTTTCCATTACACACACACACACACACACACACACACACACACACACGCACATTTTGAGTGAGGTTTCCACCATAACCCACACAAATACTCACAAACCCACATGTACGCATGCTTTCACACACTTCCACTGTTACACACAGAGGTACTAATGCCCTTGAGACTAATTATCAGTCAGGTGTGTCATCTTATATTTATTTGGGCCAGTGAGGTGCTAACAAGCATTCAGCTTCTTTTTTTTCTCTATTTTGCCATCTGTCTGCCTTTTTCATTCTCTACTCACTTCTGTCACACCATTTTCTTCTCTCTCTCTCTCTCTCTCTCTCTCTCTCTCTCTCTCTCTCTCTCTCTCTCTCTCTCTCTCTCTCGCTCTCATTCTTCTCCCGTCTCTGCCCCGACATTGCTGAGGCAGGGGTTTTTACGAGTTGTGTTCAGTGTCAGATCCAATGAAAAACTGCCAGAGACAAGGAGGTGAAAAAGAAGCGCTATGCTGCATTAAAATCAGACAGAAGCAAAGGTGTGGTTTTTGTAGACGGCTGCTGCAAGTTTTATTCAAGGGAAAAACGGTCCCAGCAGCCTTATACTAGTGTCTCGGTGATGTAGTGCCAAACAAAACGGTGCATGGACTGTGACCTCCAGCTGGTGACAAATAACAACCACCGAGTCCAATATAAACAGAACTCAAAGTGAATTCCCAAAAAGAAAAGCGCATCACAAGGTTTAACACCAAAGACTTTACAAGTAAATGAACGACGCGTATTCCACTTCTTACACTGCGCAAAAGTGAAATGTTTTTAATCAAACTTGATTTCTTAACTATATAGAAACATTTCAAGAACTGATTTACTGTCAGCCACCTACTTACAAGACTTTGGATTTCTGCTTTGTTTAGATATTTATACATACATTTGTTGGTGCACTTCTTTTCTTCTTTCGTAGCCTTGCCTGCATGTCAGTGTGCATATGCATGTTGTATACAGTAACGTGTGAAAGATGTGAAACCATGTTTACAGCTTTAAAGAGAGAGAGGTCGGTCAAAGTTGAACCCCGAGCCATCTTTACGCTCGGCCTCTTCTGCGTTGTAAACACATGTGAATACACACACACACACACACACACACACACTCCATACAGCACAATTGCACTCGCATGAAGTCAGATGCCAAGACATATGTACAAAGCTTGTACTGACTAAACGGTGTGCTCACGTGCATGCATGATGGATAAGCATGCCTCGGGAGCAGAGACGGTTCTGCAGCACCAGAGAGATCTATCTGTCACTGTGCACCTCTCTACTCCTTCATCACCGCTGCTATACTGTAAACCAAATGCAAATGTGTATTATATTGGCCCGTACATATACTGCACAACTTCTGTAGAGTAGCTGGAACTGCTGGAAACCATCATTATATGATTCAGACTCTTGTGAGTAGGATCAAGGTAAGCCTCCAGTCTATGTAATGTCCCCTTAAGTGACCTGTGTGTGTGTGTGTGTGTGTGTGTGTGTGTGTGTGTGTGTGTGTGTGTGTGTGTGTGTGTGTGTGTGACCTGAGCTAGCTGGCAGAGGACCAAAGTGTGGCCGAAACTTTGCCCCCTGAGGCGAAACATTCTGCCGCTCTGATTAGCACATTAGCATGTCCCAACAAATGGCCGGGGACATTAGCATTGGGAGCTAACGAATAGGGCATCGACCGGGGCGTTTGGTGACATTTTATGCTAGTTCATCGTTAATCGATGCTATGCTAAACAGAGGTAAGTGGCTGATAATGTGCTTTTAGAGAGAGAGAGAGAGAGAGAGCAGGGTGGGACGGTGGAGGATGTTGGTGTGTCAGAGAGGACATGAGAGGACGTAAGACAGGGTTTTAACTAGAATATGACCTCAGGGTAGAGGAGAGGGTCCGAAAAGAGGAGATCGTTATATACACACACACTCTCACACTCCTTATGAATGCGTTTTTTTTTTCAATACATTTTCATTTCAGCTCCTTTTCTCATAATCAGTGTGCGTTGATGCTAATCTGCTAATTGACTACGCCTTTTTCTTAAAGTTCCCATGTCTTTGCCAGGAACACCAATGACGTTTTTCTTCTTGGAGTGTTTTTTTAAGAGACAGAAGGAAAACTTCTACAGGATCCGAGAGAAACAATGGCACCGCTGCTCTTATTCTGACACAGTGCAAGGCCTCCATGATGAAAAGGGGATTTACGTTGATACTTTTAATCCGTCATGCCGATGTGTGTTGGGTTGCAATGCCCTCAAGCAAGGCACATGCCCTGGATTAAACGCATTTGATCCTCGCCGACAATCGTTCTTTCTCCGTCTTTTTTGACGTGTGCGTACAGTAAGTGTGTGTGTGTGCGGGGGAGAAATGCATGTAGTAGATGACACATGTGCACACACACACACACACACACAGTCACATTTATGCACAAGCACGCACTTGTTCCACCTTTGTACTTTGATTTAAAGGTTTACGGAAGATTTATTCTCCTACCTGTTATTTGTCTCACGCACACACGGAGACACACACACTTGATCAACCTTTGAAACCTACTTAGAAGTTCATGGGAGATTAATTCTCCGACTTTTTTTTCTGTCACATACACCAGTGATTCTTTGTAACTTCCCTCTCTCCTTCTCTGTCACCTCTCTCCGTCTCCTAACACACAAGCATAGACCGTAGATCATATTGCATCCAGTATGTGCACAAGGACTCCCACGTACTGGCTGTTTTTTTACCAATTTTTAGATCAATGAAATCACTTTTCACACTCATTTCTGTCCCATTGAAACAACAAGTTGTTGTTTGTTGCTTGAAAAACAACATTCATTTTGCTGTGACGTTACATTTTTTTTAACCTCTCAGCATTTTTCGTGGTTCTAGCGTACGTTTAAATCACCAAAACAAAGACAAAAACCTCGAATGCACTTTTTTTACTTTTTTGCTATACTGCAAGGCCCTCGTTCCTTCTGTTGAAGTAAAGTTCTTAAAAGGGTTCCTGGAGTGAAAACTTGCTCTTTAAAGACGCACACACACCCGCAAAGAAACCAGACAGAGGAAGCTAAAGGCAAGCACACAAAAAAAAAGACATATTAGGTACACAGGATTATGTATGACACCCATTCCTATTCCTGTCTATGTCTCTTCCTCCCTGTTGGGCTGTCTTACCCTTTCCGTCTTGTTCAAATTCTCTTTTTGTCCCCCTGTGTCTGACTTCTCTCTCTCTCTCTCTCTCTCTCTCTCTCTCTCTCTCTCTCTCTCTCTCTCTCTCTCAACCTCTTATATCTCCTCTTGCTCTCTCACTACAACCAAGTCCCTGTTTCTCTTCTTCGCCACCTCTTCTTGGCTCTCATCTCTCTCTCTCTCTCTCTCTCTCTCTCTCCTCCCCTCTTTCTTACACACACACACAGATTTGCAAAGAGCTCTCTGTTCCTTCTCCTAATTTCCTCTTCTTCCCTCTCGTTCCCGCTGCCCCCGCACTGCGCTCCTCCTCGCTCTCTCTTCTCTCTTGCTGTCTCCCTGCCTGCCCTCATTTTTTTCCACCAGTAACTAATGGTGCTGGACTCGCCACTTAGGCTCAGCAGAGAAGTGTGTGCATTTGTTTCTTGAAAAAAAAGAAAAATCTTTCTCTTACGGTCGCTAAGCTTCATACTGGCGAGTCAGTTAAGATGCCACTTTTTAAGTGCTGCGCACAAGCTCGATGTGTAAAAGGGTTTCCTTGTAAATAAAATCAGTCGGGAAAAAGAGATCAGATTGCTGGCGAATGGGCCGATCGGTGTGGTATAAAGATGCTGCTCCTGTGGCTTAAAGGGTTGCGGGTTCCAATCCTGGATGGACTGATTAACCGAGACATTCAGGAGGTTAAGTGCAGGTAAAAAACGCTGTCATCCCCACCTTTGAAAAACTTTCAACAAAGCAAGGCGCTTAGCTTCTCCAGACTACGGTTGTTCTGAAAGCCCATAAATACTGCATGAATGTGTGGAAGTTGATTCTTGCTCAGTCAACAACCCCTGAGCAAATAAAGTTTAAAAAAGAAAAGGCCGTGCTGCTGCTTTTCACTCCTACTAATTCTTCAGAAGTCAGGAGGAACTGAGGTATTGATGGACAACAAATCTGCTTCCAACATGCACTTTCCCTCAGTGTGTGTGTGTGTGTGTGTGTGTGTGTGTGAGGCATTGATCTCCTATAAGAAAGCAGCTCCTATAAATTCAATCAGTCCTATCCATTCTCCGGTTGTTGACTTTTAGCTGCCCGGCTCCCACCTTGAGAGGCAACGGCTACTTTTATGGAGATGGGCCATTCATTTTCGTCTCTCTCTGTATTCCTCTCCATCCATCCTTCTTTTTTTCCACTCGCACATTGACTTTTCATTTTCTGTCTGCCTCTGTGTGTCTGTGATTTGTTGTTTCTCTTTCTGTTTTCCTCTGTCTGAAAGGCGCTGTTATTGGAGCACACCACCATGTGGTGTAGCTTGCAATTCCCAACTACAACAATGTCTCTCGTCTCCTTTCAAACTCAATGACAACAAGAGAAAACGAGGGGAATCGCTGTATCGCATTCACCTGGAGGAGCGACTGCAGGTGACACGTGCATAGTTAGAGGAGGATTAAATAGACAGACAGATGGCTAATAGTGTATGCTGGGGAAGTAAATCAAGTATTTCACAATTATAAAGATAATATACTAAAAGCTGAGAAAACAACAGTGCCATCTACAGCTTTAATATCACTATAACTAGTGCATCAAACACTGACAGTCAATGGAGTGTGTGCAGGTACACCACGTTTCAACCTTTCGCCTCCACGACATGTCAGACACACATTTATGCACTTATGATGACACGGTGACGAGGAGAATCTGTTTTCAATCAAAACATTTCTTTTGGATGAATTGAACCGTGACATTTTTGCCTGATTTATGTTGTTCATCTGTATGCACCCACTGGCCTGGCTTCAACCTTTAACCATTGTCCAGGGAAACTTTGGCTGAGCACACATGCCTGTCTGAGCTCCAGCCAGCATCATATTTACACACTTGGACAGACACATGTGAGCTGCTTCTACAAACCAGTCAAAAAAACCTGCTGGATACTTTGTCTTTGGGCATTACTTTGGATGCTGGTTATGGTGGATGACAGGAAATAAATAATTCACTTGGCTACAGTCTAACAAACTGGCTTAAAAGTTTGATATGAGAGGGCCCTGCGCGCTGCTTTCCACTGCTTTCAGGCCGTCACAAACAGCATGCAAAAGAACATTTAAGGTCCTTGCAGTACCGGAGGGAGAGCTGTTCCTCCCTCGTGGCAGACCTTGTGGCAATGGTTAAGTCTAGGAATCGGGAAGGCTGGAGGATGAATATGTCAAACTCCTGAATGTGTTGGGGCTGAGGGAATTACAGTGGGAGAAGCTGATCTGGCTATTTGTATTTAAATGCCATTTGTGCCAATGTGTCTGCCAGGAAGCATTAAGGAGTTTTGGTATTCACGGCTGCTGCTTTTTTGCCATCTGTTATGTGTGTGTGTGTGTGTGAGAGCTGCACAAACTGTGAGTCTGACTTAGTCGTCTTCTGTGCGGCGTTCGCAAACAAAGACAACGAGAAGCCCACAAACCTCTCCCCTCTCTCTCTCTCTCTCCGTGTCTCTCACTGTCTCCTCCATGAAGTGACCCGTCTGCCCGCCACTCTAATCGACAGTAAGTGTTCTAATGCCAGAGGTGTCAACACACACAAAGTGTCCCGGCGTTTACTTGCCAGTTGACTCCAAGAACACTGTGTGGGAGTGTGCGTGCCTGTGTATTTGTGTGTGTGTGTGTGTGTGTGTACAGAGACCTTTCTGAAAGAAACCACGTTGTGCAGGAGCTGTCATATGAGACGCATTAATGCAAACACACAAACGTGCACACGTGGTAGGGCATTCAGAGTTGTTGAATAACCCCTTTCTCTTGAATCCTTTATGTATTCCCCTTTCAACCAACAACTCCTTTCTCTTTTTCTTCCTTTCCCCTTCTTCCCCTCGTTCTCTTTCTCCCTGACCCTGATAGTTTGATTGACAGGGTCACTGGTGTGAGCAGGGGAACTGGACCCACAGGCTCCGTTTCAACACTGTGGCCAGACCACTTACCATCTGACATGAGGGGCTTCTGGCGGTTCACAGATAGACGCAAGCACACACACACGTGAACAGCAGCACGTGCTGCATGCTTAAGTCAGTACAGAAAGTCTCTCGGCTCCTCTATAGCTGCCGTTGTTGTACAGTGACAGACGGAAAAAATGAACCCGGTGTCCTTGATGGGAAGCGGCGGTACAGTAGCGCTCCGTCTTTCTCTCTCTCTTCCTATCCATCTCTCTGACTCCTATACCGCTCTCCAAACTCCTATTCCACCTTTCTCTCGTGCGATCACTCTTCTTTTTCCATCTTTCTCCCTGAATCCCGTCTTCCTACACACACACACACACACACACTCGCACACACACACACCATCGTACTCCACCTCCCTCCGAGCTGTCAGGGAGAGGAGGCGGAGAGGCGAAGAGCCCCGGCCTTCTGGGAGTTGGTGTTTTATTTTATTTTTTTTAAAGGCCTGAGTGGGCCATTGGTCGGCGTTGGGCTGACAGGCTGGGTTTGATACTTGGCCTGATTCAGTCAGCCTGTCAGCTCCGCCCAGACCAGCCCAGCACATCATGGCACGGCTCAGCTGCCCCTGTGTATATTATTAGTGGCTAAATATACGCAAGGCACAATCCCAAATGATGATTCATTGGAGGGAGGAAGGGTTGTGTGTAATTGTGGAAGAGAGGGGCGTCAGGCTTTGTCAGTTGGAAAATAGATCTCTGAAGGTCTCTCTGAGCTTTGTCAGTATATCGTAAATTAGCGTTAACTTTTAACTGAATGCTCTGTAACAGTCTTTAACGGGGGCTCATTGCAGTCAGAAACACTTAAAGAGAGACTAAACGCACATGACCATAACCTTGTATAATGAGTCTTCTGAAAAACCGCTCAGCCGTATGTATTTCACACCACTTAAGGATGATGTGGAGGACATACAACTAAAAAAAGTAGCTCGAGTAGTATTAAAAGAAAGTACGCGAGTTGAGATGGGTGGATAGATGGATACTGGTGGATGGATTTACCATGAAGTTCCAGAAAATGACTTGTTGTGAATGTTATTTATTCTATTTGATATAATAGCAAAGAAAAGCAGGTGTTACTATTAACATCTGTTCCAGTGAGCCTTGACGGTGAGCCAGCATGCACACAAAGGACCCCCGAAGCAGCTAATTGGAATTCAGCCATCGTTAAAAGTACAGGATTCAGAGCATTAATTTAGCAAGCAAACCAATATTTGCTCTGTGAAGATATAGTGGAGTAAAGTCTACCTGAGCAGAGAATGAAGTCGATCTCCCTCTCTGTGTGTTGTCGTCCCCCATGTTGAGAGCCGTTGAGAAGCAATAGAAACGCTTCCAAGCCTGCATATTGCACCTTATTATTCATACCCGTGGTTTTACTGTGCCAACATGTCTTCTCGGGGAAAAAGGACCGTTGATAAAGGTTTACTTTGACCCAGAGACAAAAGGTCTGCACACACCTACACAGGTGTTTTCAAGGACTGTGGCTGATGAGACGTCTACTCAGTTAAGTTTACATACACGCTCCACTAGATAAGAGACATTTGGTTTTTTTTTTACATCTAAGCCTTGTTTTTTAAGCACAATGTGTTGCCCTGTAAACCCAGCTTTAGGGGGCGTTTAGAAGCTCTGATGGGGCTCCAGTTTCCCTACTTTAGACTCTCCTTTTACCCTTCTTCTCCACTCCCTATCCTTGCATCTCCTTAACATATTTTAACAGTAAAGTCTGATAGCAGTGGGCTGGCCTTTTAACTCCACCCTTCTCTTGCCCTCTCTGCTCACTTTTCTCCTCTAACCAGTGCTTTTCACTCTATTTGTTGTGATAAATGACTGTTAGATGTGATTTCCCCGAGATCATTTCTCTCTCAGGGCCACACACCATAATTAGACGGCGTGATTAATAATTCATTCTTTCTCTTTTTTCTCTTTCGGAGTCTCTCTCTGAGTGTGTGTGTATGTGAGTGTGTGTGTGTGTGTGTGTTGGGGGGGGGGGGGGGGTGCAGAAATCCATCATACAATATAAACCCAGCGATTGAGTCATTTTCCATTTTATTGCAAAAACAATAAAAACGTTATGATAAAAACAATGGAAATGAGTTTGCCGTCGAGACAAAGAGCTCAGTGTCACACAAAGAAGACATATTTAAAGCAATGACAACACAAAGGAGTTCCCCCAAAGACACAAACACACACCAGTGTGAGTTTCCGTGAGGGAGTGTGAGTCTGTTCATCATCCCGCCTACAGATAATTAATTTAACTCTTCAACCAAAAAAGATTCAAAAATATAACACAAGCACAATACAATAGGAGTGAGTGTGTGTGTGTGTGTGTGTGTGTAGGTGTGTGTGTCATTGTATGCCCTCAAAACTGTCTGTGCCTCTTTATAACCAAAAGGAGTCTCCTACAGGCAGAAGAGTTGAAGAAATATTTTTTTTATTCCATTTGATGACATTTTTATGTAAAATCAGGTTTTAGTAAAAAAATCATCATTTTAAAACCATCTTGTTAAATTTGCCCATTTACAATTTTATTCTCTGTACATAGGTATTTTCTTCAAATTAACTCCACAAAATGTTTATTGCACGTATAAACTAATACATTATTACAGATACCATTCTGCTTCATTTTTTTATTAAACAAAACTACCATGTAAGGTTTCTAATTTCACCCTTTTTTCTTTTAACAAACTTACATATCGTGTCGTGTTGATGTAACGTTGGGGCCTTTGCCCCCCTGGTTTACACTGTATCATTCTGATAGTATTCAAGCAGAGTGCTGCAGGCCAGTCAGTGCACCACAACAAGCAAAGTCTTTAGCTACTCCTCTGTTCTCTTGTGATATGTTTCATTAAAAGAACATCAAAAGTCTTTTCTACTCTTTTAACACGTGTGTCTATCTGGTAATCATAGCAACACCAACATATGTCTTTCTTCCTCCTCTCTTTTGTGTTTATCTTTATTTTGCCGTTTGTTGTGTTCCTCTTTGTTTCACTTCCCTCTCCCGGCCCTTGCCATTTCTTTTCTTTTCTTTGTTGTTTACTTTTTGCAACACTGTTAACACCAGCTCGACTAATTGATGTCTTTACACCTCCTCCCCCCTACGTATAAAATAAATTAGATTCTTTATTTCCACACGCAGATTGGTATAGATTTCTGATCCAGAGTGCAGGGAATATAATAAGTAAACATAACTGGTCATTAAACAGTGGGAAACCCACTGGAGGGAAGTTTGTACTGTAGTCACGACCATGTTTGATTTGGTATCATTACAAACAAAATAAAAAAAACAGACTTTATGCAGGCTATTTTGCATATGCCACGGTTAATGTTCACTGTGGGAGTTCAGCCCTATTCAAGCAAAAAGCCACAAGATGCAGATTACTTAAAACCCTCTTGGCTCTTCTACCTCATTGTAAATCACAGTGTGGAGTGGATTATTGCTTTTTATAAAACACACCACTGTGCTAAAAGGTCTACATTTCCATTTTGTTTCCACAGTAAGTAGCAGCTACATGGCGTGCAACTTTAAGCTATCAGGAATCCCCCCCCCCCCCCCCCCCCACACACACACACACACACACACACGTCGAACAGAACAGCAAAACCCAGACACTGCTCTAAGGATCTGTTCTTTAGGTGAGCATGACCTATGACCTCCCCAGATGGGGTAAATGAAAAAAAAAAAAGCTATCAAATCAAAACACGATACACTCGAGCAGAAACACCATGATAATAGTTTGGGGGTGCAATGGTCTGGATCCTTGCTCACCTTGCTACAAATAGCCTAGCATTATTGTTTTTTTTCCCTCCAAGAGAAATGGTCATTGCTCAAATAAATTAGAGGAAAAAAAAAATCTCATTTTGTTCCCGGCAGGGCCAAGTAGCCCATACCTCAAAAGGCGTGTCCTCGCCTCCCCGGACAAATATCATAAAAGCACAGAAATATTGGAGAAGATGGAGGAAAGCAGAGATGGATGTGATACCTAGTGCTGCATTAAATCAATATCTGATTACAGACACGGAGGAAAGGTTAGAGAGTGTGTCTGTCTGTGTGTGTGTGTGTGTGTGTGTGTGTGTGTGTCTGTGTGTGTGTGTGTGTGTGTTTATGGTGGTGGTGTCGGTAGCTGTCACTCTGCTTTTGCACCAGATTTTTCACGCAGCCCCCACAAATCAATACCGTGTGTGTGTGTGTGTGTGTGTGTGTGTGTGTGTGTGTTTGTGAGATTGGTAAAGGGGGATTTAAGCGCAATAGGAACCAATGAAGTGTAAATCAGAGCAGACGTGCTGTACAGCCAGGAGATTTCTGTCTGCTTAGGTTTTTTTTTTTTTTCTTTTTAATTAAGGCAGCTTTCTAAGAAATAGAAAACTCTAAACATTTCGGTTAAAAGTTTATTTTTTGTAATCATAACAAAACCTATTTTCAGCTTCATTTTAGCGAGACACAGGACCTATTTCCGTCTCTCTAACAACAATCCAGGCCGAATATGTTTAATACAATAAACCCAGAAACCCTCCAGCCATCTTTTCTATCTTTTCAAAAGTTGTCTTTGCTTTTGAAGCAGCACAGAATCGTCCTCGTCCTCACACGGTGGTTTGATGATTACATATAATGGCAAAAGAGGACTGGAATTGTCAGCTGCCAAAGAAAAGATAATTATTAGGAGATGGAAAGAAAAGTGTACGTCCATAATGGCGTGTGGAGGGAAAGGAAAAGTGTTTTTTGCGGTCCATAATAGTGATTTTCATTCCACCTGCAGAGACATTTCAGGTTTCTTAGTCTTGTTGCACTTTCTTAGTCTTAACATCTGAACGGGCATGTGAGCTTAACCTATATATAACTCATCAGGGCCATGCTGCATTAAAGTTCAGCGAGGACTGGTTTGAGTGTTACACTTTGTTGTCAAAGGCCAACATGACATGTGAAAATCCTTTTAAAAGTTACTGTGCGACAATCTGTCAAGTGATCAGAGCTGAAGTTGCTTTGCTTTAAGGAAAGAGGGTTATGTGAGGTAACTGAGTGGGAGGAGATGTGTCGGACTTAATGAGATCTTCAGAGATATGTGGAAATGAACGTCGGGAATTCACTTGTTAGCGCCTCATCATCCGTATCTCATCAAGATGATAATTCATATCTTGTTATTTTGCAGCAATTAGACAAACCAGAGCAGTCCTAATGGAGTCTGATGCCGAGAACCTTCTCTCTCTGCATATTGTTCTCTGGCTCACTTGTATGTCTCTCATTCCCTCTGTCCTGTTTCGTCTTGTCGGAATTTCTGTATCTCACTTGTCTCTCTCGTCCTCTTTCCATCTTATCTCTTCCCGTCTGTCTTATCGTCTTCTCGTTTGTCTCCGGATATCTGTCTCACTCTCTCCTCTCCTCTCCTCTCCTCTCCTCTCCTCTCCTCTCCTCTCCTCTCCTCTCCTCTCCTCTCCTCTCCTCTCTCCAGATTATTGTCATCCAACAATCACAGAAACGGACACATTTTTTTAAATATTGAGGTTTGTTTTCAATCAGTTATTTATTAAATTAGCGGCAAATTAAAAAGAGAGTAAAAATGTTTTTGGGGCTATTAAAAACCACCGCAACCACCAGTATGATCAAAACCAAACTATGTTTTCATTAATTACACAGAGCCTTTTTGAAACCAAATAAAAGCTTAATGAGTCTATGTGGCTCTACTCAATGGCATATTTGTTTATTAAAAGTATATTTAACTTTAATTAATGTTAATTTAATTAAATATCTTTCTTTTTTTTCCCCTTTGTCACGAACTGATATGATAATATTTCATTGTATCCATTAAAAGCATGAACATTTTACATGCGGTGTGTGTGACAGACATGAAATTGTCAAAGTACGAGTCTTAACGGTCACAACCGTTTACATTATTAGTGATGACTCATCTTAGTCGTGTCGCCCCTTCGGTGTTGAATGGAAGGCTCACGTCAACTGCAAAAGCTTTCTGTTTTACTCAAATTAAAAATGCGATGCCTCGCTTGATAAGTTGCTTAGTAGTAAACTTCTTATTTCCAAGACGTTTGAGTGAGCCACATTCCAGATCAAGATGCAAGTAATTACAAATGAATGCCACAGCTCCATGCTGGAGCTCCGCGGGCTTGGATAAATGTTCCCCCTCTCTTGTCTTCTCTAACCGTCTCTGCTGTGTGCCCCAAAAAAACAAAGCATTAAATCTATAAAAAAAAAGAAGAAGAAAAAAAACATGATGCCTGGGAGACCATCTAAGTATGTATACACACACACACACACACACACACACACACAGGTGGAGACGCACACTCGTGTCCCTTTGCTGAGACTGTCTTAAAAGCATTTGCATGTTGCATATTGGTGTAAGTCCGGGCGGGGGGGCTCTGGGTTTGTCCCCTTGTGTGTACTTGATGGAAAGAGAGAGTGCGTGTCACTGTTGTTAGAATGAAGAAAGGAGGAGTGCGAGAGCAGGTTTTTTTTTCTTTAAAGTGAAGGAGAAAAGAGTATAATGTGTGCGTGACTGTATGTTCGATAGAGAGAGAGAAGACTATTAGTCGAGGTAGGGGGGTAGGTATAGTACAAGAAAGAGAGAATAAGACATGACCATTTGCCTGTGTGTGTGTGTGTGTATAGGTGCATGTTGGAGAAAGGCCTATTTGCAATCAGACAACCACCATGCCAGGAAATAGCCCATTACTTACCTCCCCTCCATCGCTGTTTCTGTGTGTGAGAGGGAGACGGTGAGTTAGGAAGGTTATGTGCATGTGGTCATATGGTGGAGCGATGGATATTGGACCAGTGGCTTGTGGGGATGGGATGAGGGGGAGTAAAGGACAAAAAAAAGCAGTGCCTGGAGCCAGAGGGTAGGTTAAAGACGTATTGAAACCCCCCTTTAAAGAAAGGAAATAAAATACCTAAAAGTATCACAACCTAAGTTGTCATTTTTACCTTTCAATAAGCAAAAGAATACCTGATGCACTCAAATAGCTTCACAGTATGCTTAATTAAACATGAATCAATAATGTTTTACTGTTTCGAAGATAGTGTCTTAACCCTATGAAATATGTAAAAGGTAGACCACTTCAACTTATAATATAACTATTTTCAACGTTCTTAATTGATCCTTGGCTAAGTCCTGCCCCTTAAACGAAGACTGGCCAATCATAGCATCGGTCAGCCCCGACCAACGATGTGATTGATTCTGATTTTCTTCACTTTCAGGCTGGTTTTGTGGATTTCAAGCCAGTCTCGGTTGATATTGTGTTACAGTGACACTCGCTACCCGGAGACTAACATTAGGGTACATTAACACATCATTAACCAGCACTATTAACACGTTGAGTTCAGAGTTAGCTTTAGTTCTGGGTGCATCTGATCCTAACAAAAAGACGCAGCACTACCACAGTATAGTGTCATCAAAATGAGGGAGTGAAGGAAGGGATGTGTTCCTCCTCGGGGATGAGGGATGACACGGTCCAAAAGAGGCTCGCCATCTCCTTCGTCAAGGAGAGGATCCAGAATCCAAGGTCCAAGGCACTTCAGGGGATGACGGAAACCTATTCAGTATAACAACATGGCGGGGGCGGAGAGAGAGAGAGAGAGAGAGAGAGAGAGGAGGGGTGTAACTATCAAGGCCACCGTGTCAGTGTCGGTGTGTGTGTGTGTGTCTCTCTCAGTGCTATTGATCTGTCCTCTTACATCCTCTTAACTCTCACCTTGAGAGCGTGCATTGGTGTGTCACATGTATAACTTTTAATGAATAGTGCAGGACCGGAGGTATGGTGTGTGTGTGTGTGTGTGTGTGTGTGTGTGTGTGTGTGTGTGTGAACGTGTTCACAAGTAACACACTTCAAATTAGAGCTTATTGTAAAGCAAACTGTCTTGTATGGCTGTATGTGAGTACAATACAATACGTATGTTGGGGTAAGTGTGTGTATTTGTGTGTGTGTGTGTATGTGTGTGTGCGCGCGTGCATGCCTCCTTTGATATTGCAAACTCATTCCCCCAGAGTCCCCTCTGTCTTTTCAGTGACAACCTGACTGTATCTGGACAGCCTGGACACACTCACTCACGCTCTCTCTCACACACACACACACACACACACACACACACACACAGATAGATTAAATTAATGTAAATAAAAGAATTTTCTGTCGTAAAAACAGTAAATATTCACATTCATGTCAGTTTGGCTCAAACAGTGCCAATAATGCTGAAGGGAAGCCTGGAACAACAAGCTATTATCTTTTTTTAAATTTAATTAAATTACATTTTCATTGGTTGTTCTGTTGCACTGAGCCTGTGTGTGTGTGTGTGTGTGTGTGTGTACGTGTGTAGATTATAGCTGCAGCCAATTTGGTCTCTGTTTATGCCAGCTGTAACTATCTGTGTGTTATCACACGGTGTGTCTTTGGTTCGGTGTGGCATGGGTGTGTATTTCTTCTGTGTTTTTATTCAGCGTGTGTTTTAGTTACTCAGTGGGGGCCACAACTGGAATCTATCTATGTGAAAATGCATGTTCTTATTTGCATATGAGTCGATGTGAACAACAGTGCAGAATGTTGTATGTAAGCATTACATGTTTGTGGATTCAGTTTAGTCTGGAGATAGACACAATCAACAGTAACTCTTAAGTGCATTATTATTCATAAAGGCTGGATAAAATGAAATTTGAATGACAAATGTTTAAATAGAATTTTTATTGAATCTTTTATTATGGGGGTTATGTCATAAACTTATTGAATTAATGATTGACCATAATCAATTCATGACATTTTTTATCACTGGAATTTTATAAATACAAGAATCTCTTTATTATTAAACAAACCGGTCATGTTGCCCCACACACTCTCGATGAACACTTTGCAACCTTTAAACTTGTTTTTTTAAATACATTAATGCTGTTTCATCTGATAACCCATTAAAATAATCTGATAAATTAAAGATCGGGCATGATACATACTTAACTATTTAAAGTAATGGCGTTAGATTGTATTAAAGGTGCATTTATGTTTAGTTACCTACATATTCATATTCATATATTTATATATTCAGAGAGAGAAGAAACATGGCTAACCACTTAAAACAAGTAGATCAACATTTAATCAAAGGACTAAAGTAACATAGCACGACTGAAAACAGTCCACTCATCCTTGCTCCTCCAGCTGAGGTTACCTGGCCTTGAGAACACACAGCTGCTCTTTTACATGCTGCATAAACAAGACCAGTCTTTAAGTATTTAGTATTTTACTCTCTTTTAATGTGGCCTCCTACGAGAGAGCTTAAAATAGCACCAGATTGTCGCTGTCTCTATCATCTTTCTTTTCCATTTCCCTTGGCATTATAGTGCTGTTGGTAACTGATGGCAACCCAGATCTGACAGCTGGTCAGTGGAGGCTAAACCAGGTTAAAAAGACTCAGCGGGTGTCCGTGTCTGTGTGTGTGTGTGTGTGTGTGTGTGTGTGTGTGTGCTGGATGGATGGTTGCTTGTTCGAAACCAAGTGCACATTGAGGTGTTGAAATTAAGTGTGAATGGCTGATGGACTGCCAGGTTGAGGTGAAATACACACACACAAATGCACACTGAAATGCGCTCTTCACATACACACACACACACACACACACACATACACACAGTTCGGGGTTGTCTTAAGCCAAACTGACAGGGGTTGTCTACGACGGTGCGTTGCATCTCTGCGTCCAGCTGTCACACACACGCTCTCTCTCTCTCTCTCTCTCTCTCTTACACACACACACACATACAAACACAGTGAAGGTGAAGGTGGGTGATGGCTGTGACAGTGTTGTCGGCCTGTGGTTCCGCCTGGCGTCGTCTTGCCTTTTCTTCTGTCTCTCTCTGTCTCGCCGTTTGTAGCTAACACATCTCTGACAGCCGTGTGTGTGTGTAGGTGTGTGTGTGTGTGTGTGTGTGTGAGTGTGTGTTAGAGAGAGAGAGAGAGAGAAAGAGAGAGAGTGTTATTATCTCTGTTTCCATGTAGTGCTTTTTATCTTTGTCTCTGTCTGTCTATCCTTTACCTCTATTTTGTGGTTGTCTCATATCAAATGTTTCTCAAGAAAACCCCCTGTGTCTCTCTCACACACACACACACACCAACACACACACACCTGCTGTCAGCCACTGGCTGTGCGGGTGCTGAGGGGAAATGCTCTAAGTGACAACTTTCTCTGAGCAAAAAGAGGAAAGAATTGCCTTTGCCTTTTTTCTTGTCCTCCTCCCTCTTCCATCCTTTCTTTTCTGCCTTGTATTCTCCCAGGGGAGGTTTCCTCTCGCCTTGCCAGCGGTGCATGTCTGTTAGTGTGTGTGTGTGTGTGTGTGTGTGTATTCGTTCTCTATTGTCCTTTGAATTTCCCCAGAGACCACCACTTTCCTACAGTACACTTTGATAAGACAACCTGTCCTCCCTGCACTTGCTACATTGTGCGAGCGCGTGTGTGTGTGTGTGTGTGTGTGTGTTTTTTGCAACTTTGAGGGTGACTCAAAGGGAGAGATTTTCCTTCTTACCTGCTTCTCCTCAGGAGGAAAAACCAGCGAGGAGTCAGCGGGTGTGAAGTGTGAGGAGCCGCACTGAGCTGAACTCCTCCGAAAACAATACAAGTTTTAGGGAAAAGTGGAACTCTATCATAATCAACCACAAAGGCTCATATTTATTTCAAAAGTCATTTATACTCACTGATGAATATTGCAACACTTAAGATCAAACTCTAAAGGGAACACGAGTGAAATCTGTCTCCCTCCTGAGAAAAGTAAAACTAATCAGTTTCAGATCAGATGCTCTGGTAGTTATCTAGTGTGTGTGTGTGTGTGTGTGTGTGTGTGTGTGTGTGTGTGTGTATCTGGCATATATTGGGTACGGCAATGAGCCTCGTTAACTGTGAGACTTGACTTTATCATTCAAGCAATGGTGTGGGGACGTGTGTGTAAGAAACCTTTCAAATGCTTTGCGTGTCTCTTATTAAAGCTGTGACAGGCAGATGAACTGACCTTGACTGCGTATCCACTTCTACGGTGAGGCTATTGGAAGTGTCTCAAGGTGTGCATGTGTGTGTGTGTGCGGCAGTCATTTGTTACATGAGCAAAAGAAAAGGATACTTGGTGCACTGGCCCAGGGGGCAGCACAAGAACACACACACACACACACACACACACACACACACACACACACACACACACACACACACACACACACACACTCTTACTACGAGACAAAGACACAGTAATTGAGTTAGGCCAGTGTACAAATGTTCAAACAGGCTTGATATTGAGCAACTCACTGGACCGATGTACCAAATTGTACCACTAGGTATTGCACTTGACTCAGCAGCTTGTCACTAAAATGACAATAGCTGGTTCACCTTAAAGGTCAGCCCACCTTAAGTGAGCCTGGGCCAAGGTTGTAACCCCTTTACTGTTACTCACACGCCCGCTCTCTCTCTTCTCTCTCTGTTGTTGTTACGGGCCGCTCGGCTTGCAGTACACTAGCTGGCGGAAACCCGTCTTGTCTAACAAAACGTTAAATGTTTCAATGTTCAACCGTCTCTGAGTGAGTGCCTCATTTCAAAGATGTGACTGTGAGATTGTACTTCGTCTAAGCGGAGTTCTTAATGCTAATGTCAATGCGTTAATACAATGACACTGCTTACATGCTGATGTATAACTGTTAAACTGTTTACCACCAGCATTGAATGGTATCATTGCTATCATTTGGTAATTAGCACTAATCACAGAGTAAGAAGTTCAACATTTGACCTGATGATGGTGTTACATTGATCCTGTGGGTAACAGGACTGTCTGTACCAAATGTCATCCCATTCCATCCAATAGTTGTTGAGAAATTTCACCTAAAACCACAAATGTCAACCTGGTGCTGGTGTCACTAGATGACCAAATGAGTACAGTTCATCCTTTGGTGCCAATGGATGTCCATATAAAGATTCATGGCAATCCATTTGAGATGTGTTGATATTTAAGTCTGAGTTAAACGGCCCACAAAATCCAGAAGAATTGATGGAAAAACAGACATGGAAGCGAAGAGAACAGAAAGGAGACTGAGAATGAGGAGAGAACTAATTCATTGAGGCTGCAAACAAGATTCTTATCTCTGTTGAACCAGCCTGGAAACTAAGTCGTTTAATTGATGGCTAAATAGATAAACAGAGCAAAAAAAAATGGTCAATCATCTCTCTTAATCATCTCTGAGACTCCAGAAGGGCCAAGACTGTTACACACAAGCGTAAGAAGTGAGTCCAGTTTGCAAGTCTCACAAGACACACTCTGCTGCCAGAAGTGTGTCTTTTTATCTGGGTTTATAGGCTAAGCCAGGCCAGACAGGAAAACATTCACTATCAAAAAAGGATGTCTGTCCGTCTGTCTCGCTGTGTATCAAATCTATTTCAATGATGGTCACAGGTGAGTCAGTAACAAAGTCCACCTTCAGATTCGTACTTTCAAAGAGTTGTTTTGTGAAGCGTTGTTGTGATTCATGCTGTGGTGTAACCACTTTTTCTTTTCCATGCACTTTTGCCTACCCAGAATGCCTTTCTACAACCCACCAAAACACAGGTGTATGCCGACTGTGTTGCAATTTGAAAGTGAGCACATGGGATATATGTATTGCTTGCCAGCCAATGAACTTAAATTTCAATGAATATGACTGCGTGATGCATTGCATTCACATCTAATTAGCCAATAGTATCTTCAGAGAAGCATAATTCACTGTTCAAGTCTGCATCAACAGTTCCCTACACGATCGCTAAACTGTCCATTTACACAAAATGGAATTGCATACACCACCGTTCTCTCTCTCGTGCTCTCTTCTTCTTTAATTCCTCTGATTCTTGATCACCTCCGTGCCAATTCAAACCTAATACGATTGAAATGAATTCCCTTCTAAATATATAAATGCATGTTCACCACAGGCAGCAACCTTCCGGGTCTGAAAAGTGAACCCTTTCACAGTGTTTTCAGTTCATGAAAGTTAATTGTAACCTTTTTGGTCACCTATAAAAAAATGTCCTATTCAGTGTTCGGTTGTACTTAAAAAGGCAACAGCCAAAAAACCAATATGGCTTCAAAAACGGCAATCCATAAACCAATGCAGGACGTCACGGTTACTTCGTTCACTTCTTATAGACGGTCTATAGTTTAACAAAGCCAGTCACTGTCCAAACTGCAGGTCCCCGAGGTGGGGGGGTGGGGGGGGGGGTGTTTGAAACCAGATCAGATGACACATGTTCACCCTCTCAGACCGACACAAGAAACCTGCATCACTTTGTCAGTAACAGGGATAATAGCTCAAGGTCAGCATTGCCTGAAGGAAAAAACACTCAGAGACGGTGAGAAAGTGCCAACTTCTGCACTAGTTTTGTTTGGTTGGTTTTGAGTGTTGCTGAACAATTTTCTGTGTGTTGCCGTGTGTGTGTGTGTGTGTGTGTGTGTGTGTGTGTGAGTGTATGTGTGTAGGCGAACAGGCATACACTAGAGGACAGTGTAATATTGTTTTGGAGCCTTGTGGTTGGGACGGAGCTAACACCTGAATGAACCTGTCACTGCAGACACATTGCTTTTTCAGCTCCAGCGATTACACTGCACCCAAACACACTCAACGTTTTCCGGGTGGTTCTTTGCACGTGTGTGTGTGTGCGTGAAGCATGTGTGTGCGAAGACACAGAGAGAGAGAGAGGTGTGTAGCTTGTGCATTGCCTGTGTGCATGTGTCGGAGTGTGAGCGAGACACGAACAGAGAGTGAGAGTGACAGAGCATTGTGTCTCGCTGTGTCTAAACCTCTGCTGTATTTTAGGTTTCTCCCTGGAAAAATATGAAATAATGCTATTTCTACAGTGTCCTTGAAACAACAAGTCGTATTGATGGATACACACACACACATGGGGGGCATGGTGGACCTCACCAAAAAATGGAAAAGATGTGGACAAAGATTTGTCTTTTGTCTTTTGTCACTCTTTGCTACTCTACAGCATCACATACTGTACTCTTTAGTGTGTCCTTCAGAAAGGCACTGTAATCGCACAGGGTGGCTTGAGAGGGTAGTTGGACTGACAGAGACAGAGAGCGATGCTTGTTGTAGAAATATATCCTAGACCTACATAACCTCAACTAATCAACGAACAAATGCTGCTTTCGTGTCACATTATAATAACCGTAATTGCCAATTTTTGTCTTTCTGGAAGTTCGGATACATCCAAGTTGGTGTTTGATAATAACAATGTTAAACAAATATATATGCCTCGCGTAAGCCAAAGCCTGTTATTTAGGGTAATTGAACCCACATTTATTGGATAGGGTGCTATATTGTCAATGCACAATATCTTTTAAATCTCGAAGATTTTAATTTCGATAAATGTAAAAGTAAAGCAATATTTATATATTTGCAGTATTACAAACTGGTTGTTTCCGTGTGTCTACATTGGATCAGGTCTGCCACTTTAACTTCACAGTCATTGAGTCGTCCCGTGATGTGAAGTCCTAAACATGGGAATGTTTCACGTCCAGCCCCGTATCATATAATGTGAAATAAATAATTACCAGATTGAAGACTCGAGCTCATTTAGCAGAGCACCTATGATGATGGTAACTACTGCCGCCCCCCAAAAAACCCATCAAGTCGAGCCAGGTTTCTGTTCTTGTTCTGCAGCACATAACGGACAGAATAACATTACCGTTAGCCCAACACAAGCCAAAACAAGATGGACGACCATGAACAGCTGTGCAGACATAACAAAGGCGAGGACTTAAGAGGAGAGCGCAATATGTAAAATCAGTAGTGGCAGGTATTTTCCTCCATCAGATAGTGTTTATATGCCTGTTTGAAATGTGTATTAGAGGTTATTGCTTTAATGTGATGCGGGATCTCATTCCAGATTTTAGTGTACGTATGAAAAAAAAAAAGGATCTCCGACCATAATTGCTTTTGTAAGGCAGTAATGGAATAAGTGCATGCAAAATTGATGTAGTGATGTATTCCTAACTTGAGTTGTGTCTTGGATGTAGAGCATTAAGTGGTGGAGGGGGAGTTATTGTTCTGGATCTGAGAGTAAAATGTAATGGCTGGATGATGTGTGTAGTAGTTAGATAGACATGAGGAGAGCATCATTACCATAGAAGAGGAAAGGACGTCATGATTCGCTGTCTCAAAGGCTTTATGAAAATCAATGAAATGGCTCCAACAACATGACCTTTATTGAGTGAAGTACATGTATATGTTAAATAATAATAATGCAGGCCTTGTTGTTTGGATAGAACGCACACCACTCATTGGTGTGGGTCCAATGGAGACTTAGTTCAACTTGAAAGGATATACCAACTCTTCTTTAAATACTATGAGTTAACCAGGACACATCTGTCCAGCACCCTTACGACTTTCCTTCCAATCATTTTTGAAATATAACTTGGAAAATGGATATTGGCCTTTTCGAGTTTGAAACAAAAGTTGGATCCTCAGATTTAAAAATGGTGGTGATTTGAGAAGTTTTCCAGCCGGAGGTGAAGATATCCAGCCTCGTACAGAGGTTGATCAGACAGTGGTGGAGAAGAGGCATAGAGCTGTCAGCATGAGTCTTAAGAGAATGCATTTTTAAATGATACATATATCACGAGCGGGAGAATGTTTCAAAGAGTTCCAAATATCAGACAGCTCATTCTGTGTGATCTCGGAGAAAGAACCTTGGTGGATGTAGAAGAAGAAACAGGTGTGGGTGGGGGGGGGGGGGTTAGAGGGAGTACAAAAAAAACTAGTTCTTGAACAGATGTAACAAAATAATCATTGAAAGCAATCTTTTCACTTCAGTAATAGGAGTGCCTTGTAAAGTAATATTGATGAATTGTTAAGACATATTGATGTTGTCTTTCTTTTTCCGTGTGTTTTCTGTGTCTTTTTCGGTGCCATAGTGTTTTAGGTTTGGGTAGTTTAGATAATTATTGTTGGTAATACTCAGCCATAGCCTTGTGCAGTTCAGTAGTGTTTTTTGCTGAGCTCGGTGAAATGTCTGTTACTCCCCCATGTTTTTTCCGAGGAGTTATTTTTATTGAGAGAAAGAATATAATGTTTTTTAATAGTTGCAGGATTTCAGAATGTATCTCTTGTAGTTCAGTCAGCCGTGAACATCTTGTAGGCAGTGGTATAGTTTTTTTCGTATTATTTGAACTCTTTCTGTCTTTCAAATCACAGTTCATTGCTCCAATCAATCTCTCTCAATTTTTGCATTAAACTGAAGTAGTTTTGAGTTTGATATTTTTGAGATGAAGTGGAGAGTCGAGGCTTCTCGGGGTTTCGACAGTTTTCCTAACAGCGTGAATAAGTGAGTGAGCTGATATTGTGGTGTGAATTACTGAAGACGGTGCATATTTAGAGGGTCGTTTTGTAAATATCAGGTCAAGGACCGAACTGCGAGTGTTACAGATTATAGCCGGCTCCTTGATGATACCAAGCTTCATCGCGGTAGCTTTCAGTGATTCTGAGCTGACGTTCCAGTCCAGATTGATTCCACCCAATATAACAAGCTCCTTCGTTTTTCACGGATTTTACGACATCAGTGGGCAGCGATAAATAAACACTTGCACTGACATTTGGGGGCTTATGTGACAGTAATTGCATGTTGACGTGTAATATTTACAACCAATTGCCAACGTCTCCGTTTCAATTTGTGTTATTGAGTGTGCAAATTTCTGACTCGCATAAAAAGCAACTCCATTGCCAGGTTTATCAGTGCCATCTCTACTATAGATGGTACATTTCTATTGAGAGAAAAGAACCAGGAATAGTAGGAGTAATCTTAATTTTGTCCTTTTTGGGTACAAGATTTATTGTTTATATGAAGTTGGAGGTGTAGACCACGTTTTATGCATAGCTGTAATCCGCCAGTAAACACAGTAGAAGAAGTAGAGGTTGTGAGCCGGAAACAAAAGAAGACGCCGTCTATGAGAGTTTTAGTTCTTTACTTCTACTTTGGTCTCATCGGTCCACACATACCTGTTGTTGCTTCTACCAGCCATGTTTCTGTGCATTATCATGTGATATAAATGTTCACTATGTCAGAACTGATTCAGCAAAGATGTTTCCATATCCTATAGCGCGGATATTCTCAATCATCCCGATGATGGAAATTCACCGTGATCAACTTACTACCTGTGGTATTTATCGCAATCCGCAATAAAATCATTTATTGTCCCATATAGCAGCCATTGAAAACAGGAGCTTGCGACTTTTAAAGCCAGTAATGCAATAATGATAAAATGATGAAATAAAAAACGATTTTTTTTTTTTTAAAGGGGAGCCATGTAGGCAGGCTGGGGTAAAATTGTGGTTTCTGTTGAAAGACGGGATGACTATAATATGATGTCAGGTTGGGTTTGGTAACAGAGAGAGAGAGAGAAGCAGACATATGGGGAGGGATAGATGAAAGAAAAGCAAGCATGATGGAAGGATCGGGAAGAGGTCAAGGGGAGCTGACACCCATCAGTTTTCCCTCCTTAATCTATCTGTGTAAGACATCGCTCACCCCATCTGCCTAGACACACACACTCACACACACACACACACACACACAAGGGCCAGATATCACAGACCCTCAGCAATTGGCTTTGTCATGACCTTTAACCATTATATATCTGTGTGTGTGTGTGTGTGTGTGTGTGTGTGTGTGTGTGTGTCCGAGATGCCTGTAAGACAGCCATTAAACCTTGACTCAAAAATCAATTTGCTTCTTTCTTTCTAATTCATGTTCCACCAGCCGCTGGACTATGTGTGTGTTACAGAACGACAGTGACAGGGAAATAAAACAATAGAGTCGGACGTTCAGTCAGCGATATGTTCACTTGCTTAAACAGTGTCTATTTTCGAAAGCATCTCTCTTGACACTGTGAAACAGTCGACTGTGGTGCGTGTTTAATGTGTATCTCTAAAATCCCACCCAGGAGACCATTTGTGTTGCTCTCACTGGGAACTGTAAGTGGGTACATGTCACTACTATCTTGACCGCGTACCGTCACATTTCAGATAGTGTTTTATTTAAAACCGCCGTGTTTATTTTGCTCTCTGTGCTCCAGTTAAAAGCACAACCAGCTGAACATTTTATTGAGCGTGGAGGCATTTTCTTTGATTTGTGTGTCTTTTGGTCATTCATTGATTCCATTCTGAATCTGGCCAGAACCCTGACTTTCCAAATAACTATGAGATCGTTGGCTGAAGATGCAAAGACGTTCTGCTGGGGACAAACGATACAACGGTGTGTTATTCACACTAGCAGCAGATAGAAGCAGTCTGACAGGCACAGAGGGAAAGCGGGTAATGAGTCTACAAAGCTGTGAGGGCATGATGTGCAGCATGAATCCACGTTGTCAAAATGACAAAATGACAAATCTCTGTATGTAGGAATCAGAATAGAGAGTTGGAATTAATGACAGGATTTCCCTCTTTTTTTAAATTTTTTTTTTAAAGGTGCCAGGTCGAAAGTTTAAATTGAAACTGGAAGTGATTATCTGGAGATGTTATTAACAGATTATTTTGATAATAAATGATAGATCCTAGCAATGATTTTAAGATTGATGTCTCTTGGAATCACTCAGTGGCTTTGGAGGTGCTAGCAGCGAGATTTCTTACTTTTTTTTAAGAAAGAGCCAGGCTAGCTATGCCCCTCGTTTTCAGTCTTTATGCTAAGCTAAGCTAACATAAAGTAGCTATGAACCTGCATCAACAACAATATTATCACACACACCAACATGAAGAGAGAGGCCAATGAATGCACTTTTTTACCGGCTTTTCCTTTTCAGAGGAAGCGTAAAGCAGAATGGCTGCTAAGTTGTAAAATGTCTCATTATTTTTGGATGCCATTATTTGACTCCTCATATCTCTGCCACACACACTTACAGAAACACACACACACACACACACACACACACGTGGACACGTGGACATGCGGATAGCATTGTCCTCTTCTTAGCAGTCCTCAAGCCAGAAGCACGTCATTATCACCGCCATCACCAAGATATCTCTCCATCATCACCTTTATTATCATCATAATTACATCTTCACAAGTAGCAGTAGATGCTTGGCGGGGATGAAAACAACAGATTTGTTTTTTTCTCAGCTCCAAATATTGTGAAGGGGTTTTATTGTTTCACTGATTACTCAAATACTCTGGACTTGGGTTACAATATATTTTGATGCTGACATAAAAAGAAATCCTGGACTTAAAGGTGCCATTATCTGTGACAGAGTATTGTTCTGTTATGAGTAAGTGGACATAAAAAAGTTGCTTCGACCTAAATGAGACCTGAGAGCGATATTCTTTGGTCACCATGGCCAATCCTTCCCCTTTCTCTCCGTGTCTGCAGGTTGGAAAGTCCGTCATATGAGGTGATGCAGCTGGAATTTGAGGTGGATAATGTGATCAACCTGGTGCCAACCCAGACTCTACACTGGAACGTCGAGTACCTAACTGGCATGCAGACACCTTCCAGGCAAACAGAGAAAGTCTCGCACCTCTACATCAGCAACGCTGACATACAGGGAATCGTACCACTAGCTGAGGTAAGAGATGACCTGATAGATGAGCACAGATAGATATTGCATTGAATTGCATTACTGATATCTGTGAGCGTACATGTTGATATACCCAGCAGCACACATGTCTCATGCTGGAATAGATTTCCCCCTCCATTTCCCTCCTCCTAACCTTCCTGCTGACACCTCTAGCTCATCCCCTTCCTTCAGGTTGATCAAAGCTCGAAAAGGTCAGCTTGCTTACCCCCTCCTGTTGCTACAAGCCTCCTGGTCACACACACACACACACAGCAGGCTTCACCCTCACATGTTTCAAAATGACAAGCAGCCTCGCAAATATGGACACACAAGCAAGCAGGTACAGTGTTACACGCCTGCCTTCATGCACTGATGCTTCCCCCGTGTAATGCGTCATGCTGGCAGGTGTCAGTCCTGGTGAGACTTAAGAGACAGTCGGCCTCTTTAGGTCTTCATTGTATCCTATTTTGAGTTCACATCAACAGTAATACAAACTGAACATGAAGTTATTATTTGCATACTCGGAAGATAGAAAGAAATAATGTGATGTAATTAAATTTAAATTCAATAATGCAATTCAATAATGCAACTCTGAGAAAGTGAATGACTAGACAAAAATAAAAATGATCAATACATACACTTCTTTATTCGTTCTCATTCCCTTCCTTTCCAATCTTTACGTTTCCCATTATTTCTCCTTGCTGGCAAATCATCGTATAGATTCAAAACTGAAATAATGTTGAAATGTATAAATAAAATGTTATAAATTTATAAAATAAACATTTATAAAATGCATGTCTATGCATTAGGTAATGTATATTTCGCTGTGTGTATTATTGGCATCAAAAAGTCCAAACTGAGTTCAATTCAACGCTTCCTGTCTGGAAAAGAGAGCAAAGCGTTAGATGAAAATGATGACTTTGGACTTGTTCTTCTTTTTATCAGACAGGGTCAGGTGAAGGAAAAGACTGCATTTAAAATGGTCGGCTTTCATCTGTAACATTTCTCATCATCACCAGCGTTACTTCTTACATTCACAGATCTAAACAGACACATCCCGTAACAGACATCGCTGCTCTGGCTACAGCAACCAAAGAACCTCAGGTTAAAAAGTGAGGAGGAGGAGGAGGAGGAGGAGGAGGAGGAGGAGGAGGAGGAGGAGGAGGAGGAGGATGCTTTTCAAAAATACTCCCAGTTCCATTACCACTGAGGTAGAGCTAATCTGGCCTGATAGCCCTCCTTCAAACAGCAAAGCCCTAGTGAGAAAACCCAATTTTGTTCAGGGCTTTTGCAACCCCTGTCTCTTTCACACACTGCAAAAGCAAGCTGGAAACCTTTTATTAAAGGGGGGCAGTGTGAATAGTGCTCCGGAGTGAGTAATGCTACTTCTCATCCCCCTGTATACTTTAAAATAGAAGCATTTACATTGTTTAATTAGAAATCATGGATTTAAGTTGGTTGTTTAAGGTATTTACATGTTGAGCCTTGAGCTTTGTAGGAATCAATTTAAAATGTGTCTGTTTATCACTAACGTGACAAAGACAACTTCTTGTTCCACTTAAAAAGAGAATCAATTTGGTCCTTTTGTGGATTTAAATAGGTGACAAAGTTAAGGAAACAACTAAACATGAAGGGGCTTAGTGTTTGGTAACCACTAGTCTGACTCACCGAATGTAGACTACAGGTATAATTTGGCCGCATATTGACATTGACATTCTCCTCCCCTTCCACTCTCTCTATAGTTGCCCCATCGCTGCGTCCTGTGCTTAGCACTGCCCAAGACGATTGTGTTTGGTTTAAAGAAATACAAACAAGCCAGAGTGTTTTTTAACCCTGTACCAGAATGATGATATGTGCAGCCTGACTTTTATTTGGAGCTGACACAGCGCTGTGTAGATCTTTATTTAGTAGACTTCATTTATTTAATAGGGATAGATACAATATGCATGGACAAACTGAGAAATAGCATTCCGATGCAAGGATCATAGTTTTAATAGTGAATGCTAGTTTGCAACAACCCGGATAGGTCTGGCTATGTGCGACTAAGTAACCACAGGCCCCCATAACAGCTTCAATGCCTCTTAGATTAGAAGTCTCTGGAACTCTACTAGAGGGAGATTCTTCCCAAAGTTGCCGCTGTTTTTTGACGACGGAGGTGGAGAGCACTTTCTTACGCGTCCAACATCTCCTATGATAAGCCTTAAGTTGGGTTGAGACCCGGTAACTCTGAAGGCCCTGGCATTATTCACTATTGTCATACGGATCAACTCACTTAGCGTCCACTACCGTCTGGTATACAAGCAATTGCATTTAACCATTTGAGTGTTATCAGCCCATTAAATAGCTGTTTCAGTTGTTCTCACTATCATTCTAACGCTTCAGAACAACCAAACTGCACCTGCTGGTACATTGTTATAGTTAAAGTCACAGTTTATGAATTGGAACAAAGGATAATGGTTTCGGTTAAAATAAGTATGTTTGTTACTTAGGTATATTAATGTAAGTCAACTTTAACACAGGACACACATATCTTTGATCTTTGTGTGCATACACCTACTCACCCAGTTTAATTTGCTCTCCCTCCATCTCTTCACTGGCCCTCTCCTTTGGGTAAAAGCATCAAAATGGCTGCTATCACAAGCCATCGGGGGGTCACCCAATTTGTTTACCAAAACAGCTGGCCAGGTGTTGATTGCTAGTTGGTTGTTTGAGGTGGTCTGTCGTCACGGAGATGAAAGCAGCAACGTTTTTTGGGTCTTCGGAGGATGGAAGGATAAGGAATCAAATTAGGAGCTAGAATCTTCAAAGTGAGCCGGATGTGAAAGCTTTCACAATGTCCTGCATCCTCCTTCCTAAACAGTTTCACATCTGAGGAATGGAATACAAGTATAATATCACAGAATGCACAACCGTGTGACAAAATGTGGGATCTTTACAGCTGTTACATAGTTAAACAACCCAAAAAAAACCGACACATTACTGCATCAGGAGCACTCAGCACTGGCTTTAAACATCATTTCTCTGTCTGATCTGCCTGGGTGATTCAACTCCATCTCAGAAATCAAAAGTCAGCGTATCAACAGTACCGATGTGGTAATGCAGTGAGCTCTCTCTCTCTTTACGGGGCAATGATGAAAAGCAGAACACTGCCTGTCATTACCAAGCCCTCTCCGACATTTTCCTCCTAATTCCGCATACCTATTAAAGTTCTGGTCTCTTGGCTGAGTGGGAAAGAAAGAGGCCCTCTTCAGGAAACAAGGGATTATTAGGAGTAATTTGTCTCCTGCGGGGGCTGAACAAATTGGTTTCATCTTTTAGAGAGGTGTGGGGAGGTGAGGAGAGGAAAAAGAGTTAGGGAGAGTGGGAGGGGGGGAGGGGGGGGGGGGACACACACAAAAAGAGAGCCAGAGAGAGATGGAAACAGAGTTAGACTGACAACACCTCTCATTTGAAGTCAATACCATGACAAAGCTGCCGGCATTAGTCCACTCAATGACAGCTTTTCTAATAATGTCACCGGTGCGATATTTCTGTGAATAGTCAAAACTAAAATTACAAAAAAGGACCAAAAATATTGGCTTTGTAATCTACTACAGTACAGAAAAATAAAAGGGAAAAAACGTTATTGCATTGTACCAGATATCCTATGCTGTGTGATTATTGTCACTGCTCCCTCAAACAAATCATGTATCTCAATCATTCACAACCCCCTTGCTGCAGCAAAGTGTGGATTATATATATATATATATATATATATATATACAGTATAGCTTAAAGGGAACAATAGGGTGGTGCAAACTTTTGGAGAAGTGAAAATGTGAATCCCGCACTCTGAAAAGTGGACTTGCAGTCAATGCTTTGAAAGGCAACCCACAGTGGCAGCCAGTCATTGAACAGAATTGATGCCTTTCAAACATGGTCGGTTGGTGAAAAACATTCCTTTTTATTCAACCTAGCCAGTGCTCTCAAATTTTATTCTGAAGACTTTTGAGGAGGGAGAAAGGCCATGACCTTGAATACTGTTTAAGCCAAGGCTAAAAACAGTACACAACATTCATGTTTAAGAGGCGGCTAAATCAACACCCTTTGCTTCACACAACACGCAGCTCTGACAAATCCACCGTTGGTTCTTAATTAATGCAATAATTGCTTTGTCCGTGAATTGTAGCTTCCGACTGGATTCCCACTGACTTGAGGATATCACACAGTCTGAGCCCACAGAACATGGCAACATGTCACTAGAAGGGATATATGACAAAAACAAATTCCCATTGGCCCAGTTGCTATTTGCATAGCTTAATAGAGGCTTATACTGTAAAGGGGTAGAGACAGAGATTCAAATTCATAAAAAAAAAAGAATAATTTAAAATTGTTTGGTCACCGGGCAGCAGATGAATACATGTCCACATTGTCCACACTGATTATGAAGGTTAATGTAGGTTCGGCAAGTCTTGAGATATGTTGTGCATCATACTGATAGTAAAAATATTAATAATAATAATGGTAGTAGTAGTAGTATTAAAGTATTGAAATGTGTATATTTCCAACAGGAGTGTGACACTGGTGTATATACATTAAATATGTAGTCACTTAACAAAAAATATGAAGCAAATATCGAAGCTGCACTAAATAAACCGTTTGTACAGTATGTAAATATCGTAGGGGTTGTTATCAATGTGTGCTCATAGTTAAAGAGTCCGTGCTGCATCCGTGCATAAAGCGAGACGCAGCAAAGCACCGAAGTGTTGCAACTGCTGAAGGTTCAGCACCGAGGACAGCGTCTCGGTGCTCGCTACGTGGAGTCAGAATCCTAATAAGACACAGTTTTGTGTTTGTGTGAATGTGGTCATTGTTAGTTCCGTCTATGAATCTATAACTGTACCTGGTTTACATGGGGCCCATTTCTGTGATGATGACAAAACACGGGAGGACATAATGGAGACAAATGGACAGAGAAAGAGGGAGAAAACAATCCGTCATGTTAGACGAGGTAAAAACAGAATGAGAAGGGAGGTCAGACATGGACCTGCTATACTTCCCTTGCTCTTAGAGGCATTTTAGCGGCTGATAAATTGGATCAGTAATAATGTTGTGTTATGTTCCCTGCCAGCGCCATTACATACCTCTGCCTGGAATGAGGGTGTTGCACAACCTCTCAGAGTGAGGAAGAGAGAGAGAGAGAGACAGAGACTGAAACATATTTACTCTATTCTGTGAAATCAGCATGATTTGAATACATTCAATTAAAATGGACTTATCTTTTGCATGTTAGCGGTAAAGGTGTCCTGCTAGACCGATGTCTGACGTTTGGATTGATTGACGGAATAGAGGAAGGAGGGATGAAAATGAGACAACATGTTGACAACCAATAATGCCTTTACATCACACTCTGTTTGCCCCTATTTGTGTGTGTGTGTGTGTGTGTGTGTGTGTGTGTGTGTGTGTGTGTGTGCAGCCCTCTTAGTAGAGCAGTTACGCTAAGTGGCTTCTTAATTGACCTCTTCTGATTGGTTCTCTTCTAAAGGAAGTCAGTAAGTAGGAAGAGGAAACTCAGTAGTCAATAATCTCTTGATGAAAGCAGACACACATGCACACACAGAGTTTTCAAACTCAATTATAGATTCACCATGTTCACGGTCTGTGTGTCTATAAGAAATAGCCTTTTTTCATTTCCTCCACCTCCAGTTTTTTTTTCTTTATCTTTATGTCTAAAGCCATTGTTTTCTCAATTTCCCTATTGTGTGTGTGTGTGTGTGTGTGTGTGTGTGTGTGTGTGTGTGTGTGTGTGTGTGTGTGTGTGTGTGTGTCAGCAGTGGTTTAAAAGCTTATGATTCCTAATTTACACTAACATTAAGCAACACACTGTGGAATCAATAATACAAACACACTCCTCGGTATAGTTATAACACCCCACAGATGTTCTCTTGTGCCTCTTAAAATCAACACATTATAATCAGGAGGTGAGAAGAGAAAGCAGGATAGTCAATCTTTTCAAGGCCCTTATTTAATCATGGTAGATTATTTAATATTTCGTTTTTCACATTATTTATTAAAAGCAATTCCTGACACTTTTAGGGGTTCCTCTGTCAGATATTTGAAGTAGTTCAACCCTGTTATATACCGGCTATTAACCTCCAGCATTCCAGCACAAGTCTTGTCTCTTCAGTTACAGTATTTTCTTTATACTAGCCTTCAACCAACCAATTAATCAACACACATGACATATCCCATGTAAGCGCGGGAGCGTATGCATTTGGGTCACTGAGAACTCGCGTGTCCTGGGCTCCAGGTTCATTTCCATACCGAGCGTCTTCTAGCTCGCTCCGATCAGTCAACAAGAATAGGAGGAAAAGAAAGGGGTGGAAGAGAGAGGGAGCAATGTTTAAAGCTAGGAAATACAAGTGTGTGTGGTGAAGTAATGACAAAACGTATAAGGCGAGAGGAAGAAGGCGCTGCTCTTACTTTCTAAGATGCATGACAAGTGAATGAAACAAGTGCGATAACGCCACATGGCTCTGGGCAGTGTGTGTTGAGAGGGGGGGTGTGCTCCTCCTCAAACATGTGCCTGATACAATGCAAATGCCTGTCACTTATTGTTACCCAGCATTGCAAAACATCTCCATACTTTAGCAGCCGTAAAACAATAACGTCTGAACAAATTGCTCATGAAAACTACATTTCCAACTTCCCAAAAGAAGTTTGCAAAGAAGACACTGGTAGTGGTGGTACAGGCAAAAAAACAAGAGATGAATGCCTGCATCAATCAAACAATCATGTTATTTCACCACTACTGTTTATTTTCCGAGTCAAGAGATCAAACTCGTGCCCTTCGGTAGAAAAATACCGTCAATTACAAGTACTCCCGAGTAAACAATGTACTATTCACTCATATTATGTGACCAAATGCAGTGTAGGTGAGGGATGAGTCATCATGGGCCCAAGGGCAATGTTGGCTGTTCTTTTAATCCGCCCAAACACTACCGCTGATTACGCTTTTAAAGAGAGAGAGGAGAAACTAAAAGAAGAGGAATCACCCACTGCAGTTTGTGGCTGGAATGTAAACCCACATGAAACTGACTGAAATTGAGGAGCTCCAGAGAGTGAGGAGAGTTCAACTGAGACAAACGAGTAATGGAGGGTGAGGAAACACAACTCTCATTTTCTAATAACATTCGCTGATTTGACTTTTGCTTTTTTTCATGAACCAAATCAGAAACTGAGGAGAGCCTCCTTCATGCTCACTTAATTCTAATCCCACCCGGGAGAACTGCTTAGTCCGACCACAACGTCCTCATGGGCCACTAAAGCGGCTGAGGACTACTGAATGCTCATGTATAGATCAGCAACGATCTAAAAGGCAGCGCAAAGTCTTGCCACCAGGGTGACAGCTTGGAGTTAAGACTGGGAACCGTCTGACTATAAACATTGTAAGAGTTGATCGGCTGCTGTTGCTCAAATGAAAAAAAAACGTATTAAAGTGAGAAGGTGTGTTCATCGAGAGACAAACACCTGTCAGGAAAACACAGAGGGGGGAAGGATACAGATGGTACGATGGATATTTATTCTACACAGTTTGCACACTGCAACTCTCCTTCACATGAAATTAGCAAAGAAGTAGAAGTAAGAGAAGTGGGCAGAAACCAACAGACTGATGAGGTGGCTTAGCAACAGAACGAGAAATAGTCGGGATGAGGGGCTGGGAAAAGAGGGTGACGGGAGAGGAATAATGGGGGGGGGAGGGGTTGAATTGTTAGACAGGAAAGAGAATAGACAGAAAAAGAAGGGAGGGGTTTGACTAATTGATAGAAGTGAAATAAGGGAGACAAAGAGAGAGAAGGATGGAGAAATAAAGAGAGGGTGGAGAAAGAGATCGCACGAGAGGGAGGAAATTAGACAAGCTTAAAATGGTAGAAGTGGGCGTAGAAGGGAGAGAGAGAGAGAGAGAGAGAGAGAGAGAGAGAGAGAGATAGAGAGAGAGAGAGAGAGAGAGAGTGTGAGAGAGAGAGAGAGAGAGAGAGAGAGAGAGAGAGAGAGAGATAGAGAGAGAGAGAGATAGTGTGAGAGTGTGAGAGAGAGAGAGAGAGAGAGAGAGAGAGAGAGAGAGAGAGAGAGAGAGAGAAGGTGCCCAGTGGAAGTGCGGAGCACCATGTAATAGTCCCTGGGAAGTCCCGGGCACCACAGAGGAAGAAAGAAAAGAGTGAGAGATGAAGAAAGAGGAATAGAGAGAGAGGAGACGGGTGCAGGGCAGTTCTAATGCAATTAGTGGTCTGGAAATTGAAAGTACAATTCTCCCTGGGATCTCTGAAAGAGTGTGTTTTGTGTGTGAGGGGGAAGGGCTGTTAGCCTTCATATCTACCTAATGTCTTCATCCCTGCTCCCTCCTGTTTCGTCCCTCAATTTAACTTCACAAAAAAAACGCCTCTCCTTGTATTGTCCCCTCCCTCCATTCATTTCCTCTTTCTTTCTCTCTCGGCCCATCCATTTCTGCCCCTCTCCCCCTTCTCCTGCATCTCCCTTTGCATTTTTTTTTTGCGTTTCAGACATTTGTAAAGACGAGAGGAAAATGTCAGCTGCTTTTCACATTTCCATTTTGTATTTCAGACATTGAGCCGATGCTCCTAACAATGTCTACGTGGCCTTAGTGCCTTAGTGGAACAAAAAAGGATTTTTTTTTTTTAGAAGATTAGAAAAATATATTAGTCTAAAGAGTCTCAATAACACAACATGATAAAAGACAGTGCTCTTTAATTCATTCATTTTGAATTATTTGTGCGACAACACATCTATAACATCAATTATCAGCTGTGCTTGGATTAATCTAATTTGTTTGTTTTTACGCAGTTAGAGTATGTTGAAATAAAGTTCTAGTAGTGCATACTTAGACACATAAATATAAGCAAATGTGTCGTAGCTTTGTGTCAAATTATTTTCTTAAAATGTTCTGCTTATAATTATCTCATCCATTTTATATTTTAATTACAAATTTGAGATTCATTGCTTGACATTTATGTATATTAGATGTAATTATGACACAATGAAGCATTTGAAGTGATTACTATGTGCCACATGTTGATCTCATTATACAACAGAAATGCGGAGAATACATATACATTAAAATCATACATGTGAATATTAATATACACATACACATACATATACATAGACACACTGTAGGCGTTCACACTAAACGATATATTTTCCTCATTAGTCTATGTTTCAGGAAAGGCTTAAAAACAACACCAGTCTCTCTGGCTAATTATACCTGCTCTAATAAGCTCTTTGCATAATTACCACTGGCAAACCTAAACGCTGTCCCCAAGAAGATATCCTTTTGACCCCATTAGCACCTGTGTGTGTGTGTATAAGTGTCCGTGATGGGAACACAGGTGTGGTGGGGAGCATGCGATGGAGCCTCAGCCCATGGATTCAACCTTTGCTTTCCATGCTGGCGGTGGGACACGAAAAAAAGTAGGTTAGGCATGTGCTAATTGCCCCAGCAACGGGGTGATTGACTCCCAGATACCCCCATGAGCGTGTTAGCATCTCATTAGCAGCTGCAATTAGTGTCGAGACAGACGGACAGGTGGGACAGCGAGGGACAGCAAGACATTGGCCGAGGTTTAGGATGCGGAGAGAGTCAGTGAAAATCGTTCCTCTCCAATGACAGACATGATTTCATCTACAGTATATTCAACATAACAGACATTCAACTGATGTCCATACCCAGGTTGGTCTAATATTAGCGTAGGAGTTGACACAGACACAAAGTCCCAACCCTACTGTAATCCCCTCTGTGTCAGTATTAGACGATCAGAGCAACCGACGTAGTACGAAGAGCACGGAAGTCCACTTAGGAAGGAGGTCAGACTGGACGGTTGGGACTAACAAACACAGACTTTCACCCAGGAAATCAAGTCAACGCAATGGTTGTTTTCAGCAGCCAATTCAACCATCATTTATACAATTGCAATGAGGGAAAGATATTCTGCCTCAAGTTCACAATACTGCGCACACTCACCTGATATAATCAAAGTCTCACACTGTTGTCCACCCACCAGCTGGGAGTTTATTGCCTTGACGTTATCAATTGGACATGTTTCATCGCACAGTGTGTGGTTGAATTAGTCACACAAGGATCAACAGTACCTTCAAAAACGCCCTCCAATCCACGCCTGCTCTCAGCTCTCATCAGTCCCGTACGCCTACACATACTGAATGCTGTGCCTAGTTCATGCAATTACAGTATGCCAAATAAACTCTGACGTATCAAGCAAAGTGTAATAGTCAGTGCTGGCATTGCAGTGGAACGTTGTATAGGAGTGTCACTTCCTTTCTTCTTCGACTTCATTTGGAACCAGAAATTCAAAATAATTCATGCACCATTTGTATTCACCCATTCTTACATGCATATATAATACTCCGTTTATGTCTCTTTATATTATCTTCCAATGCATACTAGGCAATTAGAGGGTGCGAGTGTGTGATGAAGGCACACAAGCTCAATAAATGATTTTCCTAAGGAAATGTGGGAAAACACCAACCATTGCACTAATCATTTTTGATTCCATAAGGAGAAAACACAGGTTATGAAAGTCTTAAAATAACTAGTCTGATAAATGATTAGTCTGAAGTCTTATAGATCACAAGAAACATTTCAGCGTTTGGCCAAAACCCGAAGTAATTACTCTGTCTAACAAATAGATTTGATGCTATCACACACAAACATATACATACACACAGTCACATACACACAATGATGCACTCACAAGTATAAAATAACAGCATAGGCACACACTCAAACATGCACACACCCACACACAACTGTGTTGCAGCCAAATAAATGAGCCGGCACTCCTCAGGCCTAATAGTCTGGCTGTAATTAACATTGTCATAGTGATAATAGCCATTTATCCCTGACATATCACACACACACACACACACACACACAGTCCAAAACCTCTATCTTGTCTAGGCAGCTCGCCCAGCTGTCACCTCCCTCATCTGTCTCCTTCTCCCTCCCACCTCCCCTCCTTTTTCTCCTCCTCCTCTTCTTCAGTATTTAGACCTCATGATCCTTCTTTTCCAGTTTTACCCCCCCCCCTCCTCCTGTCTCCTTCTCCTCTGTTCTCTCTTCACTCCATCATCTCCCTTCCTTTCTCTCACTTCCTTTTCAAATATTCGAACCCCCATTCTTCTTCTCTTCATCATCTTTCTATTTCTTTCTTCAACCTTTCCCTCACTCAGTCTGTTCCCGTCTCACGTTGCGACGTTGTCTTTTTAAACTTGCTGTGTTCACACCGCAGAGCAGAGTACAGTCAGCAGAAAACGGTATGTGTATTTTGTGCGAGTTTTCCCCCCGATTTGATTTCCAACACAACAACAACGACTGAGACAGATTTTGGTAGAGAAGGCACGGACAGAACAGGTTGGCCAGGTAGGTTAAAAGGCTCCTTACTGGTAGATGCTGAAGGCTACACTTGGCAACAAGCACGGCAGGTTTGAGCAAACAGAACCAGCAGACAGCAGAACATCCACAGCAGGTAGTCAAGAGAATCATTTTTCAGCCGGGTAAAAGCTGAACAGATAACGGGTGCAGACACACCTGGGAGAGAGTCAATTGCCTTCATACAGTGTAGTCTACGTATCTGGATACGTAGAACAATTTGTTCTAGTACAAAGGTTACTTTTATCGAAATCAGGAAGTCGTGGTAGTATTGACGCCTCCATAGGTTTATTAAGGCTTATTTAGGGTAAACAGTGTTGAAGTGTTCTTTCTGCAGCCAGCTCATATCTAATAGACGAAACAAGTGTGGTGCTTAGTGTCAGACTGTTCACACACACACACACACACATTCAGCAGAGGACGCAGGCCATGAACGTTCACGTGAGGACACCAGACTTGGTAAGCACACATTATCATTAGTCATTTAGATTTTTGACCCCAACACGGGCACTGTCCGCAATGGACAAAAAAAGGATCCCACACGCCAGATTTGGCCTAAGCTGCTATTTCAAGTCCCTGCCTGACTTCCCATCCATTTACACTGGGAATCCTTTCTAATCATTTCAACTGAATAGTCAAACAAGAAAACGAGACACGACTTTCATTGTTTACTTTGTATATGTTACCATGGCATCAATTTGTGTCTGGTGTTGTAGTTGACTGACATTCAATCTATTCAATACCAGCTGGTATCGCTGTTTTTTTCGCAGAGTGGTGTATAAAATGTGCGACATCAGACATTTTTTTTTTTTTATAGTTTTCTTAATTTAATCTGACTACATAGTGATATTAGCATCTGCCGACTGTCTGTGTTCATAGACGTACGGAACTGATGTGATATTGGTGATGCAACAGTTTGCACATTAGAATGACAGTCTCTAGTGAACAGTATCGACTTATGTGGCACCGGGGCGGCCGCTCCGCTGAATCACAATATCAGTGGAAGTCGAGGTTCATTTACTTCAACAAGACCAAATGCAAACACAAGCTATTTCTAATCTTCTCTTTGAGACTCTCTCCAGGAAGAGAGAGGGAGACATATTAGGAAACAAGCAGAACCAACTTTTTGTTAAACAATTTGTCGTAGGTGTTACTGCATGCCACTTAAAATCAGCATCAAAAGTAACAACTTAAAGTTGTTTTTTCCCCCCACAACAATTTTAGAGATTCTCTAAATGGGGTATTTATTTGGCATCAAATAACTATTTGCTATGTAAAGATTGTGTGGAGCAATGTCTACCTGAGCAGAGAACGAAGTCACTCTCCCTCTGTCTGTGTTGTTAGGCCGTGCATGCCTTTAAGTGCATGTTAGTGCATGTGAGCGTGCCCCACTGGTTTGCCCAGGGCCACTTCTCTGCACTGCGCTCATACTATTGCAAACACAGGACTTTCAACCAGGCTACGGGTGTTCATGACAGGTGTTTGTGTCCCAAAGTATTGTTGAGTTATGTTGAAGTTACGTTCATGAGGTGTTTACGTTTTTTATTTAGTTTACATGCTTATTTTAAAGCATAATACCATGCATGGAATGTGACTATTCTAAAGGCTGTCTGCACAAGATAAATGACAGCAGTGGTCCTTTGTTGAAATGCATGAACTGACCTATGTTTTGTTTTGTTTTTTCATTTGTTTTGCATCAAATAATTACTATCCGTTCCAAAGTAAACCGGGGCAGAGGTCAACATCAGAGACCAAAGATCGGATCCTATCTTCTCCCAGCAGCCAATATTGTTTCCTGATCAAAAAGATGATCTTTCCCAAACTTTAACCAAGTAGCTTTGGTTTATCTTACCCATAACTTATATATTAATAACAGAAATTAATCATATGAGTTATAGTCTATGACCATCATTGTCAGAAACAGAAGCTCCAATGGGAACATTTCATCTGTGGCCTTTTCCCCCATTTCGTATTTTATATAAAAGACTGCTCATTATAATAACCATACTACTTAAATTATAATAATTAAATAAAAAATAGCGTTAATCAAGGCAACCGTCGAGACTAACGAGACAACTGTAACATCAACAACTTGTTTCAAATAAATTCTGAATTTTGTAATGGTTTAATATGGTTCTGTGGTCACTGCCCCTATTTTCCTGTTAAAAACGTGTTCATTCAGAACACTTGCATGCTATTATCACTATCCAAGTGTGTAGGTGAACACTTAGACCTCTTGTAGTCAGCATGTGCAGTAAATGTAAAATACTGTCCACAGCCACACCGCCACATACAGGCACAAGCACGCACACACAAAAAGAAAGTGCCATACACTTGATGTGTTTAATGGGTCTGTAGTAAATTGCAACTAAGTGCCTTCAACCAATTTTCCTTCCCAGCTGAGCCCTGACACGCACACACACACGCACACACACACACACACACACACGCACACACACACACACACGCACAAGTGAGCAAGAACACACACTCATACAGAAAACACTTTGTACAGGTACAGGTTGGACAGATGTGACAAACAGAGTGAGTGAAAAGTAGATCAAAAGAGAAATGACACATTTCCGGTTATCCGTATTAATCCATATGTGTTGGTCTGGTACTTCTTATGTGCTTTCATGTGCTAACTATGCTTTTGGTTTGGTTTTGCTTTATTGTATTAAATGGTTTACAGTTGCATATCTTTGGATACATATGCAATCTGCATATGCTGCCAAATTGAAATAGCACCTTGATAAAACCAAAGTTTATGTCAATGCAGCAAAGATAACTCGACTTGAAACAACCTCAATTAATGTGTTAACCCAGCCGTGAAAATGGAATTGGAGCAGTAACATGCTGAACATCTGATTTGCACACATGCACACCTTCACTGACTTTATTGCTTTATTAACGCCACATATAATGCAATAAACAACGTACGTACATGCATGCGTGACCTGTAATTCACTTTTTTTTTTCTGGCTGCTTACTTACACACATCCAAGCCTTTTTTTATGTTTAATTCTGTTGTGTTTTGCTCTCTTTTACAATCAGAAACAGATACAAAATCATTTTAGGTCGAAAGTAAGAAACAGGTGAGGAGGAGCAGGGACAGTAGACATGGAAAAGAAAACAAACCAGTACAGTAGAATAAAGATCCACCAGAAGGCGTCGAAAGAAAACCAATGTAATGAGCAGAAAACAGTATTCTGGGCACATTCTTCTCATTCTTCTTTTTCTTAATGTATGTCTTCCTGCCTCCTTATCATTCTGCCCTGCTCTCTCGTATACTGTACACTCACTCAGAGGAACACGCTATTTAGTATTTCACTGCTTTGCCCCTGGTCAAACACTCAATAAACCATCCAATTGCACTGCTCTCTCTCTCAAACTGTTACTTAACCCCATTTGTATAGCTCTGCTTGTGTCAGGACATGAGGGAAGGTTCTTCATGATAAAACTGCCTTTTTATCCTTTCATCCTCTCCCTCATCCTTGAATTCTTCTTCTCTTTTTCTTTCCTCTCACAATGTCCGTCTATCTGTCTTTGATCGATAGCAGAATTGTTTTTGTGCACACAGAGAAATGAAGAGACGTGATTACATAAGGACGCGAGGGCTAGGTGTGGATGAACTGTTCTGCCTGTTACTGGAGGGTAGTTGTATGCGTATTGATAAAAAAAGCCACTTACCCCATGAACAGTTTCTTCAATTAGCTAATCGGTTAATACGTCGATAAATGAAGTGGCTTCAATGTGTTTTTATCTCATTTGATGGCTTCAACAGGTTCTGGTGTGTCAGCATGCCATGGACACGCTGGTAATATAGCCAAAGGGACAGAGACTGATTGATTCATTGATTGCGTTTCATTTAACATTATTATTCTGTATTCTCATCTTAACATTCTCTTTATTTGTTTGTACGGTGTGCTCGTACCAGTGTGCCACATCAGATTAGGCAAACGAATGAGGGGTACGTTCATGATACCGTATTTTCCGCACTATAAGGCGCACTTAAAAGCCTTTAATTTTCTCAAAAAACGACAGTGCGCCTTATAATCCGGAGCGCCTTATATATGGATTAATTCTGGTTGTGTTTACTGACCTCGAAGCGATTTTGTGTGGTACACGGCGCTCTGTCAAAATGTTTTAGTACGACTTTGGTAAACTACAAAGCCGCACCGCTTGCAGCATTACGGCTACCGTAGTCAGGAGTCTCACCGGTAGTTCTGGACGAGGTGTAAGCATAAGCATGCATAAGTATCATAGCTCGCTGTGTGAGTCACGCAGACTCCACTAACTGTGTGTTTACATGTCTGTAATCATAAAGCTACAGCTGTCTCAGAACGCTGCCGTTAGCAGACGTGCTAACTAACGAGCTAACAAGCTAGGGGTAATCTGCCTCTATCTCTCAAGACACCTGCCCAGCTGTTCACTTGTTCTCACAACACAACTCAGTTTCTCACTGATGGCCATTATTTATTCTGTGTGTTTACATGTCTGTAATCATAAAGCTACAGCTGTCTCAGAACGCTGCCGTTAGCAGACGTGCTAACTAACGAGCTAACAAGCTACACTACACGATGTAAACAGTCCGTCCCCCAGATCGTCATAAGCTCGTCATATGCATCACATCTCGCTGTGTGAGTCTCGTACTATCTCGTGAGAATACGGACACGGAAGTGGAGAATCTACAGATTTCTTCAGAGCGCCCGCGCCTTATAGTCCGGTGCGCTTTATATATGAAAAAAGATCGAAAATAGACCATTCATTGACAGTGCGCCTTATAATCCAGTGCGCCCTATAGTGCGGAAAATACGGTAATTGTCAATAAGCATAAGTGACGCCCCGATAATATCATATAAGGCCACGCGTCCCCCACATGTCCTATACTGATGTCCGGATTTTGGGGATCCATAGAGAAAATTCAATATTTTTTTAAGAGCTTCAGCAGCAGAATTAAGGGACCTGCCTAAGCCAAGGAATGGGGAAAAAATAAAGAGTTCTGTTACGCCCGATGGTCGTACTGGCACTGAAATAAGGAAGAAATGGCTCCATGTGAAAAACGTATCACCGCAGCAAGGTGACCAATGATTGCTATACGGGAGGGGGTGAAATAATTTAAGATGTTCATAATGTAGTGTTCTACAAAAGCATCAATAGCCAATTTAAATTAGTGGTAATATTGTTATGCTTTGTGAATAAATGTAGAATTGCATTAGTCTATCATTTTGAATTCCAGAGTCAAACAGGATGACATCAACATGATTATAAAAGTGAAATTCAGGGTTTTTCAAACTCAAAATTGCTTCAGAGTAATGAAATATCTAACCCATTAGTGAAAAACGTAGGCTTGAATAACAGCAGACTAATTGCACATGACTCCTACGAGAAGTCTGGACCACTCGTGAATTGTGTTCGTACCAAAGAGAAAATTCCAAACACAAAGAAAGGTGGTGAATTGGACAAGTTCTCCTAAATCAATTACACAAGCCCCTTAAGAAGGAATCTGGTGATTCAAGTGTCTCTTGCGTGAGGCCCAACGTAGGTATACATGACACACAAACAGCATGCAATTGTGTAGATACAAGAGTATGTCTGAACAACTGTTTCTACTAACATAAGAGACAAACAAAATGTAGCCTTCTCAATAAAAGAAATAGCTGTATAGCACAGCATTTACCTGTCTGTAAAAATCAGACTGTGATAAAAAGGTCACAATAAGACCAAAGGGAGACTCAAGAGTCATATATGTTCCAAGCAATTTCCCCCAAATGAGAAACTTGACAATTTAAGGAATGAACAGAAAAGTAGATAGGGTAGATTTGTTTGTGTGTCTGTGTGTGTGTATGTGTGTGTACGAGAAAGAGAGAGAGAGAGAGGAATAGACCGACAGAGAAGGAGGGTGAGACAGAAAGAGAACTGCGTACATACTCTTATTGTAAGTCACTGTTGGCATTGAATTTGTACAGAAGAGCAAAAAACTCCAGTTTTTTCACCGTGTCAACTCTTTACAACCCTGTGTGTGTGTGTGTGTGTGTGTGTGTGTGTGTGTGTGTGTATGTGTGTGTATGTGTGTGTGTGCGCGACACTGTGCGTGTGTTCCTGTGATGGGTGGTCTCGCTCTAGTTGCTTCACTTTAAGTCGCACACACTTTACAGGGCACACACACACACACACACACACACACACACACACTTGCATGCGTGGATAAGCTTCATTGAAGAGAAAGGTTGTTTCCTAGACTTCACTTCTCTCTGCAACATGCACACACAAACAAATTTGTCGGTACATACTGGATGCATATGTGCACACGCACACACACACACATTTGTTCTCTCTATGCATGCACTTACTCACGCACACACACACACACACGTATGCAGGAGTATGTGTATGCAGGAACCTACATGAACTCTGGTTCATTCATACATAGAGATGTTTGACACACAAGACCTCAGCATGCCCACACCTCCTCGGAGCTTATCTCAGTGCAGTGTGGAGCAGCTTTTTGAAGGCAGTAGGGAGCCGGTTGTTGACGAGCCACTTAATAATTCCCTTGGACAGGCATGAAATTCTCTTCTTTTCTCCCTCTGTCTCTCTTCCTGTCTCCTTTGCTCTCGCTCTAATATTCTTCTTCCTGCTGTGTTTTTATCTGTTGTTTTTTTCACTTTCTCAATCTTTTTTTTCACTCCACTCCTTTTTTCTCTGTCCGTCTCTTCTGCCTCTCTCTCTTTATTCTGCTCTCTGTGAATCCTCTTTGCGTTTGCTACCAAACGCGAGTCGTTAGTAACATGAAGGTTATTAAGGTACTTGCAATGATAGTCTGCTTGTTGTGTGAAGAGCTAATAAGGCAGGTTGTCTGTACATTCATTCAACCTGCATTCAATCTATTTATATGAGATGACTGTGACAGATTAAACCCTCCGTGTCTCCATTGGCTGTTTTCTCTCTCTCTCTCTCTCTCTCCTCAGGGAGTCAGTTCAATTATGATTAAATAAGAATATAATTCAATTACATTTCCGTCCTCATTAGCGATGCTTGTTCTCCAACACTAACTACTGTCTGTCGTGTTCAACGCCGGTCGGACAGAGGGTCACGGGCGCGGGTTGACCCATGCAAATAGACTACCAATTAATTTTCACTGTGTCAGTGTATCCTTCTGAGTGGAGTATTGTGACCCAAAGTGGCCCAGCAACATTAGAATATGTGGTTCTAGAAGCGTGGTGATATAAGGACTGCTGACGGGTCTAGTTGGTGAACTGCTGTTGCTGGTGCTAACACGCTAGCCGTAAAATGAATACGCTATATTCGGCTATAGTCGGCCACAAAAGATCAGTGTTTATCGTTAGGAATTCCCGCCACACTCATCAGTGTTAAGGGTCCCCTTGTAACTTCCAATGTGTTAAAATTTCGCTTTTGTTGTTCTCCCTCGTGGTGCATAGATATTTAATTTGCTTGCACACACTTAATTCAGATGAAGAAAATCTCCACCGACACACAAAATAAAACAATTTAAAGACCGCTTTGTAGCCGGTTTAAATTCACTTAAGCCGATGTAAAGGATTTGGAGGCGGCAATAAAATACACAGATATCCAGTTCATCTCATTTTTTTTTACTTATTTAAAATAAATTCCCTGCTTGTTATCATTTCTTTTGGCCTGTGGTGCAGATAGCAGAGATGTAAACATGATTTTATCGGTTGCACGTATGACTACTGCCCCGGGACACACACACACACACACACACACACACACACACACACACACACACACACACACATACACACATACATTTCAACATATAGGCTACATACTAACACAAACACATTCCCTCGTCCTCTTTGATTTTTTTTTTTTATCCCTCCATCTGCTCTCCTCCCCTCGAGGGAAAAGAATCTTCCCGTTAATTTGTCTGTTTTCGTTCCCGCCCGTTGACTTTCTTTGTGCCCTTCATCTTCCTCCCATGCGCTCCCTCTTTCGTCTCTGCATGCTTTTAATCCTGTTTGTCCCCCTCTCTCTCTTCTCCTCCTGCTCACCTGCCTCTCACCTTCGACCTGCACACTCTCTCTTCTGTCGGGTTATGTATCTTCAGTGTCTATTTCGGATTTCAGGCAAGAAGTTCACGTTTTTTTAAGAAGGAGAGAGAAAAAGAAGTAAGAGAATAACAGAATAAGTGTCTTTGTGTGTATGTGTGAGAGAGGCAGAGAGATCTCATTAAGTAAAGGTCACACCACGTTCTGTGGTAGAGAACGATAGGGCATTAGCAAACTTCTCACTGGTCACATGCACTTAAACTCTTCGTTGTGTGTGTGTGTGTGTGTGTCAGAGGTCTTATCTTGTCATGTGTATTTGTGTTATTTGTGTATCTCTACCCTGATATGCTATTTATACTTGTTTGTGTGTGTGTGTGTGTGTTTTCTCTTAGTCTTGTTGTTTTTTCTGCATCTTTATGTAGGTTTCTATATACAGCACATGTGTCTGTGAATGTCGACATTTTTGATGGTTGTGGCTCTCAGTTTTCCAACCCAGTCTCCTACAACATGACGTTCCCATACAACTATTCTGCATTCTCAATTAAGTTTCAAGGGACCTTTACTTATAATGGATTTATTTGTCATTGTTGTACTGATACTTTTGCTTAAGTAAAGGATCTGAATAGGTGCCACAATGCACTTTATCGCCCCCCCAAACCTAACTCTACATGCTTTAACCAAACATTAAGATGAAACCAAAACCCAATGCTGACCTTAACTCTCAAACTAAATCTGGACCCTTTAAACAGAAGAAGACTAAAGAAGTGAGGAACAGCCAAAATGGTCTAACTTTCCAAAAATGTGTTCTTCAATCTGAAGATGTAAAAATGTGTCCTCACAAAGACAGAGACACGAGAACACACACACATTCTCGTACACCCGAGGTGCAGAACATTTTGGATTGAAACCATTTAAATGCTGATTGTGTCTGGAGACACACAGTGAACTGTGGACAATGCGGCACATTCATTCTGCATTTCTTCTTCTTCTTCTTCATCTTCTCTGTTGGCATCCTGTACGCCAACAGAGAATTCCACTAGAGTCGAATAACAGGAACACACAAACACACATTCCATCCAGAAACAGTGGGCCCAGCGAAACAACCTGTAATCAGGCTTGTGTGTGTGTTGGCGGTGATAAATGCCACCTTGGAAACTCACTGTCGAATAATCAAGATTGACGCTGGCAGACTGTGCTCTGAGGTGTGTGTGTGTGTGTGCTGGTTTGTTTGTTCTATTTTTGTTGGAAGGATATAATCAAATGTAATCTTGCTGATTACATTAATGGTGAGATTTATAATCGCCTCTTTTTATCTCTCTCCTTCCTTTAAAACTCTCTCTGTTACTTGTTTACTCCTGTCTCTCCTTCTGCATCGTTCACCGTCTCCAGTCACGTCTTCCTTCTCACGCTAAAGCACAAATAACAGCACACATGGGCAACATTTCATTTTTATGACATGTTAAACTGCATGTTGTCTAAAAAGAAACAACAGGAAGTGAAGTTTGTCTTAAACATCAAGTGTGAATTGGAAAGCTGTCGAAAAAAAACCGTGTTAAAACAAAATAATTTGACAAAAATGACAATGATTCAAGATATTTTTTACCCTTTGCTTCTTTCAGTCCTTCATAGAGCAACCAGCAGCTGTTACTTCTCATTCAGGACTGTGGCAGAGCTTAAAGAAACTTTTCCTTTCCCCTCTTTCTCCCCGTAGGACACAGAGGTGCTGAACACAGCCATTCTTACAGGTCGTCGTGTCGCTGTGCCCATCAAACTGGTTACGGTGGAAACCGACGGGCAGGTGAGGGAAGTGGACGACTCGGTCACCTGCACCTCGACAGACGTGGACGTGGTCAAGGTACGTGTTCAAAGTCAGAGAGATGTATGAGTATGAATTTGAAATGTACACATTTCTAACCCACTCACACACAACTGCAAGGGATCTCATTCATTCAGACACACAGAGTTACGTCTATATTAGGTTGTATGTTATAAAACCGCACACACCACACATGCACACACTAAGACAATCCATGTTCTGAGGACACATCGTTAATAACTGTACAGGGTTGTTGTTTTTTTTAACCAGATACATTTACACAGATCAATTTGAGATGATTAATATTGGTCCGCATTGCGGTAAAGTCAACTAGTTGATACTTTGCTTTGTGATTGAACATGTGCCAGAGTGAAAAATTGCTCAGGCATTTCACAGAATGTCTCAAGTCGTGGTCTGCCAGGTAAGTGAAATATGGATTAGGAAATCATTTCTCAAGAGTTTGAGAAATACAACCGTTTAAACAACAGGGAGGAAATCACAAAAATGTGAGGAAGTAAACGTGCGGTTATTTTACACAGCGAGCGATCCGTCTTAAATCATCATTATATTCTAACATTTTTTTGTTGTTCTCTAATTCACTTTGTGCAACAGAGCATAATGAGACACTTATCACAGTATGCAGGCTCTTTTCAATCTCACTTTGTGTTTACCGAAAGTCATATGAAAGTCTCACAATTGCTGATATGTGGGAAACTTTTCGTTTAATGACCATAAAAAGCAACATGGAGGGAACAAAGGTTATTTTTGTATACGGTTCAGTGTGTTGGGAAAGTAAAGCAGATTCATCCAATACCAGGAAAACAGATGTGGCCGTTAAAGAAACTCCATAGATCAGGATGTGATTACTGAACTACAGCTACGCCTGCATGTCGTTTTGAAAGCCTGGATTGTGAAATCGCAGCGACCCCCAAACCCGCCGATACAGAGCGGGTCGGTCACCGGTCCTGAGCGGGAGAAATTCTGCTGAGCAAGTCCGAAGGAACACACTAACCGCTACGAAGAGGTCTAAGAGTAAGAGGCTGTTGTCCCGGCAGAGATATAGGTCATAGTTACCGTGTACCGCTGAGTCCCATTTAGTGTTGAGTAACATAACTGTTGTGCTTGTTGCTGCTGTAACAAAGCTAACGAGCTTTGTTGTGTTTAAATCCGCCACCGCGAGTAAAGTCAGTAAACTGTACTTTATTAGGACCAGTGGCGTGGCTGCCAAACCTGAGTTGTGCGTGATGAAGTTACACCGACTGTACTTTACTGCTGCTGTGAGGATTTGCCTTGTTTTGAGTGCTTCTCTCCTTCTTTTCCTTCTTTTCTTTGACTCTTGACATTTTGGGGCGAACACCAATTTTGAGACTTTATCCACAGTTTGGTTATTGGTCCCTGATCCCAGGGTAGTGCCCCGTTATAGTTATGTATATACTATATATGTTAATACTCCTATTGATATTCATCATTTTACTAATGTCAATAACTTCATTTTCATACTTGCTAATAACCAAACCCGCCAGATCCCAACATCTGGTAGTAGGTTGCATCAAAAATTATGTATGACATTCAGCTGATTAAAAGTGCCCTGTGGCGTTTTTGTGTAAACAAAGTTTCTGTTTACATTCAGTGTTCTATATATCCTGAGGCCAGACACATCATTTGAATGCATTGCCTTTCGACATTTCTTTGAAAAATATGCATCCATTTTCACTTAGCTGTTTCTCTTCCCTTCCTGTGCATTGCTGTGTTTCATGGCAAGCTACCTGTACGTGGCATGCATGCACATCCTCACACTCGTAGAAATATTGCTCCAAAGTGTTATAATGGTCAGAGACTCCTGAGGCTCCTGTTAGCTTCCTGAAAGTGGAAGGTACATATTCCATCCCTAATTTCAGCTCAATCTGCTGGTTACTTTAATACAATGTTGTCCAACCAGAAACAGGCAGTTGTGAAATAACCTCTTCTGTGTATCAACATTGTTAAAACTTTAGTTTATATGGTATTTATATCATTGATAGCATTTTCTTTAATCACGGTTAAATGTGCTGTGTGCATGAAAACCACACGTATAAGCCTCAATGCATGTCCTCTCTATCCTGCTTTTCTTTTTGTCTCCGTAATCATTCCTTACTGTTCGCTTAATCCCCTCCACAAGGAGGTCAGAGGTCAGCGTCAGCTAGAGCAGCCGTCATGGATCTGGCAGTGATCCAGTGTCTCTCTGAAGGGGGCGGGACAGGTTTGAGTTTGAACCTGGTGAAAGGACAATCTTTCCACTCCGCCACATAAACTCAACAGAAATACCGTCCTAATTAATAAAACCTTCAAAAAAAAAAAAGTACCTTTACAGAAAACATGCTGATACTATGGATTGAAGATTGATTCTTCTTGTGCTACTTCTCCTCTGTGCCCTTAGGGCCTAAAGTGAAACGCACTCTTGCTGTGACAGCTTCAATATGAGGCCAATTTCCTGGTACAAGCCGACAGGAGTGGTGCTGTTTAAGTACGATCAATAACAACACAGCGAAAATGGAGGGAACTCATTCAGATGGATGTAATGTTAGCTCTCTGTGTATGTAAGTGTGTGTGTGTGTGTGTGTGTGTGTGTGTGTGTGTGTGTGTGTGTGTGTGTGTGTGTGTGTGTGTGTGTGTGTGTGTGTGTGTGTAAGGTAGGGTTTGGGAAAGAGTTGCTGGCTTGTGTGTGAATATTTGTGTGTGGGGTGGAGATCTTTATAGACAAACATACAAACACCGAAAAAAACACACACACACACCACATGTTTAATAGTTGTCTAATATCCACGTTACACGTAGATAATTTACATCAACTGTAGGCAATCTTTTTTTTGTTTCATAATTTTTTTTTATTTAAAACAATGAGCAGCCTAAAGCTGCATTTGGAGAAACCACAAAGCAAAGTGTTGCCTCAATAAATCCACCTGCATTTGACAGCTGTAATATTTATGACTGTGTTTTTGTGTTACAGAGTCAGACTGATATCAATACTTACCAGGATCTCCAGCTGTTTATGCTACTTTACTTCACACTCTCTCCCTGTGCCTTTCACAAAGTAAACCCACACATGTTCAGCTCATGCGTCTTTGCCTCATTTCTCGCCTCCTTGATCAACACCTTGCCTTTCCATCCATTTTGTATACACTCTAGGCGGCTTTATATGTATTTAACCAGTACTTCTTCATTTCCCCTGCAAACCAGGGAATTCATGTGCAAGGGTAGAAGCATACATTATAATAATTGCTAGGAAACTGCTGTATACTGAAGTGTCAGCATCCACCCTGCTTCATACCATTAAAGCTTGGACCCCTGAATTACATATCCCAAACCTAATTACTTATTGTATTATTGATATATACGTGCTGGAGCATTTCCTTCGCTTGCACGCAGCTCTCAACATGGCAGCGGCTGAGCCGATGGTTCAGGGAGGAGGAGGGGGAACCGAAGGGTAAGGTGCTATGTGCTTCCAGGACGACGCCTTCAGTGGGTCAGCTGAATCTGGCAGCCGCGAGCTAGCCATTGGAGCACACTCACGTGCATTAACATGTACTAAAAGGCTATGCTATGCGAAGCATTGGTACAACACGCCACATAGGAGACACTAGAGGCTGTAAAGCAACCTTTAAGCCATTCTACGTGCTGATTGTGTTTGTTTGTGTGGAAATAAGAGGGTGCGCATGATGATTGAGTGTCAGCAAACAGCTGTTGTTTGTTGACATCTGATCCGATAGATATTTCTATACAAACACACACACACACACACACACACTGACACACTGACACACTGACAAACTCAGAGAATCTTCAACACAGCCAGCTTTTTGACAATGGGACCCATGGGGTACAGCTCCAGGTATCTGTAGCTGTCAGTGAGTCACTATGAGAGCTGTAAAGTGCAATAACGCAAACATGTGTTACACTTTACAACCCCCCCTCCCCACACACACACACACACACACACACACACACACACACACCACCCTCGTTAGCCTAATCCTGAGCGGGCAGCACACAGCAGGTGAATTTGAAACACCTTTCATGATGAAACTTATCATTTAAAAAACGCAAAACAAAATTGAACAGACCATTTCAGAACACTGGACACAGATTAAGGAGTTAATTGCATTGAGTAAATTCTAAAAAATTATATTTGACTCCTCCTCATCACTTTTTGTCGCAGAGTTCAGGGTTTTATTAGCAAAGTTATAAAACGTAAAAAGCCCACCTGCTCACTCAATTCAGATTGTGACACATCTGTACTGTATAGATAGGTGGAACAAGCTTTTCTTTCATGGCCACATTTTTTTTTTATTTGAAAATCGGTCAGAGCAACAAAGATTAGGCCTACATCAATTGTGAATACAAGTAAATGGGTGAGGAAAATCCCATACTTTACTTTAAGACCAGACTGCGAGCGTGTGTAGTTTTATTACACAGGATGGCCAGCCCGATTGTTTTAATTAGACTAGTTTCAGTTTTGAGAAGGATTTTCAGTGCTTAATGTGATGGAGAGACACTGAAGCTTGAGAGGGCTGTGGGGCGCACACCTGGCACCTGTCTCTCACCTGACGATGAGGCTGCAATGCGCACTCTGGCCCCTCCCTCACTTGATGTTTAACAAAAGTCTTACTGAAGCCAGTGAGGAGAAGAGCGAAAACATCATTTCCACCGAGAAAAAAGCCTTCCGTTGCCATTCTTTGCTCTTCTTTCAGTGAAGAAGTGCTCTCCACTTCTGATATAACTGATGCTTTGCAGCATATGTAACCTCTTCTGGAGCTGCCATTTTATTCAGAAAAGATTGTTGCCTCTCTGTCTTGTCTCGCAAACAGCCAGTAGCTCCTCACAGGCCGCTGACTGTGCCGTGCTCTATCTAACCAGAGACATTACATGAAGCCTGACGGATTTTTGTCTGCTTTATGGTTCTGTGATTCTCGCATGATCTCATGCCATCGCCACGAATCTTATCTGCAGACCTCCGTCTGGTTTCAATATTAGTACTCAACTGTATTATAACACATGTAATAGTTGATCAAAAGTGTTTTACAGCACAGAGAGAAGAGCAGAACAAAAGTAAATAGACATAAAATGCGAAAACAAATTGAAATCACGAGGTATAATACACAAAGAAACAACTCGAGACCATCTAACAATCTGTCCACAGACAGAAATAAAAACACACACACCTGGTAAAGTACTCACAACCGCACACATTCTGCCATGATTACCTACACACACACACTCAAAAGGTGCAAACAATGCCAGCGTTCTTGTCACAGCTGGAAACAAACACCACCAAAGTCCTCCGACGTAGATAAAAGATCTGTCCATTAAACACAGCAGTCCTTGAAGTGCATTTTGCCTTTGAAGCCTCGTATCCACAGAGCAACATGTTCTGAATCGAATGGACTTCTGTAGTAGCTTTTATAATTCCTTATAGATCCGGGGCGCTGCAATAATAAAAAAGCATTAAGCCAGCAGAGGAAAGGAATGGCTGAGTCAAGGAATGACCCCGCAAGTTTCCTCCACATGTGTTTAAACTGTCGCATTCCACTTTGGCTTCATTCCTAAAACAAACTCTAGGAAGGAAAACAATCCTTCTCTGTAGCAAGTTACAAGCAATAGTCTAAGGACGATTAGAGTTCTCATTTGGTTTCACATCACATTCCATTCACCAACCTTTTGTTTAATTACTCATGGTGGATGAATGTTGGCGGGGGGGAATTGCACAGTGCTTTTTGCCTTCCCTGCTAATGAACATATGAATAAAAACGACTGGCTGAGCCTGTCACTGGCTGTGGTGCACTGCTGTAGATTTCAGGGATGCAGCTTGTGTTTTTCAGTTTAGCCCATTTATCGCTGACAACAACATAAGCAGCAGTGATGTACTACATAGATAATAACTTCCCCCCCCCTTTTCTACAGCCCTCCCTCGCTCTTCACTGTCAGTGTAAACTATCTTGTTACGCTGTCATTTGTGATGTGTGTATGTGCCGCTATTGTTGACAAAGCAGTATGTGTAGGTCAGCGGTGTCAGAGCCAGTAGGGGACGGATAGGGGACAAGCACACACACACACACAAATTAGTACCGTTATCCTGACCTCACGCAAGCCTTTCTCTGGCAAAGCAAGGAGGTGAGGAGGACGAGGGGATGCGATGAGGAGCGGTGAGAAGGTGACGAAACAGATCGATGAGGAGAGGAGATAAGATGAGAGACCTGGGAAGTGAAACGATACAAGATTTTGGATGAATGGGGAGCAAAGTAAACGATGAGAGGAGAGAGGCAAGAAGTGAAAGGAAGGTAGAAAGAGAGAGAAAGAGATCAATTGAAAGAGATTTTGAGAGGAGAGTTGCTGAAGCAAACACAAGACAATATCCCACAAGCTTAACACCTAAATCCCTGAACAGGAACAATTGACCGTTGGCTAAACGAGGGTTAGCCGGTTAGCTAATCCGGCGCCGTCCTGCTCGACTTGGGGAAGTTTGCACTCCAGGAACTTAAGCCAATGTTTTCTAAGATAGGGTCACGTTTGCCAAACACATCGATTAGTCCTCCATTTTAAAGGCCTTTTAAGAGTACAACCGTCGAAAGCTTGACAGGCGTCACAACAGCAGCTAAAAGGGCCAGGCCAGGTTTAATGGAGGGTCTCTGAACAAAGGAGGGGAGACCCACGCATGAGTTGAAGTAACTATTAGGGACATTTGTGAACTGATAAACTAAATGTAACAAGAAAAGACTGACTGACTGCCAGCAGCTTATACGGCCTTCTTGCAACCAAACCAGGTGAGCTGAATCCCTCTGACGACCTGACTCCGCCCTCTGTGGCTCCTGGAGGGAGGGGCCAGCTCAGAGAGGGCAACACACACTTGAACACACTTGAGACACACACACACACACACACACACACACACACACATTTGTGTAATATTTTGTGCCGTACTGTACATAAATCCTAAAACCAATACATACTTGTGTCCTATTTCTCCTCCATATTGGACATACACACACTTTCTATAACACACTTCTTGTTCACACACACACACACACACACAGATCATCTTCACAGAGACACACAGGGGATTCAAGAGGTAATTGGTTCGTGTGGCGATTCCTTTAGTGATGTCGTCAGTAATTGAATTTGACAAAGACGGAGACAAAAACACTCGGAAGTGATGGAGGAGGGTGTGTGTGTGTGTGTACGTGTGTGTGTCTGAGTGCATGTTTGAGGGAGATTTAGGGTGTGTGTTTCTGCACAGATACAAAGCAGATTAAGAATTGATCTGTGTGCCATTTAATGAACCAGTCGCGGAGTTTGACACGCGTCTACGTGACCCCACATGCATGCTCACATGCACACATCTCTCCGTCCTTGAAAAGGCGCTGTGCGTTTGTAGTCACACGGTGTCTTTGTCAGAAGACATTTGATGAGAAATGCAAAAAAAGTATCCTTCACATTTGAAAGACGGATATTTGACATTCACATTTACATTCCCTGTCCTAGTTAACGCTCGTGTTTGGATCAGATTTACAGTGTAATTAGTGTAGTTGTGCTCAGTTAGGGATGCTCCGGGTACTTCGATGTAAAATTGATGAACACACTAACGGTTGCAACCATTTACCTCCAACTCTCTCGTCCCTCCGCTCTGTGGGTTAGAGAGTTTTGGGGCCTCAGATGGTTTAAAGTTTGGGAATGAATAAAGTGTAGCAGTTTTTGTAAATATGTGGGACTGTGGTTACAGGAAGTGCTTCATCATAGTTTGAGTTAAGCGGACATCAATCAATTGGATGCAGGTTTCTGAAGGTCACGAAGCTATTCTTGTCGATGGAGGTGGCGGAGCACATCGCATTTAAAAGACAGAGAGGGACACATTCTTTAAAGGAGAGCCTACATGTCGTCGCTTCACCGGAATATAAAAGAGGGGGAAGACGTGAGGAGTGTGGAGGAGGTGAGGCTGCAAGGCAGGCGAGAGGGAAAAAGAGAAGCGCGAATCCTGACGGCCACCAGGGGGCAGAGCTGCTTTTGGGTTACGATTCGTGTGACCCTTAATTACGTAAAGGCAAGGCTGAGGGTGACGGACCATGACCGATCCTGTGTCCCGTACCCCCCGTAGTTACTGTTAATAGGTCAGACAAGCTTGACAAAAAGAAACATGGCAATGAAGTTTCCATTCATCCAGGTGCCGAGTAAGTATTAAATCGATAGCGTTGTGATGTTAGCCTTTGTGTAGGCTTTATAGAAATAACACCAAAAGCTGCTTCGGGGAGGTGCGTAGAGATGATGTAATGAAAGGAACGTAAGCCTCACCTATCTCTCATTTTCCAAATGTCTTTAATGTTACCACAGAAAAAAGGTGGACGCAAACCTGGATGTCGTTGGTGATCCGACATTAGGCTAACCACTCTATCTATCTAATCTAGTTAGTTAGCGTTTTGCTAATAAGATGTGACGATATAGAATGTAATGTGTCTATGAAGATGGCGACACCAATGTAATGTGACCGACCACACTTGCACAACAGTTATTGTGAGAGAAAAGTATGAAGGGCTGATATACTGTCACACTATGTGGGGTCATTGGGGGAGGAAATGACTTGTAGAAACTGAGATGGAAAGTAAATGTTTCTTTAATATGACATGCTGCACAAAATGTCGAGTTAGGAAAAAAGGAAACCTTTCAGAAAGCACATCAGGTTCTCATCAGTGCTGATAAGGCTCCCCTTTTCTCCTTTTTTGCAGGCTTCTTTTGAACTATATGCACTTAAAGCAATTATTAGTGTCTGAGTCATCGCAGAGGGAATATCAAATTTTGTTAGAGAATTGAAAAGAAAATCAATAAGCAGGTTTTTGTGACACCAAATCCATCTTCTCCCTCTGGGCTTAACAATACCTCTATTACTGCCATTTCTTCTGAGTTCATTTCCTGTTACTGCCAAGTGTTGCTCGCCCTATGACACACTATTCATAACGTCAAGATGAGTTGACATCAAGCTTCAGGAGCAAGTGGAACTGATCAAAATTAATAAATCTAATATAACTCAGTGAAATTAAATTGCTGGATGTTGCTGCAGTACATTCATGGTTCAAGGATCATTTATTGTCATTCTGCTACACAGGGTTGCACAATGAATTGCATTGTGTGCCTCTATCCCTTTCTATAGCTTCAGCCTTTTTGTGTCACATTTGCCAGAATTGACTATAAACATTCTGTATAGGTTACAGAGTGTTCGTCTGAGAGCATGTATGATGTTCTTTCCTCTTGCAGTGAATTTGAATTCCGGCTATTATGTATTCCATTGTGTACTTACTCTTGGTCAATGTGAGAGTTGTCACTGTGTACATCCATCAAAGTCACAAGGACAATTTCATGTAGATGTATTGCTCTTGGCTAATAAATTGATTCTTCGTGCTTTGTTTTAAAGATTTGGAGCTGCTGCCCGGCTCTTCATTAAAACAGATAACAACTTAAAAAAGCAATCATGCCTTGAGTGTTTAAACTCCTTGCTTGGTGTATATATATATATATAAAATGTATATTTGTACAGTTAGTTTTGAAGTGCACACTTTTCTTTTGGCAAAAAAAAAAAAAAATGTATTCACGATCTTTTAATCTGATGAATGGATATGAATAACGGATTATTACAGTCACATTGGGATATTTATTTTCAGCTTCAAGCTGGAACGCAGTAGTCCTGTGTAAATCTCTGGGTAGTGCAAATAGAGGGGTCCCTCCTCTGATGCTCTCCCTAAGGTTGCTTCCTTTTTTTTCTCCCTGTTAAAAGGTTTTTTTTGGGGGAGTTTTTCCCTGTACCGATGCGAGGGTCCCGGGACAAAGGATGTGTACAGATTATAAAGCCCTCTGAGGCAAATTTGGGATTTGGGATTCTGGGCTATACAAAATAAATTAAATTGAATTGAATTGAATTGCAACCATGGCATTGTGAGTTAATTTGGATAAAAGTGCCAACTAAGTCGCGCATTTAAAAATATTTCTTAAAAATCAACCGAGGGAATCGAGTTTGCCATCGTTTCACCTGTAAACCTTCTCAGCAGCCTGTTGCAACCATACAACTGATTTCTGCAAGACACAGCACAATTGTGGAATTTAAAATCAAAGTTCTCTTCAGCATTTTGTAGCTAAACGCCGGTCAAGACAAGGACAAGACACAGAATCACTATTAGCTTTTGGGGTGCTTCCTCCAGTGCTGAGAAATGAAGACAACCGCTGAAGTGCCCAACACTGCAGTTCCTCAAATGGCCACTTGAGGCTGACTCAAATAGCGAGTTAATCCCCCTATAGACTCCCAGGAAAGAAGAAATTAACATGTTTGCAGCCTGGTAAAAAAAAAAGTCTTGGTCTTTATAGCTAAAATCCCCGCTCATGACAACTGCAAAGGGGTGAATTTTTATTTCACTCTCCCTTTTAAATTATATTAGGGCTTAGAGTTAGGCATTATTGAGGGTGTGGCCGCTTTGAGTGACAGATGGGTACCGTCTCAGGTGCTAGCTCTGTCCTCTGCTGTGTCATCCGGGCCCGCCTTAGCTCCACAGAAGATCCACCTCTGTGCCCACTTTTGAATTAGGCTGTGTCATCACTGCCAAGATGGCTAACAGCCACGGAGTCACCCAATTTGAGCTTCCCGAAGATTCTCTTCAGAAACATATGGATGACATCATGGAGACTATGTCCTTATCAGATGTTTTTTTAAGTTTAAAAAGTAGCATAATGCAAATCACAAATGAAGTTAAGGGTATGCCGTTGACCTTAATGACTGGATTGATGAGGAGAGAATGAATTTTGTGAGAGAATAAGTAACAAAAACAGGACGAGGACGAGGAGAGAACCTGTCAGAGGATTCTGTCCAGGTGCCTTGGGTCAGTTGAGAGCCTAGAAAAGAAATTAAAGGTAAAGTGGATTAAAGGCAGAGGTCACACACACACACACACACACACACAATCACGTCTAAACTCACACACATTTTCCATTTAGCAGTAACAGGCTTAGGAAATAGCCAGCGATTTAAAGCCGACAACATCAGACCAGACCATTAGCAACACCCAAAGACATATATCTGTGGCAGCTGCGACCTTGATGGGGTCTAAAACTGTTTTTCAGACCTCCAGTGATCCAGTTCTTACCGCACAGAAAGACATTTTTTTTGTTAAATCAGCAAAACCCTGAATGCTCCCCAGTGCACCCCCATCAAATGTTCAACAGATTGCTTAGTGACAAAAACATTCAGGAAGTGGAATGAAAAAATACTTCACTCTGATATGGTTCAGTGTCACTAGAGTCAACAGTAAGACAGAAATCTCTTGCATCAATCTTGTATCAGAACTGATTTTATATTAGAATTCCTAGTATTGAATTATTTAGAACTCAGTGGTTTATCTGCATATGCCGGGCCGCGAGTTTTTCTGTTAGACGTTGTATTACACAAACATTACAAAAATGATACAAACTTCCTGCATTGTCTGTGCCGCCAACTCTGTAACCTTTAATAGTCCACTACACATGTGCCAGTGCTACCGGTGTATTTTTCATTTTAGATACTGATTAAGTGTTTATATGCCCCAAACAAACAGTATGAGCAATTTGATGGAAAAAAAGTAAATTACACAAAAAGTTCTGCTGGCATTCTGTGTTCTTTTCCTTTAGTGTATGCCAAGGAATTTTGCCACAAAAAGAGTTCCAACCAGCAGTTCTTCCTTTCTAACTGGTATTCGCTCACTTTGTGTCAGTAGCAGATGTACTTGCAGTCCATCTCTGCGCCCATGTTCATGTTAGTCTTAAAATGAGGTTAGGTCAGGTGCATTGTTGGCACATTGCTATCTTGAAGCAGTCAATGGCACTGTGTAAAGGACGCATTATTACGACTGACCACGCCCGCAATTAACTTGCGCCATGAACTTTAAACTTAGTGAGTGCTAGTGAAGAGAGCTCAATACGTTACGTGTGGTTACTGGTGTTGATAGAGGCAAAGTGGGAGAGACACATAAGGGAATAAAAGAGAGGAAAGGTGAGAAAGAGAGTGAAATATTAAGGAGGAAGGGATGTGTGTGCGCGCGCTCGCTTGCAGCAAAGGGTGAATTATGGCTGAGGTGTTATGCTGTGCCTTGTGTCACACTCGCCCTCTCACCTCCATAAAATATACTGGCCTCAATCAATAACTAATTAGCTGCTAATTACTATGCTGAAATACACAGCAGCAATCACATAAACATTCAAACATCCACGTATTGATAACTTATGTAGGGTGGTGTTATCTGTTACACCTCCGCAATGCTTTTTCAACACAAACACACAGATATAATTCAGGGCTATCACTTGACGAAGGTGAAATGGTCAAGGAGACCGTTTTGACGACCAATACTCTCACAATTAGAATCTGATGAGATCTTAACGGAAACCCTTTACTTAAACATATGTGGTAGACCTACATACAGACTGGGCCTTACCTGTGTTAGCCGCTGCTCTGTCTGCACATGTATACGCTTGGACATGTACATTTAACATGCAGCCTCACTCCCACTATTGGATGCTGTGTCCCTTTTTTGCTATAGAGTCTATATTTTCTTGTTTGTTTTTGGCTCATTTAAAGTGAATAAATATGACATATGTTCTCCTCCTCCTCTAAACATTTAGCTGAGGGGAAGGCACTCAGTCACATCAGGATACTGAAGTAGAAAACCAGATATGTTTACCCTTCAGATTCACCATATGTTTCATACTTGAACCACTGCAGAATAATTCATTCCCAATCACTTGGAAAAGAAACGGTGAACACGTTTCTTTTGTTTATTTACTTTTCATACGAAGATTATTTAAAAAAGCTAAATTGTATTTTTAATGGTGTTTCACTCTGGCCAGCAGGGGGGCTACGTCCACCTCCTTCCTGCCCTCATGCACCCCAGTGGCCTCCCTTTCTCTCTCTTTCTCTCTCTCTCTCTCACCCTGACATTTTGGCAGCTGTTGCCATGCATCCATTTTGCATTCCCTATGGGAGCCATGTTGTTTCCTGGCAGTGCATTAGCGCTCCATCACTGGCACACGAGGACAGTTCAGACACTTACAGACAGGACTGCTGCTAGTTGTCCTCTGTGTGTGTGTGTGTGTGTGTGTGTGTGTACACACATCGGTCTGCCCTGCCCTGTGCTTGACCTGTCTTTGTAATGATGCAGCGTCATTGGTAAGAGAAGTAAGCTCAGTTTTTTCTCCTCAAGATCTGAGTAGCAACTTTGTGAGTGAACGAATAAGTTTGTGTGTTTGCGTGTCTTTGAGATCAGTGCCAAAGAATTACCTTAAGCATGTATTTAACAGTCCTTTACTTTAAAGACTGCAACTGAAAATGAAGACACACACTCTCCCTCTCGCTAAAACAGAACAATTAACCAGAGATCAACTGACCCTTCGCTAAGCCCCGCCCCTGCTGCTACTCTGCCACTAACTGCACTCCCTGAATAAATAGTATCAAACATTAAATAGTGATTACAGAGAAAAGCAGACAGAAGGATGCCAAAGTTATTCAGCACCGAATACAGGTTCATAAGATAAAGCCTTACAGATCACAGTATCAAAATGCTTACAGATGTTCCCAAATCTTTTAACAAGGAGCTAAACTGTCAACACAAAACAAAACAGAAAGACAGAAGCTCTGCAGCCTATGAAATTGGCAGTAAAGTTCATATAACCAGACACAAGCAGAGTCTGTCAAGCCTGTCAGGTCCTTTCACACTGTGATCAGGTTGCAGGTTGTAAACCATGTTTACTCTTTGTCTATCTATTCGCTACTATCGAAGTTAAACTGACCCTAACGTTAACAGATTGGTGGCTATAGAATGCAGAGGCAGTGGAGCGCCATACCTTATTCAAAGAAATAAAAGTTCTATATATTTCCACATATATTAAATCACTTGGGGTTAAATTGGGTAAAATACCCCCGAGGGCGTAGCTGCTTTTAGAGCTGTGTGAAGCATTAGTGACACTTTACATTTACTGCAGCTGCACTGGATATATCTTCCAACCGAATAAATACAAAAAGGAAAAATATTACTTGAAATCCATTTAGAAATCTATGTATGCTATTATTTCTAAAAAGGGACTGTTATCTAATTACCCCAACTTTGGTTACTTTTACAGATGTATTCTTATCTTGTATTTTTCCATACACTGTTCCCGTGTGTGTGTGTGTGTGTGTGTGTCTGCGCTGTATATAATCTTCTTTTCTACCAACTAAGTGAAACATAAGCACTTGTCTCCCAGTGGTTGTGCTCACACACACATACACACACACACACACACACACACACACACACACACACACACACAAAGCGACAAAGGAGATGTGCAAACTTTAACTCAACCTGACAAAATAAAAGAGAGAGAAAGTGACGATCGAAAAACAATGTATATAAATGTAGTAAATACAGCTAGAAAAGGGAGGAATATGCCTAAAGAAAAAGACAGATAGTTTATATGCTGGAGGAGAAAGGAGGCCACACACCATGAAACACAAATCTATTTATTTCAAGAACATATATACGCGTATGATTGTTCATCAATAGAACATCAACAAACTTGTTTAGACTCCAGAATAGACAGAGACTATTGCTCCGTTCGGTAAAGCATCGGTCCATTGATACGTTGCTGTCCACTTATCCAGTCCGGTTCGAGGTCTCAGGGAAAGCAGACCAGCCCTGATGTCCTTGTTTTCCCCGGCCACGTCCTCCAGCACCTCCTGGGGGATCACGGCTGGTTGGGATGTAAAATCTCTCCAGTGTGTTGTGGGTCTGCCCCCGGGGGTCTCCTCCCAAGTCGGACGTGCCCAGAATAGCTCCACGGCATCCAAGGAGGGCATCCTGATCAGATGCCTGCACAGTTTGATGCTGTTTTCTAGTTCCTAAATTGCCTCCGTCTCCAGTCATTTCTTTTCTCTGCCCTTCTTTGTCATGTTTACCACGTCTCCTGTTTTTGCACTCAGCCTTAAAAGTTGAGAAGGGAAAACACAGAGGAGGAATGAAACAGAGAGAGAGCGAGACAGAGAGAGAGAGAGACTGCCTAAATCAACTGCAGTATTGCTGCATTTCCTCTCTGCTCTGTTGTCTTGTTAGCAGCCAGCGGTCGGCCTCCACTGCAGGGCTGTTACTCTTAACGTTAGAGAGGCCGGGGCTGTTGGACCGCTTTCACCAGCATTACACAAGTAATGTTTACACACACAATGTTTATAGAGTGAACCGAAGGCAGGTTTCATCTTTGTATAAATGACTGTTTGGTGGCCAACGAAGTGAAGTCTCAACATTTCCGCTACACAGATTATAAAAGCCGTCAGTTTCACGTACGCTGTATGGAACCGTATGTTTTCTTCCCAGTCAAACTGGATCCACCGCAGTCAGCAACAAGACAGGTTTCATGATACAATACTAACTTTCTAAGACAATGGAACTTATTCTGTGTTGCACGGATAGCCTTTTAATGCAGAAGTAACAGTAGAAGTGGTGATCAAAGACTGAGGGTATGACCTGGTTACTTGTTGTGTGAAAAATACTACTTAAGCCAAATATTGTCATTTTCCTCTACCAACATTTTAGAAAGTTGTAAAATCAGAAAGTAAAGACCATGGAGTAATTGTTTAAATTATACCTAATTCAATTCTTTTTTACAACTTCAAGATAGAAAATGCGTTAGCTCTCATGCAGGATAGAAGAAGGAATACACGACGTGTGTGGTGACTGTTGTATCTTATATTTAAATATGATTTTAATACGGTGTCAGGAATGAGCAAAAAAAAGACCAACTCTTACAGCAAATACAGACACTTACTGAAGCACCCACACACACACACACACACACACACACACACACACACATACATAGGCCACAATAGGGCCATACAAGCAGACATATTGGGGCCAGTGTTGACTTATATCCCTATGCTAATAAGCATGCTAATTTGCACTACTGTCCAACACACACATACACGCAAGTATGAACACACACCACGAGAAAAGCCTCCTGCCTCTTCCTAAAGCCCTGTAGACCTCCCCACCAAGGACAGGGGAGTCAAAGTTACAGAGTCTTTGAAGTAAAGATTTTACAAACTACTTTTCCTCGTCTTATTGGAGAGAGACAGTGAAGAAGAAAGAAAGAAGAGGGTTTAGTGTAACAAAGAATAAGGGCAGGTAGGATGTGATCATCCTCGCTGTGAAATGTAACTTGGTCGAGGCTGCTAATTAGTTATTAATTGTAATTGTACCAATATTGCACAAAAAAAATGCCACTGATCTATTTCATATGATTTCTGTTGTGTTACGTTGCTATTGACTGGCAGATACAGTTACGGGGACATGGAGGTGATGTTCCCCTAATGCAGCACAGCATCAGCTGGACTATCATCCAGAGGACAGATGTGGTAATGACAACTGGCTGCGGGAATGAACAACAAGGCGTGAATAGATTTGTTTTATAGTTAAAGACCAGAAAAACACAAAAGATATTTAAAAAGGGTTTTCTTTATTATTGCAGTGGTTTAACTGGAAGCGAAACATTACACCTCATACATCCATTTATTTCCTTTTTCCCGTCTCTGTAGGAATGTTTCCATCCAAGAGTACGATGAATTACAAACACAATTTTCAAATGCCTGTTAAATCTGTTGCTATTAGCTTATGTTGTATGCTTTCATGAAATATAATGATTAGATAACAAGCAAGTCATTGTTCTGTAGTCTCAGCAAATGGTAAAACAATGATGGTTAACAGTTACTGTAAAGTACCCAAACAACCGTTATTGGCTCCATGGGAGCGACAGCAACCTTGGCAGGGCTAAAAGGTTGTAGTTAACAGGTACTTAGTGATGGATAAAGTAACTTTTAAAATAAATAAATAAAATAATCCCACCCATCAAAAGGAGAGGCTGTCATGTGTCTTTCATACCTCCTTCTCTCTGTCTCTGTCTTTTCTTTCGTATATATCTTTTTATCTTTCTCTCTCCTCCTGTATCTTTTGGGTTTTTTGCCGTGTCACCTTCTGGCTGTTTTTTCTCGTTAACTTTTCATAACTCCTGCCATTCTTTTCATTCCATTACTGGATTCTTTTTTTCTTTTTTTTCTCTATTCATTTCTCTTTCTTTATCCCTCTCTCCTACTCTGTCTCCATCCCTCTCCTCTCTCTTGATTGGACAGTTTTATTGTGCAGAAAAACAAAGTGCAAATGGCCATTAGAGAACATTTAGCTCCCTCCTTTTCCAAATTCAAAATGACAGGCCTAGTGATATGCCGCTGACTCGTGTGTGTGTGTGTGTGTGTGTGTACCTTCCAACTGCTCTCCCCATCAGCTATCTATTATCTGAGCCAAATCAGAATAATATATCAGGCCACAGGCTGCTAACGGGTGCACTTGTGCGTGTGTATGCGTGTGTGTGTGTGTGTGTGTGCGTGTGTGTGTGTGTGTGTGTGCGTGTGTGTGTTTGTGTGTGTATGTGTGTGTGTGTGTAGGTGTGTGTGTGTGTGTGTGTGTGTGTGTGTGTGTGTGTGTGTGTGTGTGTGTGTGTGTTGTGTGTGTATGTGTGCCTCCTACCTAAATGACAGCCATATGAAACAATGTGCAGAGGAGATTGGCCTAGAGTGGGTTTTTCTTAAATGACGGACAGGTGGGAGGTCTAATCCCATCAGAGAGTTGATTAGCCTGTCCCTCAGGGCCCGCCCCTGTCTACTGAGTGGGCCCTGATTGGATGATATGATTCTTAAAGTCGGATGGATTGGATTGCCCGAGGCAGAGAACAAGTGGAATAGGCAGAGAGGGAAGGAGGGAGAGTGTGAAACACACAGAGAAAAAGATTGATAAATGAAATCTGAGAGCGAGAGAGATGGATGGATTGTGTTGCAGGGAGACAATATACATCTGAGAGAGGCTAATAGTGAGAATCTGAGACTGTAAGAGATAGACGGAAGACAGAGGGGGAAGTAACTGTATATTCAGACAAATCACTTAGCTTGAAGGGAGATGAATATGGATTTAAATAAATGACTCAGCTTGGGGAGATCACCGGTAAATGGGGGTGAGTGGGTGGTTGACACGCGGGGCTCCTGAGTAGGTTTTTGAGGAAGGGAAGGGGAGTCGAGTGGAAGAGAGAAGAGTAATAAGCTCAAATCTCATTCCATATTTTGGTTTATGCAGCACTAAAAAAAAACAAGAAAAAGCGAGCAAAGTTTTTTTTTTTTTTATATCTCTGCTGGTTTGTTTTTCATTTTCGAGGCAGGTTTTACATCGTGAATACGGTTTGGAGTACACAGTTACTGGTTCACTTTTATATAAGATGTGGCCAAGGTGCAGCATGCTGCAGCTAATGATAGGTCAAAACAATGTGTATTGCAAATATGAAATGAACATGCACAGAGCAGCATAATATAGATGAACTGAACAGTATATATATAGGCTGAAACTTTCCCCAATACAAATATAGTGAAATCTAAAGTCAGTAGCTGAGAACTGTGGAAGTGTTTGAACACCAATTCAAGTAAAGCAGAACTTGGCCAGTACAAGAAACTCCACACTCACTAGACGACCTCATACAATAATTTGCACTAAATAAACAACATTTCAAATAGCTCTTAGCAGAAGAAGAAGGTATCGCTATCATCACTGGTCTGTCACCAGCGAGAGTCAACATATTGTGAGCTGGATTATGATTATTCTAATAAATAAAGTCACCAGTGGAGGTCTGAGATATGTTTTATCTCAGACCTTATCACTGGTAACAGTGGTAAGAAACAAATTGGTTTAATGTAACGCTCGGGCTTCTAAACTGACAGGGCCATTGCTTTTATTAAGGTCTGACATTCAAAGAACGAGCAGAAGTTCCTTCGGGGGACGGCGCCTAAAACAGCAGCAGGTGGTTTGACAAGCGCACAGTGAGCATCAGGATTGTTACAAGCGCTGTGTGCACGTCCATGCACACATCATATTTAGACATGAGCACCATTTAACCTCAAACACAGAAAACACTCACAGAAAGCCAGAAATAAAACATGTCATTTTCTCTGAAACAAGCCTGAGGTCTGTGGGTCAGAGGTTCCCGGGATGCATAATAATCTCCTGTTTTAGCCTGCAGGAGAATCATTATAAGTAGAAGTATGTCGTTAAAGAAAAGAGCCGAAAAAAGTGTTTTAGAAAGTCAAATTGTCATAACATTGCGTAGCTTATATGGGTGTTTGTATACTATGATAATAAATGGGTAGAGCTTTTGACACTTGTAAAAGCTGTGAGGGAAAATAAGAACATTTATACCACCTCATTTTCTCAAGGAAAGAAAACAAAACATCTGCATGTTTTTCCTTTAAAAGCCCTCAAAAAGTCTCTGCTTTCTACCGAAACACACTTTAAACAGCCAAGCTGTTCTGTGTTTGCTGGAATTGCTACTGAGAAGTTTGTAAAGCTTTCAGCCCTGTTGGAGGCTTGTACAATTGTTGTGGTGTTGTTTGCGGTATTTGATGAAGGTGACGACAGTTTTTTCTGGCCTTAGTGTTTTCAACAAGTCCTAACTGCTGAGATCCACACTTTTACTTTCCCCCGCCACTGTTTTCTCTCACCCTCTCGTTCCCGCTACTGTTTGTCTCTCTCTCTCTCTCTCTCTCTCTCTCTCTCTCTCTCTCTCTCTCTCTCTCTCTCTGTGAGTCTTTCTCAGAAACAGAGAGATTAAATCCATTCTTCATTGTCCTCAAACCTCCAACTCAGCTGTTTACTTGCAAAAACACCGATACACTTGTTTTGTGTGTGCGTTTGTGTCTAGTTTTGCATCTTTGTGTGTGTGCATAGCGGCCATCCCGAAACTGATTCATATTTCCTTCCAATTATTATAGAAATAACATTACGCCTAATAGTAATAACAATTCATTTGAAATAACAATGACACATTTTAATCTCTCTGTATTTCTTGATTCCAATAAATGGTACTTTCCTGCTGACATTTCACGAGGCTTGTTTCATCCCCGGTGACGTGAAGCTTTCTGAAGTTAAAACCTTTGTGCCCTGCTGTCTCTAAAGTGAATGTGACCGGTCTGTCATCTTTAGAAGTTGTTTCAGACTCCATGGGGACAATCTAATGTCTAATGTTAAAATATTCTATTTTACTCTGCTCTGTTTTTCCTTTTGGAAGTCATTAAAATTTAATTTCATACCCTGTCGGACCGAAACAGAGGAAGCGGTTCATGTATGAAGCCGTTCATCCTGAGTAGTTATTTCACCAAAAATCAAGGTGTCAGTGGTTTTGCCAAAATAACTACCAGAGAGGGATATATTCCCACTTATTAATGCATTGTCTTTAAAGGAACACTTTAACGTTTTGGGGGATAAGTTTATTATTTGACTTGCCGAGAGTTAGATTACTATTAATTCATAGCCTCTGAGACCTTGTCACCGAATGGTAGAGAGTGCACTCGAGGCAAAATACAATAATGTTAATCTACACCACCACTGTAGAAAAGACAGGAACAGAGTAGAAGGCAGACCTCTTGATGCTGCTGCAGTGTTTATTGATGTATATGTGCATGCTGCAAATACGGATGCTGATTATTATTATTGTTATTATTCAGTGTGCTTTATTTTCCATCACATTTTTCAATAATCATGGCATTCTATCCCTGTTTTTTTTTGTATAATTGTCTGCTGGCTCTGCAGCTTCATATTCAGAGACGAGAGTGGGAACGATCTTCTCAGCAAGTCTCGGCAGGAAAGCAAATAAGCGTATTTCCCAAAATGCGGAACTGTTCCGTTAACCACGTATGATTTAAAACTGATTTAATCAGGCAGACATTGGGCATTGACACAGGCAGAATATAAATAAATAATAAAAAAATAGGTTGTTCAGTCAGAAAAACAACATACGTACATATATGAATAAAGATTTAACAAGCTCTCTTATTCTCTCCTCTCCTCTCCTTTGCCCCTCATGCTGCCAGGGCCCCAGCTGTGTGTGTGTTGGTGTGTGTGTGTGTGTGTGTGTGTGTGTGTGTGTGAGTGTGTGTGTGTGTGTTCGTGTTGTGTGTGTGCGCGTGTTATATTCATGCGTTAATGCTTTCTCTGTGTGTCGCCTTCTCCACATCATGTCTCTAGCAGCTCCCGTGAGTCTATTTTGGCACTTTGCTCCACAGCTCTGTGCCATGTGGACAAACACACACACACACACACACACACACACACACAGAGAATACAGCAACAAAATAATCTACAAGAAGTAAAAAGTGAATTTAACTAGAAGAAAAGAGAGGAGAGGAGCGGGAAAAAAATGAGAATAAAAATGAGAAACTGAGAAAAAGTTGCAAGAAAACAACAAAAGCTGCTAACTGCTCAGCTGTAAACAGGTGGAGGAGTTATGAATAATGTACGTGGCTATTACTATTGTAGAATGACGATCGTGAGTTGTGTATCGTGTCATCTTCCTGCATCCATTTTGTCTTGCAAGCGGAATCAAATCAATAGTTTGTAAAGCCCAAATCTCCCGTGTCGCTGACCTGAAAAGTTCCAAGCCTATTTCTTCGAACTTTTCGAATTGCTGACAAAAAAAATGAACTCAAACTTGATTTTTCTAAGATGTTCCTTCTGGGCATTCAGCCATAGAGCAGAAGTAATTCAGCAAGCCTGTGGTAGGAATGACAAACCTGGACAATGACTACAGTGGTAGTTCAAGCATGAGCCATTGTGCATTCCCTCCACTTCTGCTGTCTTAGAGCTTCATTGGAAACCAAACCCTGCCACAGTAACCAAGTGCCATTTTCACACTGATTTATACCTGGAATATAAAAATGATTTGGAGAAATAGTTTGAGGCACCAACAGTCTAACATCCCTTTGATGTTAACAGGCGGTAAATCAGGTTTCAGAGAGAGAGGAAGATGAAGAGGGAGACGGTGCGGTGGGGGAGGGAGGGCGAGGCGGAAACAAAGGAAAAAGAGAGGGTCAAGAGAGGGAAATAGGGGATGTTGGGGGAGATATATAGGAAGTTAAAGGGGAGAGAAGAAAGACGGAAATTGAAACGAGCAAGCAGAGAGGAGAAGGGTTGGGCACCTTTCCTTTTATGTTGGCGAGCGGGAGCCGAGAGAGACGAAAGTCAAATTGAAAGAAATTAAAAGGTGAGGGGAGATAGAGAGGAAACGGTTTAGCTCTTATGTACAAAATGTTGAGATGAAAGGGTTTCATGAGGAAGCCAGGAAAAAAATATCTCACCACACTAAATGTGTGTGTCGGCGCTGTGTGTGCTTGTTTGTGTTTATCAGGGGAAATGATCCAGCCAGACCTCGACAACAATCAGCCGGAACCTGATGAAAAACTTCAAGTCAATATTTTGATGTCAAAAATCACAAATGTTCTTTAAATTCTCCCTCCACTCAACCTCTAGAGCCAGTAGTGTTGAACCTCTCCTTTACATCTTTTATTATTTGACTCTTTAACACATTCACAAACGTTTGCTCCTGCTAGCTGGCAAGTTAGCATCACTCATATCTAGCAGAAAAGCTGCGATGAACAGTCTGCTACAGTGTGTGTTTGGTGGACTCACGCCGAGGCCAAGTTATCTGTTTGCATAATTAAAAAATGATTGAAGAGAAATCATACTTTGTCACAGTGAAAACATAAAAGCAACTTTTATCGTGTATTTTGTCATTTCACGTATTAGAGTTTTTCAAGTTATCAGGGAGATGAAATGATGCTTTGGCAAACATTTTCTCTCTCGTTGTTGAAGTGTATGCATGCACGGAGCGACGTGAGCATCCCGTAGAAGGCTGAGTAGAACTGCAGAGTTGATTTTGAAAAATAATGTAAAAATGTTGGTGTTCTCCGTTAAAATACCCACAGTAAAATATCTTGGTTTTTCACACTGTACCGTGTTACTCCCACTAGGTTGCTAAAACTCCCAAATGCTCAGATATACTTAGAGGACACACACATGTTTAAGGTTTCAAAAATACAAAGCAGTAAAATAAGTAATAATTGTCAATAAATTAGTTGAGAAAAAAAAGTTTCCAGCTCAAACTCTTCCTTGGAAAATTAAGGCTTTGGGAAGTTGCCAAGAAATGCACAAATTCTATGGTTTCCCACAAAATTCAAGACAAGTGAAGCCCCCCTTGGTTGGACAGCAGCCTGACTGGATTGATATGAAAGACGGTGTTGCTGAAAGAGAGCATAGACACTAGGGAGCTCTAACCCAATTAATATTTAGAATACATATATACATTTACAAACTGAGCAGTGTAATGAATGGGAGGCAGGGCCGAGGGGGAGGAAAGGCTAAATGTATGGAAATGAGCTGTTTTGCATATTAAGGTGGAAAAACATTTAGGCACACAGGCAGCGAGAGTCAGACAAGACCGTATGAGACAGAGACGGACGGAGAAAGTTGGACAAAGGGAGTTCATGTTGAATGTAAGGCTGAGAGTGAAATAGGAAGGGTGGGGAGAGTAAGTGTAGCGTGGAGAGATGAAAGACAGATTAATAAGGAATATAAGTGTGAGAAAGAGGGGGAGGAGTAGTTATATACATGCCAGGAATGGATGAATGGCTGTGGAAATAAAATCAAAAAAGTATCAGAAATAACGAGGGGGAGGGACGGAGAGAGAAACATAATGACAGGAAATATACTCGAGTTTCTCAGCTATTGGTATGATTCAAAATGTAGCCTCGTTATAGATTTTGCCTTTGTACAATTGGATGATTTTAGTCCGTTTTCTTTGTATTTACTGACAATCGTAGTTTTATAGCTTGAATCTGCAGAGGATTGGAGCAAAAAGAACTCACAATATCCCCACGGTTATGATCAATTTTCCTTTCTTCATGAACCCTTTGTTGGTAAAACATGTGGGATGATTTGTCCAAGAAAATGTCGTCTCAATCGGTCGTGCAGTCAGTCAAGCAAGGAGGGTGAAAATGAAACGGACTAAAATCCATGCTTCTCCATTGTTCTGCTTGTCAGAGTGTCTTTAAAGGGTGCTGTCCACTTTCTGAGACACAACCATAGTAATCCAGTGTCTACATGGATGTTTTGCACTTCAGTACCAACGGAATTTGATAACCACTGTTCTAAAACTAGAAAAACCCATACTGGTGCGTAACTACAGTCAGGTTGATAAACAAGACATTTTCTATATTTCTATACTCAAACAGACAAGTCTACGGTGTTCCTTAGAAGGGTCACCGGATAAATCTGAGGGGTCACGATAACGATAGTTTACACTGCAAGTCCCTTAACATTGAGCGAATGCTCTTAGATACATTCCAGCACTGCAGGCACAGTTAGTTGAGCTGTGACTGACTCATGCTATTATGAGACAATTGGCCCCTGGACACAGACATGCTGAGGGCCCCACCATCTCATCTACATTGGAGTAAGACACACAGACTTTGGGATGCTTTTTTCTTGTTGTAATCTCATTGTAATCGTCATGCATCTTTTGTGATTTCTCGTTTCTCTGAGGTCATTTTGTTTCTCTTTTAGGTCATTTGTTTGTGTTTTGCCTTTTTTGGTCCATTTGTTTCTCTTCGAATACATTTTGTGTTTTTTTTTTGTCTTTTTGTGTCCCCCTTGGAGGCATTTGTGTCTCTTTGTAGTCCTTTTTAGTTTCTGTGCGGACATTTTTTAATCTCTTTGAGGTCCGTACATGTCTCTTCAACTGACATTTTGCAAGTGAAGGGCAGGGGGGGCCCCTCACTCTTTGGGCCCCTGGGCCTGTGCTCGGTAGGCCCGTTTGGTAATCCATCCATGTGTTAAACATGTAACTGTAAAATGTAGATGTGACTTCATATGAATTATTGTAAACAATGGGGCCATTATTTAGACGACTGATAGTCTCTAACTTATTTCAGTGTAAGATTGAAATGTTTCATTCTTTTTCTTTTTGCCCTCTAGCCCTCTTCGTATTTAAGAACAGATCCCTTAATGCTCTCGTGGGTGGTTTTATGTGTTCAAAGCAATTATACTAATGTCTTCAAATGAATGTGATTCACTAGTTTTAAATGTTGCACGTTTAATACATTGCTCCAGATTGGTGGAGGTGACATGAGCTCCATGGGTATGAATGTGGCAAGCAAGAAGCTACAGAAGCATATTATTAACCTTTCTTTCTAGGGCACTTTGCAAGACAGTGTTCCAAAGTGCTTTACAGTATGAATAAATGTGTAAGCAACTTTATTGGCTGCAAGAGCACGAATGTTCCAATGGAAACTCGCTCCAGGCTGCGCAACGGAGGCTGCATTTGTTTCCGCTCAAATCTCCAAGTTAAGTCTGTGCGAGGTCAGTTAGAAATGTCAGAATCTGCGTGCACAATGTCCCAAACTTAACCGAACTCTTTCTCTTTTGCTCTTGTCCTCTTTTCAGGTTTCTCCAAACTGTGACCTGGTCTTGGTGAACGGCAAAGAAATGCGCGGTCGGCAGTCTTTGGCAGTCGACTTCACCTACCTGCACCTTTCTGCTCAGCTGCAGCTCACCGTCTGGGTGCCCAAGCTACCTCTGCAGATAGACGTGTCGGATACTGAGCTGAGCCAGGTTAAGGGCTGGAGGGTACCGATCGTCACCAACAAGAGGTAAAATACCCGTGCGAAACATAGAGGGTGTGAGCGAGTTTTGCATTTTCCTCTTGTATCATCTCCAGCTACACGTGCAATTGTTGGAGACTTATAGGCCAATTTCTCCAAGTGCTCCAAAAACATGCTTAAGTTTGTTAAGTGGTATATATATATATATATATATATATATATATATATATCTGCAATAACATCTTATTGATCATCCCAGCTAAATGCTGCTAATTGCTCTAGTAGGCCAAGCGAGTGGAGGTTGTAACATGGTACAATAAGATAAGTATACAAAGTGATTTTTAATTAATAATTAGTAAATGTAGATCATTTTTTCTTGTATCACATGCACGTTTCTCATAAGCAACGCATACAGAAACACTAGTGACTGATCCACACAAGAGCTGAGAGAGAAAAGACTGAATAAATCGAGGCAACGTGTGACTGTGCATGTGTGTGTCTTTTGTTTTCGTGTGTGCGTTTCAATGTCTATGTGTGTGTGTTTGCACGCGCATGTGTGCGTGGGTGATATAGTGCTTATTGAATGGAGAAGTTGAGAGCACATATCGTTCCAGCCAGTCTATAATTTCCTATGAGGTCAAGGCCTGCCTGGCTATACTGATGACACCCAGTATGGCTTTAGCATCATTGCCACTGAATGGAGCATTCAGTCAACACACACACACACACACACACACACATGCACACACACTTTCTCAAAAGGGAGACAATGAGGGCCGATCAGTTACAAGATGTTGGTGTGTGAGCGTCAGCTTGTGTCCTTGTGTGTGTGTGTGTGTGTGTGTGGGAGAACATGCACATCCTTGTCAACTGTTTTGTTCAGCTTTTTGTGTGTTTGTGCAATGTGAAAGAAAGAAAGAAGGAAAGAGGGGGAAGGCATACAAATATATATAGAAAGAATAAATGTAGGCCAGACTATAACTGAAACTGTAGCATATAACTGTAGACCTCAGTGCATTCATCTTTCGTCTACCCTGCAGTAAGAAAAGAAAATCCCTGATACATATTCTACAGTATGAACTAATTATTGTATCAGAAAAGCTAGAACTAATTCCTCACGAAACCATTTCTTGTTTCTTTCTCACAATTCTCAAAATGTAACGTTGACGGGGAATCTCTAAAATTGAACTATTCTTAATGAACTTCGGTGGAAATTCAAGCTACGAGTCAAAGAAAAACTAATTATTTTATGTATTGAGATACTGCAAATCCAGGAAAAAATGTATATGATGTCCAAACTTTATACAGTGAGATTTCTCATAAGATACTGCACTTATTTACATTGGAAGATATGTGGCACCTGTAACCTGTGATTGTCTCTCACTGTGTATTTAGATTTGTATTAATAAAACACAACATTTATAAGATTAGGGAGCCTTGCCAGGAGTATATTATTTGCTTTCTTGAGCTTTTGCTTTTTGAGCCTATATATATACTTTTTATTTTCCTTTCTTTCATTCTGTTATACTTCTACTTCTCTTCTTCGCAGAGTCTGTATCTTTTAATCAAATCTTTCAAATGAATGACGTCTAAATTTGTGTATATTCCTCTCAACCATGAGACAAAACTTCTATTGGCTACATTTGGGTTCAGCTGAGCACATGTCCCTAAATGATTTAAATAATCGAAGCAACTCTAACTTCAGTTTCGAGAAGGGATGTGTAAGCAAGAAGCCACATTTAAATACACAGCCTCCAACTTAGTTTCTTGAACTCAAATTCAGAGTCACAATGGGGAAACTTAGTTTTTAAAGCTTCGGTTTGATAGCATACGCATACTAACTTGTAGCACACACACACACACACACACTCAGCTAAAATATGCATGTGCACTTTCTTTCCCATGATATAATAACTCCATTCCTCATGGTCTGTGTGTGTTTTTCTCTTGGTTATGTGTTGTTTCTATTCCCCATCTTGCCGGCCTTCCTTTCTGATCTGCTGGACCTATTTTTCAATTCCACCAATTTCTGCTCAGATAGCCACCAACCCGTGTGCGCACACACATAGACACAAACACATAGTCTGTCTCCCCTAACGACAGTACTATCTCACCAAGTGAAACACACATTCTCACACAGACACGTGTGCAACTGGGACACTAGGAGATAGAAAGAGGATTCTTGTAATATTACCGGGGTTTCACACTCCGGGACAGTTATAGAACACCGAGGTAATCGTGGGTGTGGGTGTTCTTGTGTGAAGGTATGATCCGGTGTGGCCCTGCCCGCACGTGGTACTGTGTAGATATTATAAAGGGGGCGAAGAAAAGAAAATGTGTGTTTCTGTGTGTGCGTGTGTGTGTGTGTGTGTAGGTGTGTGTGTGTGTGTGTGTGTGTGTGTGTGTGTGTGAGAGAGAGAAAAACATCCTCCACTCGGGAGCTAGGTTTTCTGGTTTAAAGCATTCTCAGATTAAGTTTATTTCTTCTATTTTTCTCTTCTAATTATTTTGCCTCCTCAGCTGTGGAATTACACCAAGTATATAAGTATATATATAAGGTATTTTCAATATTATAATTATAATATATGTATTAATATAATATAATATAATATAATATAATATAATATAATATATATATATATAGATCATCTCAAGCAATCTGATCTGGTTCACAGCCGTGATACAATAACCACAAACCAGAGCTATGACGTCTAACTTCTTTGCACTTATATTCCTTTGGATCTGAAAATAAAGCGAATAGGTCACGGGGTGATCACCTCCCCCAACATCGGACATGTTATAGATGCAAAGTAGCAAAGTTAGCTGCTGAAACCTGCTACTAAATAGAAACATTCAAGTTCTCCAGTTCTGTGTTTTTTGATTTATACATCCACCCCGACCTCCCTACATGGACTTTGTCGCTCTTTTTACAACGTAACCTTACTTCCTCCTTTATTCCCACATTACGGCCACGTAGAGCATCATAGTTTAAGTCAAAGGCCACCGACCAAGCTGTCATATTTGAGCCGTTGGGAGTGAGAACAGGCTGCCCCCAACAAGGAGGAGAGAAAAATGTATTTGTAGAGAGCAGCTTTACAGAGGGATAAAACAATATTGAAATAATACAGAAAAATACATTCTGAAAGATACAAACACAACATTTTGAGTCTAAGTAAAGGCTTGAACAAAACTAGAATTTTTTTTTTTTTTACCCTTTTCAACTGAAACAAGTTTTATGTCATCTACAGATTGATAGTATTCAGTGAAACATGGACTTTACAACACTTATATTATCAGGACACAATGAAATATAGAGTGGTGTGTCATCTGCATAGCGATTTTTTTTTATTGTTGATAGAGCCAATCAGACACATAAAGATTAAACATAAGCGGCCCGATAATTGATCCCTGTGGGACTTCACACAGCAAGTCAAAAGCAAGGAGTTCTGCTCTTTTAAACCAACATCAAGTACATGATATATTGTATTTATTTTGTATACTTGTTAAGGTGAACTGGGACTGCATTCACGAGGGAAAGAGAAGTAACAATAGCTTAGCTATAGGATACTGTTTAAGAAAAACTCACCCAGGGACAGTATTACCAAAGAATAAAGTGCAAAGCCAGTTAAATCTGAAATAATGTGTTCACCCAGGCATTCCAATAAATGCCCATTGTACAACTAACATACTTTAAAAGTGTTAGAGCTGGATTAAAAACTGAAGTGTATTTTCTTTGACTGAGAGTGTAACCTGGAGCAAAGATTATACAGTAGATTACCTGGAGCTGAGCATAGAGGATTAAAATGGCATTTAATTACCAGATAATCTCACCCTCTCATTCTCTCTCTGTCTCATTTATCTCTTTTCCTCCCAGACCTACCAGGGACAGTGAAGATGATGAGGACGATGAGAGGAAGGGCAAAGGCTGCACCCTACAGGTATTATTTGATTGGTTTCCATAACACACTTTTAAAGAGAGTTCTTTAATCCTTTTCTTCAATGTCAATATCCCTGAGAGAACTTTCCCTCCGCCGACTGAGACTGAAACGTGACTTACTGTGTAATGCTTTGCTTCCGTTGGTTTAGGTTCATCTTGTCTTTTGTTTCTAACGCAGTGAAATAAGAGCCTGTTGTGTAGTGAAGCATCAGAGTCTAACCTTTCTCTTAACCCTTCAGTACCAGTACGCCTTGGTGCGGGTCCTCACCCATTTTGTCGCAGAACCCTCTGACCCTGGAGGAGAGATGGTCTACATGTTGGGTGCGGACTGGCAGGCTGATATCACTCATTTGGTCTTGGACCAGCTAAAAGTAGGCATACACAAATAATCACATATATATATATATACACACACACACACACACACACACACACAAACCAAATTATCTTTGAAGGAATAGTTCAGCATTTTTGGAAATAAACTACCTCGCTATCCGAGAGTCAGATGAGGAGATCAATACCACTTTCATGTCCAAGTATTACGTTTCTTTTGAACTCTTTCCTTTTTGGACTGAAATAATAGTTAAAACAAGTAATTTGTATGCAGTAGGTCAACTAATCCAGGATGAATCCACAAATATACTGAACATTAGTTATAAACAAATTGATTGATGAGTTGTAGTACTGACTGACAGCTGTTTCTGTGCTCCACAGGTAGAAGACCCTCGCATCGCTAGATTGATAGACGGACGAATCTTGATAGGGCGGGACCTTGGGATTACTACAATACAGGTATGTACCCTCTGTTCTACTCGCAACACTTTACAAGTGATCCACTCTGTTTTCTTTTTCATTATTTATAGCTTTTATTGTCCTAAAACAACCCATTCTCATAACTGAAGCAGTATACAAAGTATACACCTTCTTATACCAACCTGAGAATGAAATATGAAATAGCCCTTAACTTAAATTCGAATGCGTTTTCAAAAGTTTGGCACTTTGATTCAACTTTTAATGTAAACTTTAGAACTAGAAACTCTGGTGTGCCATTCACTAACCATAAAGCATCCGAGGATTGGTGTTGGAATTGCCTTTTAAGGATTCAGAAAACACTCCACAGTTGACATATTCATTTCTTGTTGGACAACAAGTCTAGAGAAAGACGGTTGAATATTTCAATATGTGAAGCACGGTGTAATTTGGCAACTCACATTGCAGCCAAAAGCCCTCCAGTGATGTAAACATTATCCCCTCTTTCTTCCTCTCCTCTTCCTCTCTCGCACTGTGAGCCTCGCCTGCTTGCCCGTTACACAATCAGCCGCAATTAACTGTCGGATTTGGCACTGACATCTCAGTGTGATGTTCAGCAATACACACAGACACACACTTACTACTGGCACACCGTGAACACACTCGTGCACTTGCTGAATTCCAATAAGCCGGCCCATTGCGACTGAATGTGACAGTGGAGGACAGTCCCGTGGCTTACTGGTATACTGGTCTATAGCAGAGCTGAGGCAAAACCATATATCTCACAGTCATAGTCAATACGGGTTTTGTTATATTCCATGATGTTACATCTCCATCTTTTTTATGTTACAATATAACTATATATTTTGAAGTTATCAAAATTCTTTCTAAGCGCTTACTTTTGCGTGATTGCTCTGATGAGCGTGTTGCGCGTCTGTATCTTGGGGATTTAGATTTTTGGGGAACAGCTGAGTGTGTCTTTGCATCCGTTCGACTGGGGACTGCTGCATGCACACACACACACACACACAGATGCAAGCATACAGACAGCTGTGCTCTTTTTGGGAGCCAGGAGAGAGAATTTAACCAGCATTCCCATTTAGATGCCAGAGTCGACAGCCGTCATTTGATAGTTTGACATTTCAATTTTACCCCCCAGCTCCCTCCCCCCCCCCCCCCCGAGTCTCGCCTCTTCTTCTCTCCCCCTTCTCTCTCGCTCTCCATTCTCCCGCCCAGTCTCCCTTTCTCGCCCTCTTATTCTCTGCCTGTCTTGAAGAGCAATCCCAGAGCTGTCAATCATGGCATTTTGTTAGCTCGCTGAGGGTGGGATTGAGTTTGACGCCCCGACACGTTCGCTGAGAGATTTTTCTTTGTACACCAATCAGATCTGCCTGTCCTCCTGTCGCCAGGCGGAGTAGCACACTACAGCTCGGGGCTCCTAATCTCTATCACAGTCTGTCTTCTGCTCCCTCTCTCCATCTGTACCTCAATCTCTTTTGCGCTCCTTCTTTCTGCCCACTCTCACTTTCTGTCCTCCTCTATTTGTCATTGTCGCTCGCTCGCTGACACCTACTCCATTTATTTCTCTCCAGCTCGTTCGCCGTCTCTCACTTACGCTCTCTCCCCTCTCTGTTCATTCACTCTTTTTTTAGGTCTTTAGTTTTGGCATTGTACTTTGTCTATACTAAGTTGTCTTAGTTGAATGCTGACACACAGGGGCACAGAGAGGCAGACGGGAACACTGTGTTTGTGTGTGTGTGTGTGTGTGTGTGTGTGTGTGTGTGTGTGTGTGATTCCGCTACTTACCGTCTGTTACATTGTGCCAGAACGAATCGTCAGCTTTTAGAAGTCTGTGTCTTTTTTGTGTGTGTGTTTTTCCAAACTTAAACAGATACTGTCAGTGTGTGTGGCCCAGAGCGCTGACGGTGTTTAACCAGCTCTCGCCACTCCTCTGCCAATGTTAAACACTTCACTGTCACCTTAAGGCAATAATCACTGAGACGACAACAAAAGCTGTTTTATTGCAGCTCTTCCCAGAACTTATATTATTTCCTTATCTGCACTTCCCAATGTCCTATACTTGATGCAGCATGATCAACAGGACCTTGTTGTTCCCATTGTTATCATTTTGAGAAACACGGCATCATTCCATCACCTGTCAAACAACCAGGTAGTCAGTAGTGTGGTTTACTTGGATTTTGCAGCTGGTTTAACACTTGTGTTGGTTCTTTAGAACCATTAGAGCAGGAAATGGAAAGCTGCCAGGGAATGCAAATTCTGAATGAAAGCTTAGATAAACCTGCTTGTAGACTCCTCTGCAACTCTTATAATGCAGACTAATTTCGGAAACTTGAAATCTGTTAATGCGATCTTTGGTTGCAGGTTCTGTCCCCACTGTCAGACTCCATCCTGGCAGAGAAAACTGTGACTGTGTTGGATGACAAGGTAAAAATCACATATTGAATTATTTAATGTATTTGGAATGTAGGTCCCTTTTACTGGCATGCATTATGATATTCTCTTGTTTGTCCAGGTCACCATCACTGACCTGGGAGTGCAGCTGGTTGCATCTCTGTCCCTCAGTATGACAGCGAGTCCTGGAAATTACCAAGCTATACAGCTAACGACTACAGCCACAGACCTGCTACACGCACCCAAACAGGTAAGAGGTACTATGGGTACGCAAACACATTCACACAGAGATCACAATGGGTGTTTCTCAAAGTCAAGGAAGGCTCCTTCGACGGCTGAATTTCAAGGATGCCACGTCATTAAATCCCACTGAAGGACTTACATGTTTTAAATGTGTGTATAATGTTTGAGTAATGCAGAGTTAATATTCTAGAGATTGTACTGAATCATTTCAAATTATAAAATTAAATTAAAAAAAAAAAACATCCATTCCAGACACCGGCACGTTCACAAAACTGTTCCAATGTGTGCTCTCTGAATGCCAAGACGGGGTCTTGCCTATCCTCTATAGGACCCGACTATCAAGGAAGCATCCTTGATTTTGAGAAACACCCCAGTATCCCCCAAAATCACATCTGCCAGGGTTGTAAAATCAGATTTTCAGAATGTAACTTGCGCATGCAGACCCATAGCATACATATACACCTCGCTGCCTTTAGGTTAGTATCACACACATACACAGACACACACACACACGCACTGATGGACTACATCTTAAGCTGTTCCCATCTCTACAGTAATACCCCCAAGGTTGTAATCATAGCGGTTAAACAGTAATTCTCACATCGCAACACATCGCTGCTATCGCTCCTATAATCAGTTTATAATTAGTGTGGAACTTCCAGGCTTTAGCACAGTTTAGCTACAGCAAAAAAAAAAATGGTTCTCTTTATTGATAGCTTGAATCATATAAAGGCAGTTAGTTTTCTGACAATACTACGGTTTTTTTATATTAATTCAAATTTAGATTTTTTTTCAATGTTGTTTTTTTATTCTCTTTTCTGCATTACCACACAATATCTATACAAAAAAATACACAGACACCTAAAAAAGAAAACTATGTAACAAGCTGTTCTTGACTCTCTACTCACATTGCCAAAAGCTATTTTATTCCTCTATCTCTATTTTCCCTTACACACTCTTCCCTCCTCCCCACCTTCCCTTCTATTAAACAATACCCCACATTACAATTTCTGTCCAAGGGCTAATTGGATGAGAAGCCGCTCATTACGATGAAAATACAGATCTGATATTGCCCTTTATTCTAACATTAATTTATTTTTCCCATCTGTCTGTCTTTATCTACATCATTCACCATTACCTGTGGAAGGATGATGTGACTATGGAGAGGGAAAGTGAGGAGGAGAAAATAGGAAAGAAGTAAAAAACATCAACAGAAGATTAGATGGAAAGGGGTGGGGGGAGGGGGGGGGGTAAGGGAATGGAGGAGGCAAGGAAAAATTACAATTTATAATGAAAATAGAAGGAGGGAAAGAGATAAAGTGTTGTTCCTCACGTTGGAGCTTAATTACTTCTGTAAGGAGTTTTTTTTGTGTTATTCCTATACAATCTTTTCTGTGTTCAGATTAAAGAAAGCAAAGGGTTTTATCAAGGGAAATTAGTGAGGCAGGATCACTAGACAAGCAGAAAAAAACACTTTCTCTGAGAGCTCTGTTTTTATTTATGGAATAGCTGCTGCTGGTTGTTGACAAAAAACATTTATTCTCATCTTCCAAGTATATTTGTCCTCCTTGTAATTGAAGAGATGGAGAACGGAGAAAGATGCAAGCAGGTTGGAACAAACAGTGCATAAGAAAGAAGTGGTTAGGTTTCAATTATCAATGTCAAAGTGTGTGTGCGTTTGTTTGGGTGGATGGATGGGAGTGTAGGTATCTCTCTTTGTGTCTTTCTCCAAGAGTTACAACCTGCTATTCATTTCCATTGTGTTGAAGACGCAAACAGCAAATCAAGTCACACTGTGAAGCTACCAAGGCAAACACCAATAAATACATTTTTTAAGAGCTACTTAAAGATGCAATGTGTAAGATCTGGCTGAATTTGAGTTGCGCTTCGCTAACTGAAGATGCATCTCCCAGCGCACAGTCTCCTGGTGGTGGGGAGGATGAAATGAAAATATAATTTTCTTGTTAGTCTAATAAACAACCTTCTTAAAACCATACACATACACACAGTGCCACAGTAAACACAATAAGGTCAATAACCTGAATGTACACATCCTTAAGGCTATTTAGCTCCTCTGTATGAAGTGCCACAAACTCAACCCTGTTCTTTGAATTAAATATCTAATTTATTTTGCCACTTGAGGGCACCGGAACAAGCTGTAAACACGATCACCTTACACAGTTATTATGGCAAAAGTGTGGAGAATGAAAGTCAAATATTCACTCTTCTTTATGCTCTGGTTTGGCCTCCACCGACTACGGAGATACATATCTGGCTCTTTAGCTGCTAAATGCTTCATCAGCTAGTGAACTTGGTCTAACTCTGTGTGTTTGTCCAAGTACCTCTCATAGACCCGTGAGCAAAGTTGTTCATCTCTAAACTGAAAGAAATATTGTACCGAAGTTTAAGCCTTTCACAGATTTGAGTATGACCTTTCATCATAGCTTATAATAGCCCCATGAAGGAAGATTGACAGTTCTGTGCTTATTTTTTAATGCACTTTTCTTCATTACATTCATGTTATGACACTTTTTTTCTCATTCTCTTTCAGGAGGCAGCGATCAGTGCGTGGATCCAGTACAGTGACGGTTCAGTGACACCACTTGATGTCTATGATTCCAAGGACTTCCTCCTCTCGGTGGTGTCACTGGATGAGAGCGTCATCTCCATAACAAATCAGGTACTTGTCATTTGAAGTTGACAAGTACATTTTTTGAAAGCTGTGTAAAATATGCCAGAAACAAAAACCATGGAAGTTTTAGTGATACATATTTCATGAAACACTTTTTTTTACAGAAGTGACAGACAGAATGATGTCCAAAGTGCTGTTGTTTGTTTCCCTTCACATTGTCTCTATTTTTTAATTAGGGGCAACACTGGCCGATTGTAGTGGCAGAGGGCGACGGACAGGGAGCGCTGGTTCGTGTGGAGATGATCATCTCTGAGCCCTGCCAGAAATCCAAAAGGAAGAGTGTGCTGGCATCTGGAGTTGGCAATGTGATAGTGAAGTTTGGAGCAAAGAGTGAAGACAGAGGTGTGATGGGTAGAGGTGGACAGGACGATGGAGGAGGGATGGACAACAGCACCAGCGAGCACCAAACAAAGGACGGAGGAGAGTGGAAGTCCAACAGTGCAGCAGTGGACCGAGAGGAAGGAGCCATGAGGAAGGTGGGGGGGAGCAATGGATGGATAGAGATTATTTCCAATATCATTTTTTTGTGAAATGTACTCAAATTTGATCAGTATCAGTTCAAATGGATATATTCAGCTTTTTACTCCACAATATTTGATTATAAAGTACAGTATCTTTTTTAAATGCACATTATAAATACACACATCCAATCAAGATTGATCAATCGTATGTCCCTCTTGTCACTCCTATGATGTTGGATTTATCCTACATTTTTGAATTCATGAAAATCACCAATCACAAAACACCATCTACAAAACAACAATGTGAAAGGTTGTTAACTATCCCTAATCCAGCAAATAAAGAAACTATGAATTTGTGTTGTTTTGGAGTTATATCTATGTGGTATTTTCCCTTAATCAGGTTAGCACAACGACGAAGAGCACAGTAACCCATCGTGCTTCAGGAGGTAAAGCTGCCAGTGGAGGCAGCAGCAGCAGCCGAGGCGGAGGCCCCAGCCAAGCAGGGGACTACAGTAGCTACCCAGCACAAGTTGAGGTACCAGGCACTGGGGATAGTGAGCTGACCCAGACCACGAGAGGACTGTCGGACCTGGAGATTGGAATGTATGCCCTTTTGGGTGTGTTCTGTCTGGCAATACTGGTCTTCCTCATCAACTGTGTCAGCTTTGCCTTCAGGTAAAACATTGAGGATTCAATTGCTTTTATGAATCATGAGAATATCAGCAATACAAGTGTGAGGTGTGGGTGGGGTAAATCCCAAGGCCTCCGTCCATTAACACCACAGTGAGAAATCTCTGTGTGGACCACCATGTGAACATGAAAGGCCTCGACACCAAGCACCTGACAGTGACAGACAATGGGTCCTATCCTAGTCTAAAGGGCCCAAGTGCATTTAGGGCATGTCCAACTCCACTTTTGTTAGTTAAACAGCACATAATCTGAGTGCAAGTCCTTCAATTAATCATCAGTGTCTTCTGGGCGCAACATAAATCAATCAGGGCGTTGCTATGGCGAATTCTGCGAAATGGAGAAGGGAAGAGTTTTTTTGCATTGAAAATGTTCTTTTTGAACGCCAACAAATATGGATTGAAGAACAATATTTCGTCAGGTAAAAACATGTTGTACATTTTGGAAATGTTTACATCTATCTTTTTTCTATAACTTTTAATATTTGGACACAAAAATGCTCTGGAGTTATTGAAAATGTTTGGATCACACAAGTTGTAGATTATCCTTTGCAGCCACCACTGGAATCTAATTCTCCAAATAATATAATACTAATAATATTAGTTTAGGATAATATGCAAAGAAAAAACAAACAGTGGTGCAGCATTCAAATGTTGAGTTAGAATTAGAATCTCAAGTTTCCAGCTATTAGGTACAGCCCTAGAATGGTCTCTGTTTACTTTCTGTCGCTGTCCATTAAAGGGAGGCGCTGAATTAATGCTGTAAATGAGCCAACATGTTCAAAATACATTATACCATAATAAACATTCAATATGAGGAATTGATAAGCCTAAATCATGACCACCACTTTGTGCGGGTTGTAAAATAATCCCCAATGTGTTACGTTTCTGTTCATCGATTGAGCTTTGCTTGTCTTTTGCTCAGTACCTTTCTACTGTCTATATAAAGGGATGCCCAATGTAAATATTAAACAATTCAGCACTGCCTGAAATTGCACTTGTTCACAACAGCACTTCAGACAATAGGCTAATTATCATCCTTCATCTGCAGATACCGTCACAAGCAGGTCCCTGTGCTGGAAGCAGGAGGCAACATGAACCACGCCCATGACTGGGTGTGGCTTGGCAACGAGGCTGACCTTCTAGCTGACCACTCTGACCAGTGCCAGGGCGGGCTGCCCGATGAGTGCACCACCATCATTGACCGGAGCGAAGGAGGATACGAGGAGAACAAGTACCTGATGAACGGGGCTGGTAACACCTTAGTGATGGGTGTGGGCACAGGCATGGGCACCATTCGTGGGAGTGGTGGCACAGGCGGACACCGGGGCATCACCCACGGACAAACCTTGCCCAGATCAGTTCCAGAACCGCATCAGTGCCTGTCAGCAATCACTACTGGTGGCAAAAACGCCACTGGCCAAGCAGAGCATCTTAATAATTCCCCCCGAGCCACGGCTGCAGCTGCAGTTGCAGCCGCCAAGCGCAAACGCGTCCAGTTCACGTCTTTTGCCACTGTCCTGCCCAATGATAATTCGGGTGGGGGTGGCCCATACGCCAACTCCTCAGTCCTGGTGACCAATGGGAGTGAGGATGACATCAAGTGGGTGTGCCAGGATATGGACCTGGGTCAGTCTGAAATCAGAACCTACATGGAGAGGCTACAAGACAATCTGTGACTGATGGGAAAGAGACTGAGAAATGGAGGGGCAGAGGAGGAGTACAGGACGGGGGGGATGGACAATGAGTACAATTCACCTGTAATGCCTTTGCAATGGATGAAGGGAGGGAGAAAGGGAGGGATATGAGAACAGGCTATGGAAAGCATACTGGCATCCCTCACTCACACTGAAAGCAATGGTAGCAAACAATAAATACCATAATAAGTTTGTTTTTTATTATTAATTGTGAACATATTAGTGTAAAAATTAATAATAGAGTCACTATTGGTTATGAATGTTTATTTTCAGAATACCAGTAAACCATTGTGCTATTCAGCAAATTCAGGGTACGCTATTGGACAAACTTATCAAGCCACTATACATTTAAACGAGGATGGCAAGAACACCATTTCTGAGGTGTTTTTTTACCCATATGGTGTTTGGCCACTATTGGCTGTGGCTGTTGATTTAATTATTGATAAATCTAGTTTTAATATTTACCAGCCAAGTCATGGTTATGTAGTGATTATGATCACTGAAGATAGTGAGTTTCAAAGATGCAATCTATTTGTTTTTGTTCTATTATGTGACCCATTTGCTTTTGGCATTGCTCATATGTAAAATGTAATATATATATATATATTCCCAGTATTCTACAATAAATTCGGGCACCAGTGGGAGCTGCCATTCAGCACTGAAAAAGGGCGATCTCGCTCTTTCCTCAAACAACAGAATGTGTCAAGAGTTGGAAGATGATATGATGAACAAAAGACTGTTTCTCCCTTGGATCCAAGACAGAGGCATTTAAACTTGCACAATTACAAACAGGAAAGGACACTAGCCATATTTGAGGCTCACTTCCTGTTTTGTGAAACCTTCTAGCCAATGACGGCTTTCTCCCTGTATTCAGAACCAATCGCATCATCCCCTGGCCCCTCTCCTTGTCTGTGATTGGACAGCAGTGAACTGAAGTACACAGTGAAATACTGTGAAATACTGTCTGTAATCTAAAAAGGGGACTGACTGAGGTGTCTCATATAAAAAAAAGGAGGCTGCTTGGGCTTTGCAAAGCCTGAACGAACACTTAATAATGAGGATTATTTAAAACAGACACCGTGTAGGCAACAAGACAGACCAGAGTTACCTGCAGTGTTACATGGAGCTAACAGGATATACAGTATTGAATGGAATTACATTACAAATTAAAATGGAGTGAAACTCTTGAATATCTCACGAATAGATATGGGATCATGAAACATGTTTGATTTGGTGAACATAACTATGTATATGTTTTCCCTTTTGTTTGTCCGTTTGGATTAATAGAATGTTTTTATTATGTTTTTCCTTAGATGTATTAAGATTTTAAGGAAATGTGATTATTTTTTCTTTTAGAGATCTATTTATTTAAATTAACATTTGAGAGGGTGAGGGTGGAAAGGAAGAAGAAAAAAAAAAACAGTAGACCTGCTGGTGAATGATAGCACATAAGAGAACAGGCGAAAGGAAGGAGACAGAACAGGCAGAGGTTGCCTCACCTTCGTTAAGCTCAGGTGACGAGTCATGAAGAACTGAATAAAAAAGGAGAACTGTAAGATTGTTAAGATTGCAATATTTATTTATAAATGTGTTACTGTTTCAGAGTACACTGTATGTTGTAGATAAATAAACATGCTTCAAAGTGCTTGTGAATAAGATTGCGGGTCACTAGCCAACAACATGATGATATTTTGTACATTTTACAGTGAAGATATGGTACACAATACTATCTACCACCACAATGTGAAAGTGATCTTATTGGTTCTTTTTCTAAAGATGTTCCTGTCTTTGTTTAAAGTATTAAATTAGTTATTGTCTTTGTACAGGGTATAATCAGTTTACCTCTATAACGAGTTGTAAAAATAGAGGAAGACCCATCGTGAATCATAATCAAAATAGCTTGAAGACGGTGAGTCCAAAAGATTAATTTCAGAAACCAAACCAAATGTTCTGATGTTGGGCTAGTCCGAAAGAAAACATCTGGATTACTACTCACACAAGCATCTCTACTTTCAATCATTTGTTTAAAGGTGCAATGTGTAGTACCTGGCCACTTGCCCCGAAGAAATAGGGGACAGCATGACACATGACACATGACATGGTCAAAATGACACTGCTATCTTGTTGATTTTCACATGTGGCTGTACGGTCCGTGTGCGGTTTGATAGTTTGTTTATTGGCTTAAATCCAAAGTGGGAGAAATGAAACTACGATCTGCACTTTCATCTCGTCGGTCAGGACACCACCCTGACCCGAAAGAGAGCAGTCGGGCACTCGGCAGCTCAACGAGACGGAAGAATTCATCCAGCACAAGACCCAGACCCCAGTGCCCGGAGTCATAGTGGGTTGGTTGAGTCCAACCGGTGTTACAGCAGCAGCAGAAAGTTGCAGAAAGACCCACAATCGCTTCTTGAGGAACAAGTGGTTTTACAAGAAAGAACGAGCCGGACCTTGCTGGTTGGTAATAGATACCTCCGCAGCACAAATCATTGATGAATTTGGGCGTAATGTCGAAACTGAGACTTCTTCCCAATCTTTTGATAATGTTAGTTTAACTTTTTGGAATGTTTTAAACAAAAATTCTGGCCAGATCTTACACGTTGCACCTTAAAACACCATACATAATAAAAAATGCACATGAACTCACATGAGTCTGAAACAGAAGGAATACAGGATTCATAGGACAGAGAGCTTGACACAGATAAGAGACCTGAGCTGAGCTCCAAATGGGGGAACTAAATGGGCCGCACAGCCTCCACCAAAGCAATAGATACTTTGACTGATGATGGCAACTACACTGTATATTCCGGACTCATACACATTACTGTATCTCGTCTACTCTAACGTAGCTACAAGACTGCTGTGACTGAAAGGATCACTCAAACAGGTACACGTTCGATAGTCGCTGAAGTCGCAAGTGTAGCAATGCTTTCTGTGAAAAACATTTTGACTCTTAACTAGAACTGTGAGTTTGATCATACTTAACAGCCTGTGACACCTACCTGTTGTATAATTTTGAAACTTTATGGATGTCAACTGAAAAAAAAAGAAAAAGGGTATTTTTGATTATTTGTGGGGCATTATAGCTTTTATTTGATACCAGAGAAAGACAATTGTTCTGTATGTAGCCAATGTGGAAGGACCCAATTAACTGCATGCTTACTAAACTACTGCTGAACTTCAGCACAGTTCCCCAGAAGAATTGTTTTGACAGCACAACTGTTTGGCTTCTCTGTCTATTTTGCAGCTGTCAGAAGTTACACAGAATGGCAATAGTTGGTTGCAAATAGAGTCTAATTTTGTGTTTACTCATGCTAATTCGGTTTAACCACTAACATTCAACAGAGAATTCTTTACACAGGCATAAACAAGAGAACGGTTGGTTTTTAATTTATTTTTTATTTTCCACATTCCTCTGGTTCCTCGGGCTGTTTTGCTGGTATACAGGGAAATGGATCTGTCTGCCTCAGAAATATGTTCATATTTAACCAATTTGTGAAAGCAATTTTTAGCGAATGCGGGGGTAGCATTGTGATGTTCATACGTTGCAAGTAAAAGAAAGTAAGGGTGTGGCGGTAAGGGAGGTGATTGGGGGCTATGTGTTCAGTTCATAACACAACGTTTTCAATGTTCAACAGATTGCATTTCATCCAAGACAAAACAGTTTGATATGAACATAAATCTGACGATAAAGGTTTCAAGACCGATCTGTATTCTTTTGAACTGAGGATTCACTTATTTAATATGTTGTCACTCAGCCTTGTTGTACAACGCTTGTTAGGCTTTGTGTCTACTTATGATCTGCATATATATACTGCTGCCAAATTTTCCTGATTCCTGGCCTTGTTTTCAGAGGATGATTTTACAAAATTAGCCACTGTAGATGTCTCCTCCTGAATCCGATCTTGCAATAATACTTGAGTGAAGTGAGTATACTACCTTCCAACCACATTAGTTCTGCATGGTAACAGGCCTCTCTTAACTTGTTTTCAGACCAATTCAAGTAACTTGTAATGCATTTTTCTAAACAATTCCTCTTGGATGAAGCCTATGCATAGTAGTAGTTCAGCCACCAGCAGTATACAATTAGACCTCTACAGTGGCAGAAACAAATCAAACCACTAAAAAACAAATACACATTCTCAAAAGAGCTGAGTTAGTTTGTTGTGCCGTGTTCACACCAAACGCGGCGCGAATTATTCACACTGCGTTAATCGCGTCATTCGCGCCGCCGGTCTCGCCGGGGACCATTTGTGTTCATTCGCGTGAATCGCGCTGGACGCGCCTGAGAGGGGGCGTGGCTTATCGCCCTGAAAGCCGTCATCAACCATGGAAAAAATAACCTATATTTCTGCTTAGTACGTGTTGTGGAAGTCCCAGATATCACGTTAAACTAAACGCCGTCATCCATAACATAGTCCAGAGGAGCTCCGTGGATTTTATCGAGCTGTATTCACTGTGTCTAGCAAGACACACGTCGGCTGGTTTACAACAGCTGTATGAACCCAAAATAAACTGATTTGGCTGTGATTTAACTGCAGTAAACTAACAAAAAGGGACTCCGAAATAACTACGTAATGATGCCGATTTGTAAAAAGTCTGAATTCATGTTTTGTTAGTTCTCTCCGCAAGACGACAAGCAAATCACTTTTAAAATACTTGTTTTCTCAATGGAGCTCGGATCGATCGGTGCTAGGCTATGCTAACATTGTAGCAGCTCCATCAACACTCAACATAACGCCATATAGACGTGAATACGGCAGCGTCTTTTTCATTGTTTGTACCCTATGGTTTACACACGCACATTTATACACATAGTTTGGTCTGGTGTCTATTGATATGAGGTATCGTAGAGCTCTGGGTGAACACAGACGGCTACAGTATTTGTTTCCTGATTCAACAACGGCAGGACGTCAGTGACGACAGGAGAAACATCTCAACGCTGATAGGCTATCGCGCCGCAGCGTCACGCCATTTTTTCGCCGAAGTTGACAAATTTCAACTCACGCGTTCTGGGCGTTTTGGCGTTTGCCGCGCCATCGCAAATTCGCGTCACTCCAGTCTCATCGCGTCTGTGCATAGACTTTGTATGTAATCTACTCGCGCGAATAATTCGCACCGCATTTGGTGTGAACGCACCATTAACTTGTTTTCAGACCAATTCAAAGTAACTTGTAATGCATTTTTCGAAACAATTCCTCTTGGATGAAACCTATGCATAGTAGTAGTTCAGCCACCAGCAGTATACAATTAGACCTCTACAGTGGCAGAAACAAATCAAACCACTGAAAGACAGATACACATTCTCAAAAGAGCTGAGTTAGTTTGTTGTGCAGTTACAGTGGGAGGTACACATGGGTAGCAGTTGAATGTGCTACAGGTAGAAGAGGTGCCATTGGACACGAGCCCTAAAGATTTTTTGTTTAGTTTTTTCCTTTTGCTATTGTCATTGTTTAAACATGGCTCATGGAGGCCAATAAAGACCCATAAACAAAAACAGCCTGCTCCTTTGTCTTATAATGCTCTGTTTAATCCATTGGAGTCACAATAACAATCAGCCATTGTTGCTATGATAATCTTGTTATTTGGACTCATGTTTCAGCATTTCAACCTTTCGTGCCGATGGAAGTACAGAATATAATCAGAAGGTACTGTAGCTGTGACTTTAGACATTGAGTTTCCTAAAATGGCATTGTCTGCACATCACAGGTTTGTTTAGAAGAGCTGTCATTTTCCAAAATATGTGTGTGTTTCTAAATCAGACTTTTGTGTTGAAATGTCTATCTAAACCAGGGCTGTAGAGATTTGTTGACTTGTTTCTGTAAGATTATGTAAAACGTCAAAAAAACACAATAACTCTTAAAAACGTTTGAAAGCTTTGCAATACTAGTAAGGGAACATTTTTCAAACATGTACCTGGTACCTTCATGTGGGAATGATTTAAATCTATTTCAGTAATGTGAAGTATATCTTATAGTTTAGAAAACACTGGACAAAGTCTGTAGCTTTTGATGACTCGTCTCTACACTGACAAAAGATAAGACCGTTTCCAGTGTTATTTTTGTAAAAACATTTAAGATCAACTGGCTGTTCATTTAACCAGGAATAAGCAACTGTAACACGGAGGGCTAAAAGACAACAGTAACTGATTTCACAGATTAGCACAGTTTCAATCAAAGACAAGGAACTAATTAAATTCCCTGGTGGCATCTTTTGTCCTTGTTTGAGATGAGCCAGGCCTGACCAGAACCAATAAGCGCTGTCTGGCTTAGAACAATGCCTGCTGGTGATGAATTGTGTCCAACTTAAACTGGTGACAAGGCAATCAAAGCATCAAGGCAACCAGGCAACGCAATTACTCTTCACCTGCATCAGGCACATGCATGATGGGAAATGATTTGCTCATAACTGAGTTTATTGCTATTTGGCTAAAAAGTTCACCAACAGGTACAATACTCTTTTTTTAATGGCTCACAAAACAGACATGAGTTGGATGGTAACATTTTTACAAATTAAGTGATTACCTCTGAGGGCTTCTGATCCTTTGAGATCCATTGGTAATTTTCTCAGAGCTCTAATCGGCAGGTTTCTGTGAGCAGCCGCTTGGAGGCCCAGTGGGAGTCGTCATGATGAAGAGGCATTTACAAGAAAAGTTGATTAAGATAATCCTCTAGCTACAGCATTACCCTGAATAGGTATGAAATTAGATATCCACGATAAAGTTTACATTTGATCTTAAGCGCCTCCATCACCCTGAGGCGCACTGAACACCATCCCGGTGGTGGGAAGGTCAATACCTCTTGAACCACTGTCATCAATAGAACTAATGTCTACAAATACAGGATGAGCCATGTCTAAATATAAAGACAGCACACCCATATAAAACCCAGAGGCACATGAAAGGTTTGTGCTGTTGGTGAGGAAATATAGGACAAGTGGATTTCGACACAGAGACACAAACTAAGCAGATGTACAAAAACAGTATATTTGGTGATGTTGGATCTCTGAGTCACCCTGTGTGATTCTTGGTCATAAAAAAAATGGTTTAAAAATGATTATAATCCCAGACTGCATCGGGAGGATTATCAAAATACAGACAAAGGACAGCAATTTAAATCTAGCCTTGAAAATGTACATGTAATGTAGGGCCTACACACCATGTACATTTTATATCGAACATTTTTTTCAGCATGATCAGATCAGTAATTTCTGCATCAACTCTGTTCATTTCAAGTGTCAATGATTGATGAAAGAGTTCTGCACACTTAACAAGTTGGAACAAATTGAGACATCGCACCACGGTGGTATGACGAAGAAATGTTGCGGACCTTTTTTGGTGAAAAGATTAATGTACTTTATCAGTTTTCTCAAAAGAGTGAAACAGCGCCCCCCTGGTAACAGCTGGTAACCGCCATTCAGTGTGTGTGGTCAAAGATGGAACAGCACCCTCACAGTCGAGGCAATCCAGGCAAATCTGCGGAGGGAGAAGAAGCCAGGTGACGTTAATTAGTGTCTAAATTGTTGTATCAATTAACGGTTACAGTCACTGGGAAAGTGCAACAAGTCTATGGAAAAGAAACAAAAGGACGACTCTGAAGACTTAACTTTACTCTCGCCTCACCGCAAGTGACAGAAAGTCGACAACATTTCACATTAACTTAGCTAAACTTGTAAAAACACGTGAGTGTTGGCTTGTTTTGACGCTGATAATATTAGCTAACGCTAAGACGAGTTAGCTTAGCAGTGATGGAGAGATGAGAAGAGGAGTTCTCTGAAGAAATTAACTATAACTGACACTAAGGCTCCAGACTAACTTTTTAAATCAGCTACCCAAAAAATATTCAGTAAAAATTCAAAATGTTATCCTTACTTTGTTGTCATCTTTAGTGGTTATTTGTATACCAACACACAATTCAAATGAATAGGATTCACATAATGTTTTTTTTTTTTTAAATGTTTAATTTGATTAAAAAAACTCTTTGCATCAGTCATTTTAATTATGTATCATAAGCTGCTTAGAGCTAGAGTTAGGAAGTTAAACAGGTCCATAATTCCCTCTCTAATATCAGTTTTATATTGAATTTATAATACAACCCAATGCCAGGGAGAGACTGCTGTCTGTCTGCAGACAAGATTACTCTGAGCAGATAGAATGGGAGTGAATGACAAGTCAATAATATTGATTGAGTTAGTTGTTCCTCCACGCCTTATTTTGGACTTGTATTTGTGACAAATTGCCAGCTTTATGTCTTCTTCACTCACGCTGAAGAACTTCCACACTCATGACATGCTGTGTGTGTGTGTGTGTGTGTGTGTGTGTGTATGTGTGTGTGTCTGTGGCGCTGTGTGACGATGTAAAACTACCAATGCGGCACTCCTGTGTGATGGGAAATAGGAAACTGACAGGCCGTTTACTGGCTAAACGTCTGAAAACCGTCCGGTTTCAAGCGTTAGCCGATTGATCACCTTGACTGAATTTTGAATTTGTGTCTTTATATCAGCGGTATCAACAGCCTTCCCTTTTCTCGAGTGCTCGGTGGGGGCAGACGAGAAATCCAACAGCGGCTTCAAATAGGACTCAGCTGGACAGGACATAATAATAAGTGACTCCAGATGATATTAACTCCCACACAGGCATGCAGCATTACCACACCTGCTTGCTATATAGTGAGCAATGCACTCTATCTTTATGTAGACACACACATTTTCCCAGGTTATATAAACGTTTATTTTTTCATTTTTTACAAATGCAAACCCCCTCCATCTCTATGAATACATTTACTCTTTAGAAATTCTTCATTTACACACATGAAGAAGAAAATGATTCATTCCCGTCTTAACTGGGGAAATCATGTGGTTTCATTTTCTTTTGGATGGTGCTAAGCACAAATGCTATTTAGCCTCTGGAGACACCATGAGTGCATTGGGTCAAGTCCCAATTATATTAAAGTGCATTATTTCAAAGGGGACCTTTTCCTCAAGCACATGTTTAGTGAAGAAGTGTGTAGGTTTGTGTACCGTTCTGTCAGCAACTGCTTAGGATGAACTGGATCACTGTAATCACAGCATTAATAATGGCCATGTATCAAACTATGCTCTTCATGGCATGAAGTCGATTTTAAAAGGACTCCACCACTCCAATATGTTCCTGCTTTTGACACTTTTTCGCTTTGACCCTTGAGACAACTGTTAAGTTTTAAAGGGCTGTATTTTGTTTTGCTACGCAGTGTTTCCCAGAGGATTTGGACTCTGGTGTAGGCGGTGAAGAGGTTTGTGCTCGTGTAAAGCTATTGTGTTCTAAGTTAAAGAATATAATGGTAAACATATACGTGTTATTGATATGATTGGTGATGACACGGCAAAAAAAGTCTTTCTTTTAGTTAAGAAGATGAGTCAGTTTATCATGTACAGTTGAGTCCATAAACTTTAATACAGATAGGCACAAGACATTCAAACTCCATTCATGTTACCATACAGGGGTGATTTCTGTGTGTCTGCCGGCACTACAGGGGCTGTTGGTCTTGACACAACCTGAGTTATTACTTAAAGAAGTTCACTACTTTGTAAAAAATGCATAGAAAAATCTAACAATTCCCCATTCTGAGCAGGCCGCAGGGCTTGCAATACACTGGTGGAAACCCTGCTCTGTCTTTACATGTCAAAAAACACAACTGGGCAAAATGCATATAAAACACAGAATAGTAAAATGATCATCCCCGTCATTGTGCTGCCCGATCGGTGCCAAGCCCACTGAGTTCCTCAGCTGGCACCTGCTTTGTTCTGCACGACAGCTTTTACAACGGTGACGGTGGTGTCAGCCTAGTCATCGCCGACTGTTCTGATGTGGACAACCAGTGCCTCTTAATCCAGCTATCTGAAGGAAACATACACCACATCAAATCTAGCACGATGAGGGGTGTGATAAAGATAAAACGAGGAGCTATTTCAGGAAAATGGCAATCACGATAAAAGATATTCGTGATGAAGCAGGAAAAATTCCCCGATAATGTTATTCCTGCCTTTTACTCGCTTCTCCATCCACGGTTGAACCTCCGAGATAAGGAAAGTCTGTTTTTTTCCAAACCTGAAGCCCTGCGAGCGTGGTCCCCCAAATATATGTTCATACCTGATGTGCAGATCAGGCTTAAGAAGATGGGAAACATCTGCTTCCACACAGCTCAAGGCTGATGGCTCAGGATGCACTCTTCTGCTCCATTAGAGGTTTTTTCGATTAGAAAGAATTATGATTATCATTTTTGACCAACTAAGACAGGCAATTAAACCCCCCAGTTATAGCTCATGCTCCATAATAATGACAGGCTCAGAGGCATTCCTGAAACAATAGTGACAATTCCCAACACACCACGTCTGAAACTTTAGGGATTATTCTTTGAATGAGTTGTTGATGTGACTTTAGTAAGGTTAGGGAATGACATAATGCAATGGATTCATGCTTTGTTGGCGGTGCTCAGTATTGATATGGTGCTCCAGATAATCCTTTCTGTAATGGACAGCCCCAACCTCCAAAATCTGTCTAATTATAAGACTATTTTGTACAGGAGGCCGTGCTGCCTGCAAGCACAACAAAGCATCCCTAACAAGTAGAACAACTATCCATTAGGGCTAAGCACGGCAATGACTGTGATCTAATGGGGCTTGTTTTTTAGTTTGGACTTTTTCTCCCAATTAACCTCTCAGGTCTTAATTTCAAATCATATTTTTGACATCCATAATTTATGATCAAGGAGGCCAAGTCAGAGTAAGAGTAAGAGTAACATGCAGCCTGTGTTTAAACTGAGGCTGTTGCAGCCTTTCCAGGATTCCCTAATATCCCGTGTTTGCCTGCACCTAGATGGCCTAAAGAAAGTAAATACATCCCTCACACACCACTTACTACTGAAATGACTCTGACCTACGACCCCCTTTTCTCTGCTGTCACACTCTCCTGCTGTCTCCCATGGGAACTACCTGCCCTCCTGTCACTCTCTGAATCTCCGTGCTTCTATGACAGCTGCGTCTTCGGCTACCAAGAAACAAGTAACGTTAAAATTCCACTGCTTTTTTTCTGGAGTAAAGCCTATGAAGAACCAAGCAGGCCATCCTAGCTCTGCCATCCGTTCGAGCTGTCTTGCTGTATCTTTGCCGATGAGTCGGTCGACCTCTGGTACAAACAATAAGCTTGAAACACATTGTTTCCCACACATACACTTCACTTGGACAATCCACCCATGTATATGAAAGGCCACCAACGTTTGGCCTCCTTTTGTGCGCACACACACACACAGTCGAGTGGAGATTTCTGCACGTAACTTTCTTTTTGGATCATGGATCAAATAATAGTATACAAAAATGAAATACTTTATGTGCAAACTCTAAGCTTGAATTGGGTTGTGTCAATAAAAATTCCAATTTTAAATGAAAAGGGGGAAAAAAGGTTGTGTGTACATAAGTTGAAAATGCTACTTACAACATAATACGTTGGTGTCCTTATTGTTGCACCAATTGTGTCTTCAGAAAACAACATTTTAATATAAGCAGTCTAAAGCACCACCATCACAAACTCCTTAATGACCACAGTTACATCAACACTTCACTGAGGAGCGTAAACAAAACATTGAAATGATAAAGTATAGTAGTTATTACAAATATGTACTGAATTGATGTCGATCTCTCGGTGGTAGTGGTAGATTTTACAGATGTCTGGTATTTCAGTGCACATTTTAAGCTTCATATTGTTCAAACAGAATATCTTTCAGTGGCATTTGTCCGACAGATGGGATATATTATTTTGCATTAAATTGTCTTGGCATGAAAACGAAATGGTTTTGTGGGGTTTGTCACTCCTTGTTTTTCACCTATTCATCAGGAGCACCAGCTTTGTGTTCTCTATTGTGTTTAATACATCTTAAAACTTTCTCAAATATCTTCATCTTAGTAGTCACAGTGTCTGTAGGGTTGACTGAGTGACACGCGTTTAATTAATCAATCAAGCTGTGGACCGTTTTTCGAGGGAATTGCTTTGTTTACTTCCTGTCAGTCATTCGTGTCGTTTATATGCCTCTCCTGTATAAATCTGGACCCTTTTTTTATATATCTGTACTTGCAAAATTAGAATTGTGTCATGATGATGTAATGACCCGTCTTTGTTTCATAGGTTTCCTGCAGTGCGACAGGAAATAAACACATTTTAAATGTTCACGTTTACAACCGTGAAATGGTCAATAGTAAATGACTCACTGTTTCGGTTATTTCTTAATAACGTCAACATTTTGCTCATTTTTTAGGAACATGATCCAGCTTTGTGTGAGCCGTGAGGATGCTGCACTGAGATGTATTTTACGCCCCAGTGAGAATGCAGCTATCGAGGAAAGGCAGACTCGTGAGGGAAAAACAAGAGCAGTAGTCCATATCTAGACCCTTATTGCTCTTTATGAGCATATGGTATAGTTATGAGTAATAAGGGTCACACAGAGCCTCTCAGGCCATTTCGCAAAATAGCATCCCATTTTCCTCAATCACATATCACTCTGGTAATGTTCAAATGCGTCTGTGTGTTGTGTTTATGGGTGTATTTGTCTGTGCACTTGCTTTTCTACCCTTATGAGGACAAAATAGCTCTGAGGCCTATATAAAGTTAAAGGAAAACCTCCAAAGAGAGACAATGTTGTGCACCTAGTTGAGAGTCACATGTTTGATTAAATTCAGGAATAATTTGGGATTAAATCAGGGTTGGAGTTACAGTGAATCCTATTAAAGTAGAGCATATAATGCAAAAATACTACAATGAATTATGTATTTGTGACCATGTACTTGCATGTTACTATTCAAAAATGTGTACAAGTGTGTGTGTGTGTGTGTGTGCATGTTAGAGAGAGACAGTGCATGTATGTTATGATGGTACAATCTTTGTTTCGGTTACGATACACCTGTCAACAATTCCAGATGCATCTCAAAGTTCTACATTACTGCACATGGCTACTTTTTCATCATTTAATACAAGTGCTTTCAAAAATGTGATTACAACAGTCGATAATATCAAAAGGTGCATCTTTTCAATAGCAGTATCTGTGTGACCCACCGCAGTACATTAACATTATTAACACAACACATAAAAGCCTCTGCAGTGCATTAGTGTGTTAATCTCCAAGGTGTTCACATAGCAGCTCTATGACAGGGCACTTAACATCTAGTGGACCTCTGCATAGTCATAGCTCTTGAACTTGGTTTAACGACAGGGGTAACAACTCTGCGGTTGAATTACAGTTTAAAGGTTTTTTATATTTTAACAGAGCAGCTAATAAGCCCTGTCCTTAGTGAAACACAGATCAGAAGAGGAGAGAGAGAGAAAGAAAGAAAGAAACGCAACAGACGGTAAATTATGGCAAAATACCAAACTAAGTGAAACCAAACTCTAGATTATGTTCCGTCACCGCATCGATGCAGAATCGTTCACATCCGCATCACGATGCATCTTATACGCAAGAAATTCCCACAGCTCTCCTGATCAGTTGTTATCTACCTACTATCCAGAATCATACGTCTGTCTGTCCAGTCCATTCATTGTTCCTCCTCCTGGCAAAGCCTCACCGGTGTAGTTGGGTACCAAACTCTGTAGAAATGTCGCGAATCGATCTCAAAGATCGCTACCGGGCCAATCGAGGCATTTTTTTTTTACGGATTGGTATCGGCTATGTTTTAGCTATTGAGCCCAATCCGACCCCGTGTTTTTACCCACAAAGCTATCGTGCACAGGAATGCATCGAGGGCTGCTGTCCATCTCTCCTCTGCTCCGCTGAACTCACGTTTAAAGGGAGCGAGAGACAGAAAAGCCAAAAAGATCACTGAGAGGGTTTTTTCTTATGACTTATTTTATTACAAAACATTGGGCAACAGCTGTCTTAATGCAATGCAGAAATATTAAAATGAAAAGCATACATTGGATTGGTTTTAATAACTATTTTAAGTGTGCACTTTGCAGCTGTCATACAAGAGAAGTATCGGACTGGGACTCGGCAGCAAAAGAAACTTGATCGAGACATCCCTAGAACCCAGTACTTTTTAAGGGTATCGACCAGCGACCTCACTGTAATATTTGTATTAAAGCAACACATGTCACATATAGGCTTCCACACACACGACAGGACTCTCATGCTGTGCCCTGGTGACAGACTGACAGGCTGGAGGTTGTGGGGACAGATCTGAGAGAGAGGAGTGGGAGGTAGGAGGGTTTGTTTTTCTAATTTGCGGGGTGTAATATGTTCTAAATAAATAACGATGTTGAAATTGATAAATTTAGACTTTTTGATACTGCAGAAAGAGTAAAGTACAAAAAAAAAAGGTACCTGTAGCTAGAGATGGGTGTGCATTTTATCGATACTCGGTTCGGTTGCTTTTTGAATTATTATTTTAAAAAAGAATAAATTCAGAGCAGGATTAGAATTCATTTATATTTTTTCAAATATAACTAAATAAATGTTTCTTAAGCCACAACAGTAACGTTTCCAACATCAAGTCACCATTTAAACTCAATAATATCTCACTGGAAACAAACTATGAATCCCATTCCTGAGAGAAGTTTATAAAGAATGCTGATGGAGGGCGGAGGAGCTGCTTTCTCTCTCTCTTAAGAATTTAAAACATACCTGGCAAACTAAGCTGAACAGACGGCTTTAAATCGCTTGTTTGTAAGAACTAGTTTGCTTTGCTCGTGTAAACAGAGCGGTGGTGGATGAGAGACTGCGGGGCAGAGCACATTTAAATACATCACGTTCATGCTTGTTGAACAGGTGTAAAGGCTTTTTACTCCCGACGGTTTCATTGCACTGTGAGTAACGAGCGTAGTTGTTGCAGTTATCTTCACTTCACCGTCTCAACCGCGGCCTCTCTGGTTTCGCCTGTCTTCTTTCTCACACATGCAAGTCTTTCTCTCACTCTGACCCTCCATGTCTCCCAACGTCTGCCTTTGCTCTCTCTCTCTCTCTCCGTCTCAGTTGCTCATGAACATACTGCATTCCGCTCCAATTTAGAGCTGCTTTCCATTAACATGTGTTTTGTCCGTCCCTGCAGGCTCTGCACTGCTACACGGGTTGATTTACAGCTCTTATCAAATACATATTGCCAAGCGAGTGAGATGTGCAACCTTTCATTTGCACGCCGCCGCCCTGCAAATTCGACACGCTACATTAACAAGAAAAATGACTGCTGCTATGCATGCCAAGAGCTTGTGGGTGTGTATATGTCTCTGTGTGTGTGTGTGTGTGTGTGTGTGAGAGAGAGAGAGAGAGAAATAGTGAGAGAAATGGAGGGACAGAAAGGTGAATTAAACTGTGCCAAAGAGGGAAATACTGAACAGTAAGTTGTGATTTTAAGCTTCACCATCTGTGTGGTTGAGAGAGCAAGGGAGAGTTTGTACGTTTGAAGGTGTGTAATTTATGACTGCAAGTGTGTGTGTGTGTAACAGTGATGAAGTGTGTGTTTGTGAATGAGACTGAGGTCAAACTGGCTGAATGTACCATCCGTGGAAAGACAGAATTAGTCCTATTTTTAACTGATCTGGGTGAAGTCCAAAAGCACAAAACAACCGCTTGTATACATTTGTACTCAAATTTATCAAAATAGATCTATTAAAAAGAGTTTTTATTATATTGGCCATATAATGTTCCAAATTCAACATACAACACAAGTCTGTTGTTGACGGTTCAAAATTCAACTCTGTGTTTTTTCCTGATACTAACGGAGCATAGTTCGCAGTAGGGATATTGATAACTACTCCGTTTAACCCTGCTGTTGATCAAGAGTTAAAAGGAATATTTCTTGGTCTACCTTAAGGCTTCACTTTAATCAGCAGCTTGAACTTAGCTCAGGTCTCCTCACGGTTCTTCAGACGTTTACCATGTATTCACTGTAAGAAACTACTCCCACTGCACTGCATACACAGCTGTAATGTTACTGCTGACTTCATACTCATCGTTTTACACACACACACACACACATACTCTCTTTCTCGATCGGACACTGGCTAAAGTTACGCTTGGCTTGCAATACACTGGCAGACATGCTGAGAGGTTTTGCTAGGCAGACACACAGCCGACAACCTCACAGCTAAACTAATTGATGCGATGGAGGCTTACTGGGGACGGGGATGTTTTTGGGATACATTTTAGCTGCCGATGAATGATGGATTCAACCTGTTCATGCATCAGGTTAACGTTGCTGCTGTGCGACTTATTGGGCTCAACTGATGAGAGATCAGCAACACTTTGCCATCGTGGTATCGGGTGCTGTTTTATAGAAGTAGTTTTGCAAGTAGAAGTACATGAGCACGGTATCGGTGCACGTTAAGCTTAGGTTTAGGTCAGGGTAAGGGTCGGGGTTAGGCATGTAGTGGTAACGGTAACTAAATGCACAGTAAGTCATTGCATTGCCCTCCTACTGTAAGTGACAGAAACAAACCTTGTTGTGTTCAAACATCTTAATGATTTAATAGTTGAGAGTGAGACACACAGATCTGCAGCAATGGGCTGTAAATGTGTGTAAGATGGACTGTGACTTGGTGTATAACAATGGCTTACACACAAACACACACACACACACACACACACACACACACACACACACCGACAGGTGTAATCCATGGCTCATTAATCGCTCTGTGACCTTCCCGAGGTGTTTGGTTATCCACAGCCTGACTGAGCTTGCTGGTTAATAGATGATATTCACTACACGCACACACACACACACACACACACGCACAAATAAGAGACTTAGCATGTTAACAGATCATAATGTTATTAGAGGGTTGCATTATTCACAGTTTTCAACGAATGCACGTACTTTGCAACTGAATCCTATTCTGTGTCAATGTTGCCGCAAATAATGGCCTCATTACTTCTGGCACACACACACAAATATAATTGACACACACATTGTAAGGAATGCAATGGCATCAGACTCACAAATACAAAACAAAATGTACTATATACCTACACACAAGTAATCCAAGTAAACTCACACAGTTCAGTGACTGTTTCTCTGCAATTAAATCCACTAGTCCACCCCGTGGATACAGAAATACATGTACACACACACAACATCAGGAGAGGCGTCGAGAGCACGAGATGCACAACCTAATTATTTCTATACCACACGCAGACACACACACAACACAAAACAACTAAGGTCTCTTACTTTTTATTATTGACTTTTCTCACACCAGCAGACAGGCGGAAGAGATTCAGCTTCAGGTACGTGTCTGTTCAGCCCACTGCACCATCTGTCCCAACTCCCCTATTAAGCGTCCAGCAAAGTCTTCCTTGATTTATGACTGTGTGTTTGTGTTTGTGTTTGTGTGTGTGTGTGTGTGTGTGTGTGTGTTTACTTAAGACTATACTAATAAGCTATGTGAGAACAATACGTGTAGGTGTTTGATGCATGACATGTTCAATCAGTCTCAGAGCGGCTACTCATCCATTCTACTCTATTTAATGACGACTGGAGATTCAACAAGGGGAGAAAGAAACCTGAGACGGAGAAGAAAGAAAGAGGCAGGAATATAGAATAAAAGAATTATACAAAGAGTCAATATTGCAGATGCTGGTATCAGACTTAAAGTTTCATTAACAAATATCTTGAACCACATCACCAGAAGCTTTTATTTGAATTCAACAAACCTCAATTCTGCTAAACATATAGCGACACTTCAGGTTGATTAGAATTTAACCAGGAATGTTTTTTTTTATTGATAGTCAAAATTTGCATCATGTAGAATAATAATAATGAGTGTTTTAAAGGGACATGTTTACAGTTGTTTGTGTGAACATTTTCTTTCTTAGTCCTGGTAGTAAGTTGGTAAGTTTAAATTGCCTTAATATTGTTGTAGGAGAAACCAAAACATCGATCATCCCTTCAAGCGGCACAAGCCCAGGATCCATGATAAGGGTCTGAATGAGAGGGAGCTTGTGTGCATCCATTGGCATCAATACTGTCAGTGTCTCTGCTGATAACAGGGGGCCAGCACAGCAAAACAGTAGTGGGAGAAGAGAGAGAGATGTCCTGGCTGCAGCCCCCCTAAGCACCACTTCTCATGTCCATGTTATGTGAATATCATATTGATGACTTTTTAAACTGGATTCAAAAAAAAAAGTCCCCACTGGGTCCCACAGCAAACGGAAAACATTGTACATTGTGTGTTTAATGTAGGTCTGTATGTGTTGTTGTGTGAATGTCAAAAAAAGATGTGTACTGCCACTGAGTAAGAAGACGCGTTGACAAAGTATTTAGCTGACCTATGACCCGTCATCTTGCCCACCTGCCTTTCCTCTTTTTCTTTCTCACCGTTCTTCTCCTCCAGCCTCCTTGTGTCATTCCACCTCATACGTCACCCCTTCCTCCCCCCCCTCCTCCCTCCCAGCCTTGGTGATGTATGGCTGCTTTGAGACACACTTTACTGTGGTCGTGTTCCTCTTCTTCGCTGAAGTCACAGGGCCTTGTTCTTTAGCATGCACATATGTCTTCACACTTGTTTGTCCCTTCGTTTGATTCTCCGTGTGTGTGTGTGTGTGTGTGTGTGTGTGTGTGTGTGTGTGTGTGTGGATTTGTGCTGCAGGTGCATTCTGTTTGTGTATGTCTGCATTTGTGCGTGTTTGTGTGCATGTTTGTACCTGTATCTCTCTGGTGGTCCTACAAATAGCTGACACAAATTACATCCCAGCATCAGCCATCTATCTGTGTGTGTGTGTGTGTGTGTGTGTGTGTGTGTGTGTGTGTGTGTTCCATCCCAACATGACCATTCTTGGTTAAAATTACTTTTCTCCGCTACGCTTGACGTTTCTCTACACTAGCTTCCTCCCTCTCATCGTCCTTTCAGGATTGCTCTGTGCCTCGATACTGTAAGCCTTATTTACATTCACAGCCAGGCTGAATTCCCCAGGAGGCCCACAGTCGTCCAGCGTGTTGCCTCGACAAAGACGAGCGATGCTTTGTGCGCTGGCCTATCCCGGCTCCCTCAAGTTTGAGCTCAGTTTGTCTTTCTGGTTTTTCTCTCTCTCTCTCTTTCTCTCGTTCTCGCTTTGCTTGCTGAGTAACTCAGACATCAGCCATCATGTTTAAAAATAAATAAATAAATAAAAAATGTTTCTTGATACCCGTACAGCGTCTCTGATCATAGACTGTATATAAGAGGATGTAGTCACTGTGACGTCACCCATTGATTTTAGGACTGCCATTATGAAGCTTAAAATACGCTGATTACGCTGTCGCCATCTTGGATTACGACCATCAGCATGGTGTTTTTTTTGCAATCAATGAACAGAAGTTACCATATTTGGAATGCGGAGGAGTGACGTAGAGACGCTTATATCCCGTCAATCACAGTAAGCCCGCCCTAAAGCACACTCCGCTTTATGGTGTATTTGACTCTAAATGAACCATAATTTACTAAATGAACATCATGCTGTATTGAAGAAGACTTCAAAATAACGATTGGGACCATAAACTCAAGTTTACAATGTTTACTGAGGGAATAAATCAAGTGAGAAGAAGGGTCATTTTCTCATAGACTTCTATGCAATCAGACGGCTTGTTGCAACCAGAGGAGTCGCCCCCTGCTGGTCATTAGAGAGAATGCACGTTGTAAGACACTTCCGCAATGGCTTCACTCGGCAGAACCGGAGGTTGACGCACCCTATTTTGACCTGATAATGCTACATTGTGAACAATAAATAAGTGTTGAAATTATAGAAATGAACAAAAAATGTCGCTAATAATGCGCTGACGAGATCCTTAGACCAGGGTTATAAAATATATATATATATATATATATGTATATTGCACAAGACGTGATCCTGTGTTGTTCATAGACTCAATAAGTGAGAGGAAGGAATTATTCTCAAAATGAAAGAAAATAAAGCTTATTTCTCAAAATGAACTGTGAAATGGATATATTACCTTATCTATTTGTTTATGTACTGAATCACACTTTTAACCTGTCAATGATCTGACTTACTTTTCCCTTTGAACGTTTTTCAGAAACACATTTACGCATACTGTTTAGCAAAAGTAAAATAAGTAATTTGCTCCGGACGGTGGGCAATGGTGGTTTTCGTCATGTGGGTGGGTTCAATATAATTGTCTTACAATGCTCCAACCTATTGGTAAAATACATGGTAACTGCACTATTTTTGGGATCTATCTGATCCGTCCCGTGTCTCTCCATCTGCCTCTACTCTCCTCTTCCAAAGCTGCAAGACCCAGGAACACCAATGACAGTATTATGGCCCAGTAATTGCAGTGGTGCTGGGTTTGGTCCTGGGATACCATCCGTCTCCAGGCAGCCAAACTACTTTTCAGGAAGCAACCACTGGAACTGATTTACCTCCGAATTTATTCGAGGCACCACTCACTGCTTCCCTCTTCTCTTCAGTTTGTGCACTTATTCTTTCTTTCCTTTCACATCACCTATTTTCTCATCTTTTTTTCAATCTGGATTTAGTGTTGCCCTCTTCTTCTGTTTATCCTCCATCACTTCATCTCACGTTTTACTCTCTCTGTTTTACATTTGTTTGTCTAACTGTAGTTTTACTATTGAATAAGTGGTGAAGTTGGTTTACAGCTCTATTATAGCTGCTGACATGTACCTGCTCTTTACTTTTACTTTACTTTACTAATTAAGTTGTAGATAAGAAACATCAATTCAAGGAATAAAATCATTCGGACATAAAAAAAAAAAAAAAAAAGTGTTTGTGTAGCTCAAGTGAGGTTAAACAATCTCATGATTGTGTGTTTGTGGAGAATAAAGTGAACCTTTAGAATAACAGGTGGATATTTATAAAGAATACAAATGTTTACCGGTTTATGTGTGTGGTATTTGTTGAGGATATGTGGACGGTGAATGAATTCAGCCTCTATTATGAAACAGTTGGATGGTGTTTGAGATTTTATGTGTGTGTGTGTGTGTTAGTGGTGAAGTTATTGGCTCCTCCTTTGGAGAGGCCTAGGTTCCATTTTAGGAGGCAGCCATGCGTATAAATCGCTTGATGTTGTTTTGCTGCAGCACAGGGGAAACATGCACAAGAGATGAAAAGCATTTGAAAATGAAGAAAAAAAAAATGAATGACAAAAGGTGAAAATGGGCTGATTTCAACAACAAAAAGAAGGTGTCTCTTTTGTTGCCGTCCCCCTCTCCCTCCCTCTTTCTCCACCTGAGTGATTGTGGCTCGCCGGTGTTTTCGATTGTTGGTTTCCCTCTCAGACTGCTTTCTTGAATAGCCAGATCAAAGCAGAGACATCTGAAAGTTTCTGTGGCACAGACGAGTGAACAATGAAATAGTTTCTGGACCAAACCCCCCCCCCCCCCCCCCCCCCCCCCAAGTGAAAAGTTTGTCTCCGTTTTGGGTTCCCGATCAAAGAAATGGAAATTCTTTTTATTTCACAGGCTAAGAGTACTGACCCTATCAGATGGGTGCGAGAGAGAAAACAACGTTCCATATTTGGAAGTATTGTTTGCTGGCATTGCATTGTGCTGATGGATTCATGTACAGAAAGTTTCATTTCATATGCCCATATGATTTAAGTATTTATGTGTGGTGAAGTGTTCTTGTTCTTCTTCTCTCACAATGGGTTGTCAGGTATTAAAATGTGGTGCGTATCTCCATTAAGTTAAGAAATATTCAATCTTTCCCTTGTTTGTACAGCTGGTATCTGCATTCTCCCCATACTTAGGGTTGACTTTTATCTGTTTATTGTCCAAAACTACATCACAGGAATGCCCATTTAGCCTTTGAAACAGTTGGCCTCCTCCAAGATGTCACGTTGCTACATTGCAAGCATACATGAGGCAGGCGTCTGGCGAGAAGAAGTGGCCATGAATGCAAGCAATAGGCCTTTAGCACATCAATCCCTTCGTACTGTTGCTGCAATAAGCCATTTTCCCCCTGATTCTCCCCTCTAGACGACCAACAAGTATGACACACAACCAATACAACACAGGCATGTAGGTTTCAGCAGGTTCAACAGGTTTGTTCATTAATTCCTTCCACCCACAGTGATGCCCGGTGTATGTGAAGTAATGGTGATTTCATCCCATGAGCAGATTCTTTTTATACGCATCGTTTGCTATACATTTTACGCCCCGGTGCTTCCATTTGAGAACCAATCATATTGAATGCGTAGGCTACGGCTACTGTGTGTTTCCACCTTAGATGAATCTTTTCTTTGTTGCTATAGAGAATATGTTCAGGGAAAGGACCCACGCCATTTTAATACCACATGTAAATGGGACCTGAATGCCTCTCTTGACGACTGATTTAAAAAGCTCCCTTTGGAAGTTGTTCCTCACACCTAACCTAACAAGGTGCCTGAGTGAACGCTATCTCATTCCTGTGGGCTTCCATATAATTGTGTATTCTGCACCGCATTTGTTTCGGGTCTATGAAATAATCATGTGACCTCTGCTCAACTGCTTCGGTGTAGGACAGCGTCTCCTGCGAGAATATTATTTGAATGGTATGTTGAGATCTGACTACGTTGAGATGATTCATCGTCGGTGTCGCTCAAAGTTGATATCAGCTTGCTCAAAGTACACTCAAATTGATTGACCTATCACTTATTTTAGGATTGAGTTACGTTTCCTTGCTACTTTAATTAGGATATAAAGATGGACAGTTTACCCTACAGTGTCCGGGAAGCTCCAACCCAAAGAGCTCTTTTCTTCTTCTTTCCTCACATCTCTTGTGTTGATGTACGACTGCTTGAATTGCACCTGTGTCTAGCAAATCAAATCTGTTTGGACATTGAATTTCGGAAGAAGGATGGTCTCGCCATTCTTTGCAGAGAAAAGCTTCTCCTCTGCAGGCCTTTTTACTGTTTGGAATAATCTCAGTGTTTGACTTCACATGAAGATGGCGTGACAGGAGAGGTATGAGGACAAACCCGTGGCCTCAACCATTAGAAATATCTTTGGGGAAAAATAAAATGTTGTTCTAGTTTGGCAAAGTTCATGTGATGCTAAAAGTAAGAAATGCGTGCATGTGTGAGCATTGGGTTAACTGTTGACAAGGATGCAAATATAATGAACCTCCTCTTCATATTGACAAATGCAGTGTAATCATCCTGAAATGTGGCTGCTCGCTACATTTAACATCAGGACACAGACGTGAGTTTTAACACGCTTGTATTTCTGGCCCACCAGAGATTTACAAAATGTAATGAATTTCACCCCGTTGTGACATCATATACTGTATCTTTCACTCTCATAATACATTTATGATACTTTTTCAAATGTCAGCCATTTGATTGTTCATTTTAGCTTTTGGCCTGCCAGACTGAAGTCATTTTTGGATTTTTGACAGTTTACACTGACGTCACAGGACTTTGCCCAACTCTTCCTCGTGACTCTTCCTCGTGACTCTTCCTCATGACTCTTTCTCATGACTCTTTCTCATGACTCTTCCTCATGACTCCTCCTCATGACTCCTCCTGACTATTCCTCATGACTCTTCCTCGTGACTATTCCTCGTGACTCTTCCTCATGACTATTCCTCATGACTCTTCCTCATGACTCCTCCTCATGACTCCTCCTCATGACTCCTCCTCATGACTCCTCATGACTCTTCCTCATGACTCCTCCTCATGACTCCTCCTCATGACTCCTCCTCATGACTCTTTCTCATGACTCTTCCTCATGACTCTTCCTCATGACTCTTCCTCATGACTCTTCCTCATGACTCTTCCTCATGCCTGTCAATGTAAATTGGCAAAGCGAATAAGTAGTTTATGCATTTTTTTAGGAGACAGGGTTAGTTGTGTGCCCTGATGTTGCAGATGTTGCTGATGTTCCTGATGATGCTGATGCTCCTGATGCTCCTGATGTTGCTGTGGCAGATGGCCGTCTCCTTCCCTCCAACACTGTTCTCCTGTTCTTTTCCCCTCTGTGCTGCCTTTGTCTTCTCCTTCCATCTTTCTCTCTCATCTTCTGTCTTCTCTCTCTCTCTTTTACCCCCAAACTCCCCTTTCTCTCTATTCTCTGCCCAGGTGAGTAATGTTGTGTCAGAACAATGGCCTATTGTGTTTTATTGAGCTGCATATGTCCTGCTCTCCATCTCGCTCTCCTTCCCTCTTATTCAGTATGCCTGCGTCTCCTCCTCTCCCTCTTTACCTTTTATTTTCTCCCCCTTTTAGAGCTTTTGACTGTGTATTTCCAAGGTATTTTAAGGAAGGATGTGTTGATGAATGAAGTCAGCGGTGGTTGGGTGGATTGAATGAATACATTTAGAAAACCTGTGTGCAGGTAGAACAAGGGAGATAATAAAAGAGGATCAGATGGACGTACGGATGGATGGATAGTCCACTGGAAAGAATAATGAATGTAGTAGAATGAAAGTAGAGTAGAAATAGATGAAGGAAGGGGGATGAGGGAGAGATGCATGCCTGTCTATTCATCTCTCATGATTCAAGAAATGGTGATTTGGAGAAAAAAGAAGGAAGAGAGAATGATAGAAAAAAAGAAGCGATGCTGGATGACGTTCTGGGTATTCATGGAGGAAAGGCACGGAAAGAGTACAGGACAGAGGAGTAGACAGAAAGGGATGAATAGAAGGATGGTGTTGTGAATAATGACTGGTCAGTGTTAAGGCCTTAATCAATGCTTGATTAATATTAATTCCTGTAGCCCTGGCAGTGGGGCGGGGTTAACCCAACACATCCTTCTTAGATTGATTAGGGAGAGGGCAACAAGGGCGTGCTAACATTGCAGCGCACACACACACACTTGTCTCTCTCTCTCTCCCTCACATACACACACGCACACACACACACACACACACTCTTAGAATGGCTCATGCATCCTTTGTGCTGACTTTGTGTATGAACTCTCAGGACCTCAGCTTGTGAAGCATCCTGCATTTTAACCTCTCGCACACACACACATACACTGTACACACACACACACACACACAGAGGGAGAGAGAGAGAGAGGGGGAGAATGAAAGGGAGGGAGGGGGAGAGAGAGCTCTAATTCCTAACCTTTCTGGTTGCTTAGTCAGTTAGTAGTTTACACATGAGGCCATAATTGATTTGATTTTGTTTGCACAACTAACTATCTAAAAATAACAACTGAGAGTTTCTTGCCAATCTCACTGAAGTCCAACCCACTCCTCAGGAATTTCATGGAGGACGTTTTGCTTGGTTTCCCTTCATTTAAACATACAAACAGCTTGCACGGAAGAAGTATAAAAATGAATCAAAAGATCCTAATAATCACATACATTTTTCAACTTTAAAAATACAATTTTCTATCGCAGAATGGTTTTGTCTTGAAAGTGGTTGAGTTGCAAGTTATCGAGAATCGCTGTATTGCGATACCATTTTTGTCGTGGGCAACGTATCATAATAGTATGGTATTGTGAGTTACTCTGTGATTCTTTTTCTTTAGACCTGCTGCTGTTTTGTTACCTTCTTTTCTCTTACTTTCACTGTTTCTGTCCTCGCATTTCACTCCCTTCCTTTCTTCCAGTCTCTCTGATTAAGGGCCTGCTGTGACTTCGACACACACACACACACACACACACACACACAGGTGACCTTGGTTGGCAGTGAGAGACAGCATTTGAAGATTTAGGGATGGTCTTTTTACTTCCTTGTGGCTGTATTTAATGGAGCACCTTTATTTAGTGGACTGCATAGCTTATAGGCACTGCACTGACACAGAGAGCAAGATGGACTGACGGAGCAAACAGCCCGCTGTAATACGGCATGAGGCTGATCAACATAACAATATACAGTCATTTGTGAGAATACAGGGAAATGTTCAGACATTTCCTGCATAATGTACATAAATCATGGCGGCACGGTGGTGCAGTGGTTAGCGCTGTCACCTCACAGCGCGAGGGGTTCGATCCCGGGCTGGCCCGCCCTTCTGTGTGGAGTTGTCATGTGTTCTCCGGCTTTTCCTCCCACAGTCCAAAGACATGCAGCTCAGGTTGATCGAGCCTGTGATTACAGGGTGCACCCTGCCTTCGCCTAATGTCAGCTGGGATCTGCTTTATTGAGCAATAAAGAATATTTGGGCAAAAAAAATGTAATGGAACAATTCTCTCTATCAGGCGGTCGCCAAATTATTCAGTGTGACGCACGTGGTTGTCAGCTAAAATGAAAGTGAAGATGATCTGTTGAGCGCTGGCAGTAAAAGCTCCACAGCAGCAGTGCAGTTTGTGTGGACACGTGAGGTAGAACCGTCTTGGGGGACACTGCTCTTTGGTGTCATTGTAGATCTGTTTGTCTGTTTAAGATGTATGTGAGCTTGAAATGGATCGGTTTAGTACCTATTGTGTTCTGATATGTGTGTGTGTGTGTGTATCTTTCCGCCTGTCTTTTATTTTTTATTGTCACTCTGAGTCATTCTCTCGGTTTGTTATCTGGCCTTTCCTCTGGTTTGCCCTCTTTCAATCGTTTGGCATCTCCTTTCAGTGTTATCTCATTCCATTTGATCTCCTCCATTCAGTCTTCCTTCTTACTCTCACTCAATCTCTCGTTTTAAGTATCTCTTTAGCTCATCCTTTCTTTCCCCTCTCACCCCCGACCGCTCGTCGTTTGCTTTATTTTTTTTTTTTCATTTTCACAACTCAATTTCTTCTCTTTTCTCTCTTTGCATATTAATCATTTTCACCATTTTATTTCTTGCTGCCATCATGTGGTCATCAAAAAGAAATGAGAAGCCAAAGTGTGGCCTTACTAGGCTGCAGCTAACGGTTATTTTAATCATTGATTAGTACGATAATTGTTTTCTGTAATAATTGATTATCTGTCTCGTCTGTGAAATATCAGAACATTTTAGAAATGCCCTTCATAATTCTCCCATAATTAGCCCAAATATCTGACCAACCCAGAGAAAACCCAAAGATTTTAAGTTTATTATCATTAATGTCATCTGTAAAACCTCACTGGACACTTGTTATGTACCAGCAGACCTTCCCCCATATCCCCCAAAAGAAACAAGGATCACAGGACCTAATGACTACATAACAGTCGCCCTGCCCTCTGTGGTTATGAAGTCATGTGAGTGCCCCTCATCGACCTTAGGAACTAAAGCCAGGATCCAGGTTTAAGGACTTCAGCTCTGCCTCTAATACCATTATTCCGGCTCTGCTGCAGGACAAGCTCTTCCAGCTGCACGCTCCCGACTCCACCGGGAGTTGGATACCAGACTTCCTGTCTGACACTAAGCAGCACATGAAACTGGGGAAACGTGTCTCAGAGTCCCGGACAATCTGCACCGGTTCCCCTCAAGGCTGCTTTCTTTCCCCTCTGCTCTTCTCCTTCTACACCAACAGCTGCACCTCCAGTCACCAGTTCATCAAGCTCCTGAAGCTTGTGGACGACACCTCATTGGACTCATCTCTGGTGGGGTTCAGTCCACCTGCAGGTGGGAGATTAACCATCTGGTTATCTGGTGTGTTCATAACGCCTCAGAGCTAAACACTCTGAAGACAGTGGAGACTGTTTGTGGATTTCACCTGAACCCATCACCTTGTGTGACTCCCCCGTCGACACCATGGAGTCCCTCAGAATCCTGGACTACATCATCGTGGCATCTGAACATCAGCGCCCTAATAAGTAACGGAGGATATACAATTAAAGAAGTTCAGTCTGCCACAGACAATGATGGCGCACTTCTACTCTGCCGTCATCAAATCTATTTTCACCTCCTACGTCACCATCTGTTACGCTGCTGGCCGAGCTAAGGACGAGGTCAGGCTGCAGCGCCATCATCCGCTCTGCTTGGAAGGTGATTGGCTGCAATCTTCCGTCCCTTCCAGGACCTGTGGAGGTGGGCGGGGACAATTGTAGCTGACCCGCCCAACCTGGACACAAACTCCTTGAATCACTCCGCTCTGGCAGGAGGCTGCGGTCCACCAGGACCAGAACCTCACACTACTACAACAGTTCATTCCCATAGCAGCTGGCCTCATCAACAAGGCCCAGCACATCTTTCTGGACTGTTATCTCTGTGCATTGGATATTAGTTTTATTCTTAATTTTGTCAACCTTTGCACATCCCCATGTATATGTTTCTGCACATTCTTGCCTTGCTTTTTTTTTTCCTTTTTAAATGGTTACATTGTACATATTTCCTAATTTTTTAATAGTATTTTTTTGATATTTTTATTGTAATTTCTTTTGATTCTATATCAATATTTCTTGTCTATGCACCAGTACACCAAAGCTACTTCCTTGTATGTAAAAACCTATCTGCACAAAACCAAATTCTGATTGATATGACGAAGAGAAGTATCAAATCATTCGGAGTAAGCAAATGTTTGGCATTTCAGAAAATATATGAAAATGATTATTCAATTATGAAAGTAGTTGACGACCTTTTATATTTATTAATCGATAAACTGGCTAATTGTGGCAGCTCTGCATGCTGGCTTCATTAGCCAGTTCATAACAGCTGTGTTAATGAGTATTTGCGTTAATGAGGGTCACTGGGCGTACCTTAATGATTGTGTCACGGTCACATGGTTGTCATTTCCTTCATTGATTTGTTGCTGAACATTAAGAGACTGCGCCTGTTCGGGGCAACAATGAAGGGAACTGGCCATACTACATGTTAGTGGTGATGGGAACACAGCTCAAGTAAGACCTGCACCCTGTCTTTGGCAACTACAACCATAGCATTTTGAATCTGCTGAGGCCTGTCCGTTAGTATGAGTAGCCTCAAGGCTGAGTGTTGATTCACGTCCCTACATGTCTTTAGTACCACCTGTGCTGTGGCATTTTACACGCTGAACAATGAATGGTAACTACTGTAGCAAACACGGTTGTGATAAATGCTGAAGATTCATCAAGTAAATGCTTTTTATTTGACTATTCAATGGGCAACTCTTGGGCCTGAGGAGAGAGGAAGGACAATGATGGAAGAGAAAAAAAAAGGTTTAAAAGTGTCTGTGTGTGCATACTGTATGTAAGTTTGTTTGCTCAGCAGCAGCAAGTGAGAAGTTGGAACATGTCTCGTCCAATAAGGGCTGGTATTTCTCAGTGCACAGACATTTTTTAAGCTAACTAATAGCAGCCTGTTGGCCCTATAAATCACCAGAACAGAAATAAAAATGAATCCATCCCCAGGATGGAGAGGAGTGCACCATGCCAGGACATCATTTTAATACAGTTGTATATGTGTATGTGTGTATTGGGTTTGTGCAGTTAAAAAAAAGGAGAGAAATATTGGAGAATTTGTCCTTGTAGTCATGTGTTCAAGATAAATGTGTGTGTGTGGTAGGCTAGTCTGCTTTTTTCTTTTAAAAATAATAGAAATAAAAACCTATTTAGTTCATTTTTGTATGTCAGCGCCAACGTTCATAAAATTAAGAAAAAACTGTAAATTGTAAAAACAAAAAGTTGTTGTCAATACTAATGCGCTTACGGACGCTACAATGCTAAAGTTCCGTCTCGGTCCATAAACAGCAGCAGTCGCATCACACTGCACACGGTGGTGCAACGGATCATAAACCTTTTTTTTCTTCATAAAAACTCACAATTCAAACGATAAGGAAGTAAAAGATTGTATTTGTATAAATTGAAACACATCTTGTCATTAGTAGGTTTAATGATGTATTATAAGCTGCTTGGAGGTATTGTAAACAGATCATAATTACCTCTAATATGTTGTGAAAACCTTCAAACAACTGGATTTATTCAACTTTCTCACCAACACGAGATCACATGTGAACACATCATGATAACATTTAAATTGACCTTTGCCCAATACTCATTTTTAATGAACAGAGCCTGAACGCATCATAATGTAACCGAGCGCAACCTGTATTCGTTAGCCGTTACCGGTGCAGCTCTCCTCCGGTTACATTATCAGAGATCGACAACTACAAAAGCATATAAGCCGATGTCCTGTTCGCATATAACTGAATATACTGACTATTGTATGGAAGCCCATTCCCGCCAGCAAAAAAAATAATAAGATCACTAAAAAAAAAAAGAAAAAAAATAAGATCACAAAAAAAAATAGTAACTTAAAAAAAAAAAAAAAAAATGTAATTCACAAAAAAACCCATAACACTGACCAGATTTTTCCAGTTGCTATTTTTCCAGATGGATGCACCAAAAGTTTTTTGTTTTTTTTTGCTGGTGGAAAAAAAGTAAAATAAAAAAAAATTAAAAAATTATTAGAATTATTATTATTTATTTTGTGGGTGGCTTTTTTTTTTTTTTTTTTTTTGTGAATTACATTTTTTTTTTTTTTTTTTTAAGTTACTATTGTTTTCTTTTTTTTTTTTTTTAGTGATCTTATTTTTTTCTTTTTTTTTTTTTAGTGATGTTTTTTTTTTTTTTTGCTGGCGGGAATGGGCTTCCATACTATTGGCAGACAACGACGGTCAGGGAAACTTTATTTCCCACTGTGATGGTTAACGTTAAACAGTGTATTTAATCCGCTGTTCACGTCCGTGATTGACATCCCCGAACAATGACAGCAAGGAAATTATGAGTGAGCATGCATGAGAGGAGTGGATGGCAGATGTTTGAGAAATAAACTACAAGCCTAAGCATGCAAGAGTCTTCCTGACTGAACTTACGCTACAGCTTCATCTCACTGGAAACAAATCAATAAAATCTATCATATTCCTGACAACAATACTCAATGAAATGTATAAAAGAATTAAGTCCTTCCTCCTGCCTGCAGACAGAGCAGATTAAAATATAGATTTCTGTGTTGATAAAGTATTGGCTTTATATTTGTGGCACTTACTTACATTATTGAGCGTAGTTGTAATCTCAAAACCAGTTTAACATCGGGTTTTGGTAACTATCTCTCGGTAAAATCATTTTCCTATTTCAGGAGTTTTTCATGCATGTTCATATGGCAATGACGATTAAAATATTATTATTGATCAACACTACTCTAGAGCTGGTTTCCAGCCGGTGCCACTGCGCGCCGTTTCCGGCTGTGATCTGGTTTTGTTCCGTCCTCCGCTGGACTTCATACGACAATGTATAAAGAAGCGGACTGTTTTGCCTCAGTGATGCGCTGTGTGGTGAGACTACGAGCGTTGTCTAGAGTGGCTGCTAGAAACACATGATCAGACTAGATGCTTCTTTTATTCAGACAATGCATGTCGGCTGTTCAGCTTTATTCTCCAGGGGAGTAATATTCTCACCGGAGTTCCACGAAATCCATTTTTCTCAGTGGGACAGAATTTGCTTCACAAACAGCTAGTGGGCATGCAACAAAATGCTACGAAGTGAACTACACGAGGTTGTTGTGAATTCCACCAGATTGATATGATGCTCAAACCTTTTAGGATATGTGACACCAGATGGGCTATTCTCATTGCAAAGCCCTTAAAGGAATTCTCAAGTCACATTTGGTTGTACATTTGCTCACAGTTGTGATTGTGACTTGATGATCCCTTCAGAGATTCCTCAAAGCATTCTCTTTTAGAGCATCTCTGCATCCACCTGGTTGCCTTTTTTTTAGGTCTCCTATTCAAGTTTCATTGTCAGTCAAGGCAACATTTCATTGGATCTATGAATGGTGGTGCAAATGTTTTTGAGACGAGCTCTGCTGCTCTCCCAAATCCATGTTGCTTTCTCAGACTGCAGGATTTAATTCAGGTGAAGTTTTGCCGACAGTTTAATACTGTGTGGCAGATAAGAAGCTCTGATATGTGAGATTAGATGGTTTGTCCCTCAAGTCTTCCAATCCTCAACAAAAATAATCTTCCATCATTTTGAGATAAAATTCCAGTCCCCAGGTATTCAGCCAGGAAGTTTTGCACAGATACTTTAGTTCAACTGTGTAGGCATCCGCATTTTGGGGAATTAATGAAAAATATTCATTCAGCATGTTTGACTACAGTTATTGAATTGCTACATCGTGTTGTTGGAAAAGACATTTTTTACAGCGGAATTTAGTATAAAAAAAGAATCTAATGACAAAATAAAAGGCCTTTTTTTCATTTTAAAACTGTGACCAGCAGCGCTAAAGTTAACTCAGCCGGTCGACCCCCCCCCCCCCCCCCCCCCCCCCCCCCCCACCAACAAAACACCTGCTGATATCTACAATAAGCTGCCTTTGGCCTCGACAACGTATCGCTCTATCTCTAAAAGATGCACATTAAATCAGTTATTTACAAGGTGTGGCTTGACAAAATCTGATGTTACTTGCAATCGGAAAGTCTGAATCCATCTGGTCTCTCTACCAAGTTAGTGCTAGCATGATGTTATCCTGCTAGCTGTCTGTCAAATTCAAACAATTGCACATGCCCAGGGGTCTCATTTAACAGTGTGCAGGATCTGCACAAAATGGAACTTGGAAATGTGCGCACGTGGATCCGTCTCAGATCCCGCCCTCTACGCGCCCATGTTCAATTATATGCTCACTGAAAAGAACCTCAGAAATTTGGATGCATCGCATTGAAACTGCTGATCAATGGCTCTTTACCGGGAATCACGGCAACTACCGAGAGGAAGACCAAGAAAGGATTTTTCTTTTCCTGACACAAATCGAGGTGCTTGTGGATGAGTTGGTCGCTCTAGCAGTGTCATCATGCAGCATTGCCGCAATATTTGTACGTTTATAGCAATCGGACCGATTGCTTCCAAAATGATAATAATGTTAGTAGTGTGATTAAAGTGTGCTTTTATTAAAACCATGGGAATTGTGTGTGTGTGTGTGTGTGTGTGTGTGTGTGTGTGTGTGTGTGTGTGTGTGTGTGTGGATAAAGGGGCTTTCATGGCTTACTAGGGACAGTTTAGGCATTAGCAGTGAATATGTTTATTAACTGGATACCGCTGAAGCTTATATAGCTACAATATAGCACTGCCCAAGGATACATCAACCTACACACACTGGCGCCAATATAGTAACAAAACTACAAGCTTAAGTTAATTATAGAAACTCATACACAGACTATTTTTTGTAATCATAAAAGACACCTAACACCTCAGTCTGACCATAACCAGAAACAACTCCCTTAGGGAAGAAAGGCTGGCTAAACCCTTTTTACTGTAGCGATCTTCCTCCGTCTCTCTGTCCCTGTGTAACACTCCAAAAGCTGTTCCAAATGGCAGCTGGTCTTAGATTTCATATCGGTGACGCCTGTCGTCATCTCATGGAGGCTGTCAAACCAATTCACTTTATGAGTGCCAACCGTACCAGACTCCCACAACGGCAACATGCAGTCACAATTACCACGATCTCAAATTAACAAAAGAATGTGTCGTATGGCGCGTAATTATGAACCACAAAGACGAGACAAATATAGAAAAAAAAAAAAAAAAAGAAAAGGAAAACTTGCATTTTGAAACATCAAACAGCAAACATATAGGCATGATTTGAAATGTGGGCGGTCCCTATCGCATCACAGCTGAGCAGAGCAGTGAGGAGTCATGTGGTGTCTTCTCGGCTCAGGCCCCCGACTGTGCACAGGTCGCACATTATGCCTGATCTTAGCTTTCTTCAGGGAAAAATAAACACTCAAGAATAATCACTGCTACACAGCATTCAAAAATGGCTACAAAGTGAAATGGCTACCTGCGTTTGGGAAGATGATCAAAGTATGTAAACACACCGCACATCTTTTGCAATGATCCCTCAGATGTGCATATATATATCGAAGTATGCATGTACGTATGTATGCAGATTTTCACGGCTTTAGTCGAACGAATTTGAACTTTGATCTGTGAATCTGCCAAAGACGGCTAAAAAAATGCTCCGAAGAAAGGCATGCTTGAATTAGTGAGTTGTGCAGGCTTTAACTGAAGTCATTTGAAGATGGAGCGAATATTTGTTGATTTTAAAAATAGATGATCAACCCAGAATAAGGGGAAGTCATTGATGACTGGATAAAAACTACTCTGAATAAAGCATGTGTAATAACTGATTGTATTATGTAGCAATAACACTGGCACTGTAATTTGTCCTTCCTGGCTTGACATCCAAAAAATAGCTTCCAAAGATATTCTAGAATGATTATAAGAATATTTTTTGGTATTGGCATTATTTCCTTATTGGTACGGAGAATATGGCACAAAATATATCTCAGTAGCAAAGAGTCACAACCTTTTTAATACCATTTATAAATATCTCTAATCACGTCCATAATGCTACTTAATTGTTAGAGGATGCATTTATGTCACTGAAAATCAGACTCAGATTGTCAAGGTGAACTTTTAATTTTTCAGATGCAAATTACTGCTGTAATTCTGCATAAGGAACAGTTTGATTACACCTATTACAGAAAATGCTACCTACTGTAAAAATGTCTTCTGCAGGAAAAGTACAGCAAATTATAAAGTACTGAACGGCACATTCTGGATGAATACGAAGGACAAAATGATGTGTGTTTCTGATAAGAGTTTATCACTTATTTCTAAATGGAAGAATGGCTTTTTCGCAAGAATATACGATCCATTTCTTCATTTTTCATGAACTGTGGAAGAAAATGTATCTTCCTCTCGTCACCGTTTACTCTCATACATCCCATTGCTTTTACCCTGCTTATTGCTTTTGTTTAATTTGTTAGGGCAGCTGTGGCTCAGTGGTGGAGCAGGTTCGATCCCCGGCTCCACTAGTCCATGTTGATGTGTCCTTGGGCAAGACACTTAACCCCAAATAGCTCCCCTAGGCTGTGGCTGCCGTGTGTGAATGGGCATCAATGTTAGTTAGAGTCCTGATGGGCAGGTGGCACCTTACACGGTAGCTCCTGCCATCAGTGTGTGAATGGTTCAGTGTAGACATGTAGTGTTAAAGCACTTAGAGTGGTCGGAAGACTATTAAAGCGCTATATGTTTTGATAAAGGATGTGGAAGTAAGAAGTCAGTGTTCCATTCAGAAATACAGTAACCATTGCAAATGCTCTGTGAGGGTTCCTGTGAGGGTTTCGGGGTAGAGCAGAGACTCAGGCACAGACACAGGAAACAAGGTGAGGTAGAATGCAAGGTTCTTTACTGGGCACCAAGCAGTCAAGAACAGGAACTAAAAACAACTCCAACAGGGAGCGGGAAAAAAGGCAAAGTCACAAAAAGGGCAAGGTCACAAACCATGGGACGGAGAGGGTCAACACGAGGGATAAACACTGGAGACACAATGAGCCCACGGGGAGGGACAAGGCCGGAACATGAAGCACCCCGGGGGAAGAACAAATGACAATCCGACAACCGGAACAGGGAAAGCAGAGGAGTATAAATGTGTGTGGGGTGATGAGAAGATTGCAGGCAGGTGAGTTGAAATGAGTGTAGTGTGGGGTTGGCAGAGGGAAAAGCCAGGGGCAGGTGATTGGGCACAGGTGAAGAGAATGAGCACGATCAGGAGAAACACACACACACACACACACACACACACATCAGAGGCGGTACCGAGTGGGCCGAGCAGAACCGCAGAATGCAATTTTCAGTAACAAATATAATATTTCTACAACCATGTAGCATACCGTTTTAACGAAGAAGCATGTGTAACATTTTACACACTGAAAACACAATAAAACACGATCTAACAGAACCTTCAGAACCTCTTGCTATAATATTGTCATTTTTTCGCGTTCATTTCCCGAGATACGCAGTCGAAAAAGTCCACCGAACGACGATCTTTTAGCTTCCAAGCTAATGCTAGCTACTTATCAACGTTAGCTTTCCACCCGGCTTCTACTGAACACTTTGGATTTACTCTCTGGAAAATGGTTCAAACGTTACCCGGGAAAGAGCACACATAAATAGTCAGTCACCCCGCAGAAGAATTCTGGTTTTGCACTCACCATTCGAAAAAAAATGACAAAAGAAGTCCTCATAATTCCATTCTGACCGCTGAAACAGCTTCCCCTATCTCTTTCCTGTCTAATAAAACTGTTTCCTGAAGGAAGGAGGGTCAAATAAGCCGGGGGGACCATGTTTCACATTAAGTAGACTCTGGCTTTTACGCATCGCCCAGCTGCGTAAATCGTCATTTTCAGCATTTTCCGGAAAACAATCCTCTCGATGAGAAAAAAAATGCCCCCACTGCATTGGCTAGATCATAACACGTGCATAGACATAGTCATAGTATGGAATTGACCAACCACAGGCTGAGAAATGGCCACTCAAACACACGCTATAGCGCATTCTGCCGTGAGTCGGCGGCCCAAGAGGCTTTGGAGAGGGTTCTAGCTCTCCAAAATGATTCCAAACTGCTGTATGTGATAGATTGTGCATGTACAAGGATAAAGGAAGTTAAATATATCGTTATTATAAGTTATAAAAGTACAATGGAACAGCTGGAGAGGCTGTTTCTCAAATGACGACCTTTCGTGACCTCTCGTACGTTTATGTCTCTTGCTCTGGCCTACTTCACTCTATTCACTCCAATTCTTTTGTCTATGACTACTGCCATTGTTTGCTATGATTCTGGGTGGTTTTTAGGCTTTACTGAGCCTCATTTAATATAGTATTATCAATAATAGTGCTTTTTCACCATGCAAACCTGACATTTTCAAATTGGAGCTGTGTTCCATCTTCATCTGCTATTAACCAGTAACATATACAC
>JAVDOI010000005.1:29329375-29494375 GCA_032191485.1 Leptoclinus maculatus
GAATCTTTAGCAGTCTTAACCTTTTAGAAAGCATATAACGGCTTTATCTGTTTCCATTCAGACACATGCTAGTTAACATTACTCTGAATCAATATGCGAGCGTTAGACGGGAAATATTAATACAATTATGATCAAATTGTTGTGTACCCCCACAATGAATATGTAAAAATACATCCATCTCTACCTCTTTCATCTTTAATCATCCATCTTGAAGTCGGACTGTGAGCCATTAATCATGATTTACGGGAAAAGAGCAGGACTCCTCTGGTTTTCTGTTATTCAACCTGGCTTTGATGTTCCAAAAGAAAACATTGCAGTCACAATTAACATTACCGTCTGACATAATTGCAATTACAGAAGATCTTGAGTGAATTTGTGCCTGCAGAAGTGGATGAATAACCCCACTGGTCTGATTTTAGCATATAGGTGATCATTTGTTTTTCTTCTGCTTGCTGCCTTTTGAAGCATCTTGATGTTTAGAAACAATTGATTCTCTTAATAAGCTGTGTGTGTGTGTGTGTGTGTGTGTGTGTGTGTGTGTGTGTGTGTGTGTGTGTGTGTGTGTGTGTGTGTGTGTGTGTGTGTATGAGAGAGAGTGAGTAACAGTGAATTTGTTTACATGCACAAAATATTCCAGACTTTGCTGGACATTTTCCCCATCATTCTCTAATTCACGATGTACATCCTCGTCTTCCAACTGCAGGAGTGTTGTCACCATCACGTTTTGCTAAACTTAACGAAAGCCTTGCAAACTGTTGGCTAGTTAGTTTGTATAAAACAGGAAGAAGGTCGTTTGTCGCAAATTGCGGTAAAATCTCAAATTGAGACTCATATTCTGAATGTGCTACTATATAAACATGTCCAAAGATTTCACATTATAAAGACATATTCCACGTCTTGATCGGAGAATAAGAGAGAAGCAGGTGAAGAGGTTAAGAATGTCATTGGAAGAAACAGCAGAATACAAATATCAGAGGAGAGCAGGTGTGCAGGCATGAGAGTGCACAGCGAGCCGACTAGTATCAGTTCATTTGTTCTCTGTGCTCTGTAGAAAGCAGCTGCATCAAGTGGCAGTGAGAGAACATTATGGTATGCTGATGGAATTGTTTGGCCTCAGAAATTGAGGATGACCTTTTTAAGCACAGTGCAATTACCCTCTTGAACTTTGTGAATAATGTCTTTAAATGGCTTGCGATATGTTATTTTAAAGATGTTTTTCCTTGTATTTTAAAGTGGATTGAGGTATTTGTGTGTTAATTTATGTGTTTGAGTTTTTGGCCTGCAGGATGTCTTGAATAATCTATGAATTTGGAAAGCATGAATATGCAGTGTATGCATTTTGTTTGTGTGATTTTTAGGTAAGTGTCACTGAGAACAATTATTTAACGCAGTTTTTTTTTTTTTTTAAACTGCGGACATTTTTAACACAAGAAACGGTGTTACGGATTAACCAGTGACCCTGTTAACTGTCGACCTTCAGCCGAATGCGTCAATTTGCAACAGCTGCCGTAACTACGACAACAACAGACGCATTCGGCTGAAGGTCGCAAGTTAACAGGGTCCCTGGTTAAACCGCAACACCGGGCAGCGAGCGGTGAACAGCTGTTTGTGTGGCGTCTCTTCCGTCTCTTCCTGTTTCCTTCACCTACATTCCCCTGGGTCCTAAGTCCCTCCAAGTACAGCTTCTTATCACCCTCTATGTACCAACGTACATTTATAACAAATACCACACATATTACGGTAATCAGTGTTACATATGTGTCTGACCAAAATACCAAAAAAATAAATGATTCATTTAAATTATTTTTTAAAGTTGTTTTGTTTGGAATATGTATAATAAGCATATCATTTAGTTATCGCAACTGAGAATTTAACAAACATAAAAACATGACGTAGATAGGTTTGCAGTTTTCAAGATGCAATTTCGAATTGCATCTATTACACACATGAAGATAAAGTTGTGAACACTGGCTGAATATCTATTATCAGAATCATTATAACTGTATTTTAACTGCTACTATGTAAAGGGAATACTGCTGTTAAAAATAACCTTATTTGTTTAAAGTGTTTGCAAACCAAATGTTATTGCACTTTTGTTCATATAGCAGTACTTTTAAAATAAAAGTGCGCAATACAATACTTTTTAATTCATTATTGAATTTTGCGCATACAAATTTTAATCGTTGCCCAGCACTAGTAACAACATTAAATTGTGAGCGCCTCAGTGAAACTATGAAGTCATGATTGATTCATTGAGACCAACAGTCATGTGACCACAAATAAGAGAAACTTTGACTGAACTTCAGGAAGTGAACAGAGAGGAGAAGAGAGGAGAGGAGAGGTTTTTAAAGTCCCTTTATTTCACTATTGCAGTGAAAACAGAAATACTAGTATAGAGTGACTAGTTAAGTGACTTCCTGTACAGGTACATGGTCCCATAGAGGTATTTCTCATTCTGCACGTCTTCAGAATTATCATACACATCTATCATGTATTTGTCCATCTCTTTGGTGATCACATGACTCCATAGTTCCTCCTCCTCCATCAGCTGCAGCTCTGTCTCCATAGACACCTTGTATTTTTTTCCAGACTCTGACTTTAGGCCGTTTCTCGACATGCAAATGTATCCTCCTGCAGGAATAAAATATTCAATTATTAAAGAACTGAAGAAGAAAAAGCTTCATTATCCTCTAATATCATGTCATCATGTAAGACTAAGGGTTTAGAGTACAGTAGTGGAGAGCTTTAACATCTCTAAGTTTATACAAAAGTAAATAATAACAGGTACAGAAAAATCCAGCGAAGAAGTAAAAAAACAGTACATTTTTTGTCAACGTCACTTTAATACCATTAGGTTCAATAGCCAGTGGCTATTTAAATTCATGCTCCCATGAAAACTCATGAACAGTGTTGGTTACCTGGTTTAGCGGCGAGGCAGAGCTCCCTGATGACACTGACCGGCACATGATCATCTCGTAAAGCGCCAACGATCATCACCACATCAAACATACCTGAAACCAAAAGGAGGAGGTGTTAGCTTGTTTTTGTATGAAGAGGTGGAGCCCAGCTGCTGCAATAAAAAGATGATGAATGTAAATTTCATTGAGTCAGACTCCTTCATGCTGTCTTTGATAGACCATAATACCCTGTCATGTCACCAGGCTTAAAATGTTCTGAACGATGAGTTTAATTAAAGTGAAGAGTTTGTTCCCCTCCTCCTGTAAGGTTCCTCCTGTCTGAACGTAGCTTAAGTTATCAGCTGTGGTGAGATAAGTCACTGTTTTCACTAGCATACAGAGCAATGGGCTGGATGACTCCATCACATATTTTAAGACCCATTGATGCGGAAGGACAGCGGCAGAGACCACACACCCAATTTTAAGTGGTTACCCTCCTTTCATCAAAGGTCTTATTCCGTCGCCACTTCACCACTTTGCCCATTCAGAGCAGGAAGCATAACATACATCACTTTTGATTGGAGAAACTCTTCACTTTAATGGCCGATTACCCTCATTCTTTGTATGCTGGAATCGGCCAAAAACTTCTTTCACGCCTTCAGTTGGTACAAAACTCAGCAGCGAGACTTTTAACTGGTACACGCAGGCGTGACCATATTTCACCGATCTTAAAATCCCTTCATTGGCTACCAGTCGAGTACAGAATTCATTTTAAAATGTTATTATTTGTTTTTAAGTGTGTCTAAATGGCGCCGCCCGAGTCTATCTGTCTGACCTGCTGCAGCCCTATACCCCACCTCGCTCACTAAGATCTCTCGACCAACAGCTTTTAGTTGTTCCTAGAACGAAAAGGACAACCCGGGCTGACCGGTCCTTCTCTGTTGCTGCCCCTAAGCTCTGGAACCTTCATATTAGGTGTCATCCACCTTACCAATGTTTAAAAGCCATGTGATTTGTGTTAGTTTGTCTTGATTTTTGTCTTGAACGTTACTTACTTTTATTAATCCAGTCTTTTCGAATGTTTGACTGCTTATCTATGTACAGTACTTTGGGAAACCTTTATTGTATTTTAAAATGTGCTCTACAAATATATTTTGATTGATTGATTGATAGTGTGTATGTAGTTTAAGTGCAGTGTACCAGTCTGTGCAGGCAGTGGCTCTGTTCCCAGTAAGGCCAGTTTGAGCTCCTTATAGAGGCCGGTCTTAGCAGCTTGATCCAGCATGCCTTGACTGCCGTCCACTCCCACAAAGTGCTTGAAGCCCAGTTCAACCATCTGTAAACACAAGAAGAAGAAGACGACCAACATTAACATTGAAACCTCTAAAGAGTGAGGTTTGGTCTGATTGTCTGTCCGTCCAGCGATCAGTCTAGGTGTGGTTGCATACAGATTGGTATGCACAATATCAGTTCTGGTGGTGTAAGTAGTAGTGGTCCCCCCATGATATGGGACACTAGTCTTGATTCAATACTGTTCCCTAAACATTTAATCATGAGCCTTTTTTTTTATGCAATCCGCTGAATAGTATGGACTATTTTTTACCAGATGTAAACATAATTTATTGTCAACAAGCCAATTCTCACAGAGTCCAGTTCCTTTGCAAGTGTATCCTGGATGACACTAGTATCTCTCTCTGACACAAATAGGGCTGAATCGTATGCATAGAGCAGCAACTTGCACTTTACTGCACCTATGTCACTGACATATATCAAAAATTAGAGGGCCAAGGATAGAACCCTGGGGAACCCCACAGATCAACACTCTAGCTTCCAATGGTCAAGCTTTTCCTGATAATTCTGGCAGGAAGGCTGGCCTTGTTTGGGCTCATTGAAGACAATAAGGTGGCCACTTTGTCCTCTGCTGTTAGTAGAGACATCCTTCATAGTTAAAGATTTTTAAAACCATCAGTCTTATGTTTCATCTACCCAACATCTTACTATGGTTCAATTATCCAGGAACACTGAGGTTTTCCTTTGGGGCTCACCAGGTTAGCGACCCATCCAGACCCACAGGCGACATCAAGAACCTGAACGTGTTCAGGACGACCAGAGAAGTTATCAAACAGGAACTCTACCGTCTGGTGTGGTGCCCTGTAGCTCATCGTATCGCTGTCCTGTTTAAAAACATGTGTAAGTAACACAAAGTGTGCAAACAATTAGTTTCAGGTCCATCAGACAGATGTCCCCTGTATACCAGGCTGACCAGAAGCAGAGCAAAGTGTTATTCTATGCCAGGGTAGGAAATTTACATATTTTTTAGGGGGCAATTTTTGCCCCCACTCACTGAAATCCAGGGGCATTTAAAAAAAATTGGGGTCACTTTTTGAAACTTGTGAAATAACATTTAACCTTTGTTCAAAATAATAAATATACTTATTTAGGCTTACAGTATATGAGCAATTGTCATCAAATGGCAATAATAAGACTATTAGGCAGTAGTCTACAGATTCAAAGTGTTTTCTTAGATTTTCTGAACAAAAAACAAACATAAATCAGACAATCATATTCAATTTTATTCTTATTTCTTTGTGGTTATTTATTGTTATTATTAAATTTTTTAAATAACTATTAACAAGTATTAAGTCAACGATGCCTTGATTACATATACATCAGTCATTGTATGGAATTATTGAGAAAAAATATTTTTGTAGCACTTCAAATATTGTGATATTACCCATTTTTGTCCTGAACATATATGCATTAGTCATTGTGTGGAATTTTTGAGAAAAACATTTCATAGCACCTTAAAAATTTAAAAAATTTGACATTTGAAGGTACAAATTCAGTTCAGAGTTTTTGCTCATGAAATATCTTAATTTACTGTCAGTCAGGTATTATTCATTTCCAGCAACCCTCAAATCAAAGAATAAAGACACTTTACGCACAATTTAGCTGTATTTTCCCTTTAACTCACGAGATGCAGGTAGCATGTTTTATACTTAATGTGAATATAATTCATTTAATCTAATTTCCATTATGCAATATGTATACTTTGTTGGCATCTTATTCTGAAAACCGGACGTTAGTCTGAAGAAACCGGATGTTGTCTCACGTTAATCTTTCCGCTAACTTTCAAAGTCCTTCGCTCGCTCCCGATCTGTGCCGTTTGAATGCGTTTACCGTGAATTTCAGCATATAGGTGCACTAACATGTAAGTGTCTGAGTTGACCACGGAGATCTGAGTGTCTGCTGACTGGACCGCAGTCTCGCAGTCACAGGTCTGATTAAGAAGCGCTCCATTTATTTATTTTTTTAGAACGTTCGGTAAAACATTATATGGCAACTGGACCGGGTCATATAGGGTACGATCTTTTTGACAAGTTCATTAAATTATCTTTATTATTAGAGGAAATTATGTTCATTTTTTGCCCCTCTCCTAGTGATATCAGGGGCAAAATTATATTTATTAGGGGCAGTTTTGCCTTCGTATATTTCCGACGCTGTTCTATGCAGATGATTTGCTTTTATACATTTGATAACCCTGAATATTCAAACATGTGTTAACTGACATTTTTGATTCTGAGAGATCACAACAAAAGATAATGATTGAGTTTTCAGACGTGTTTCATTCTTAAAAGACAGATTTTGTTGTTGTTGCCTTGAAGTCTCCATCAGACCTGAAGGAGGATGAGTTTCTGTCTACTGACCATTTCATACGTCTCTGCCCAGCAGTCGTAGAACTTCATCTTTTGCTGTAAATCGACTCCTGCTTTGGACTTAAGTAAGGTCTTCAAATCGTCCAAAGATCTGCTGCTGTCTGACATGATGAGGAGACTGCTTCAAACCTGCCGGAGAGGAAAAATGTAACACGTACTTAACATGTGGAGTCGACAACACAGGAATGCAGAACACAAACCTTTTCCCTGCAGCCGAACAGGTAATCTGAGTTTCAGGTTTCAGGGACAGGCTTTCTTTACTCACTTCTTTCATTATATCTCAGCAGAAGGTTGTGTGGTTGGTGGTTGGGGCAGTTTTCTGAATGTCTAGTTGTAGTGCTGGGCGGTATGACCAAAAATGTGTATCACGGTATTTTGTAAGATTCTGGCGGTTTCACGGTATATCATGGTTTATGGCCAACCGGCCAGCGAGCAGTGAACAGCTGTTTGTATTTTTTCGATTAATCGATGAATCGGATAAAAAAACTAAAAAACAAAAAGCATTCATTTCCAACCCTTTATTCAAAAACAGAACTGACAGTGCAAATTCACAGTGCAAAAAATCTTCAGAAAGTGCACAAACAGGTTGCTCCTTGAACATCCCTGAGCTGTTAAAGTAATAATTAAAATTAAAATTGACTAACCCAAAAAACATACACATGTATGCTTTACATCTGCCAAATATATAGGCTTTTTTAAATAAAATGCACAAAAAGATGTATATTTTTGTTTAAAGGGACCTGAGCTGTCAGAACAATGAATAATTTATAAAAAATAAAGAAAAATACAAATTAACTTAACTTAACTTAACAGGATTTGTTTGAACGTCAGAACTTGTTCTCTGACAGACAGGAAGTCAGACAGTATTTAGGGACGAACTCAAGAGATTTTGCCTTTTTTTTACTTTTTATATTTTACAGTTGTTCTTCTTTAGTTGTTACAAAAATCTATGTATCGTATTTTTGAAAATAGTATTAATCATAACTCTAAAAAAGTCAGGAGCAGCCACAGTGGGCTGTTAGATGAAAGATGGTGTCGCAAAATCAACCAGGACTGGACACTTTAAATATTCAGAACCTGCATCTGAAGATTTTAAAAATCGCTGATTAATCATTTCACAATTAATTGGAAACAACGTTGAAAACATTCATCAAACCAAGTAAACTGAATCTTTTGGACTGTTGATCGAACAAAAGAAGACATTTGAAGATGGATTTTGATGAAACCAAAAATAGCCTTTAGTGTTGATTAATTAATGAAAATAATCTGTAGTTTCAGCCCTCGTACAAATACAGCCTGACCGAGATGAAGGTGTGAGAGTCGTCTGCACTCACCTGTGTGTGGATCAGTTCAGGTAGAGGAGCAGGTCTGAGTGTGAGAGCAGTGATCATGATGACGGTTTATAAGGCAGACGTCTGGGCACGCATGAGCTGCTAAACAGGCCAAACAGGCCAAACACGGAAACACGACAGAAGCCTGAGGCAGGTTAGGTTCATTTACTTATTTATGTACTTTACAACACCATCAAGACAATGTCAGGAAGTGAACACAGAGAGGAGAGGAGAGGCTGAAACATGTGAATAGTTTAATATTTATAACACTTTTAAACATTTAGAAACATGTTGGATATTTAGATTCCATTTGTTCCAATTTTTGTAAAATAACTTATCAAAGCCATTTTTAATGATTGATGTCATTCTAACTGTTATTCTGCACTAAAGACATGTTTTAGTTCTCTCTACTTCTAGTCATGATGGTTGTGTTTCATAGAGGAGCAGGACTTTTATTTTGAAGAGAACATCAAGACGAACGAAGACAGTTTAAAAAACGAAGACAGTTTAAAAAACGAAGACAGTTTAAAAAACGAAGACAGTTTAAAAAACGAAGACGGCACGCAGGCCTGTGTTAAACTGTCTTCGTTTTTGTAGGATATAGGATCTACATCTCCACACTCAAAACATTTGATTTGTCCCGAGCTAGCGTACACCATGTACGAACCCTCCCCATGTTTAACCCTGAATGATACCTCCAGTGTTTGTGTCGGTGACTCCAGGAACATGAAAACCTGCCGCCTAAGAGACAGCACATGCTTCAGTTTGGGATCCTTACATCACATGCAGACGAGAGGTGTACCAATAATGGAACAGACTCTTAAATGTGCATTCCTCCCATGCAGTTTAAACCAGTGTCTCATATGTCCAGAGGCCGTTGCGATTATTCAAAGCAGCAAAGTGAAGCGCCACTACGAGGCAAAGCACAAATCTTTTGAGCAAACGCACCCACTCAATCCAAAATAAGCACGATATGACTTAAGAGCCCAATATGATCAGAATCCTAACACATGAATTCACTGCCCAACATTAATGTTAACAGAGAGGAATAGAGCTGAAACAAGTGGTTTAACCACAGATAAAGTCCCTGCACACTAATTTATCTTTTTAGAAGATAAGATGTAATATCATACCTTTTGATTGACATCCTTCAACTTGAATTAACTCAATTTTAAAGCTGCAGGACAAGTCAGTTCAATGCATTACCTAAATTGAAGTACTTTATTTTAAGATGCAGATTTCTTAAAAGCTTCTCTTATGTAATTTAATCTATAAATGCTTCCCTTACTTTACTTGAAATGAGAAGAACATTTATTTATTAATAGCGTATGTATTATTTATAATTCCTCCCGTTCAATTTGAACGATGAATATAGTTGAGGTATTATTCAATACTTTCTTTATTTGATTTGATAATCAGCTGTTGACTACGTACAGACGTTGATACAAAGGCGATGGAGTAGGAGAACTGTGGCGACAGTGATGCCTCGTCCTTTTTTTGTGATGAAGGAGGTGAGCATGGGGGAGATGTTGAGGCTTGCTGGACTCAATCTTCTGGACGTCTTTTGAAATATGGAGAACAGGATCTCAGGTGCGGCTTTTTCGGCCTTCTGTTGCTTTGTCTGCTGCAGCGGGCTGACTGAAACTTTGGACATGGTCGTTCCGATTTCATCCTAATAGATCGTCGTTGGATGGGGAAATTTAGGCGAAAACTACACTAAAGATTAGGTGATTGGAAAGATAATGTTGCTCGTATATTGTTAAGTTAGGTAGCTCATTTCTCTGAGTGTGCTCGAGGTGCTGTTGCGTGACATAGGTTCTGGAACTGAATACAACAGCGGAACAGGAGGTGCGGGTTAGGTGGGTATGTATGGATATGGAGGAAGTGGCAGGGTAGAGGAGTGGTCCTGCTCCTGAAATTCTGCGAGGTCGCTTCAAGTAAGCTGATGTCAGTGACACATCTTTAATTTCAAGAACACATAGTGGAAATGTTTAATGATGGATAAACCTTGGAACATTCTTAAAACTTCTTCCACCACTGTTTATTAAGTTAATTAATTTATTGACATTCATATCACAATTAAATGAAAACAAGTCAAACACAGAAATAAAGTGAAATACAAGACACATTGTTATGTCTTTCCTTTTAATGTATGAGTTTATTGTTCATATTTAGCCTTTTGTTTACAATAACTGAATCTTTTTCATATGAGTTTTACTCATTACATCAACTCACGAAACAAAAAACAAAGAGATGTATTACATTGTGTTTCAGTGTCGTCCAACAGAGGGAAGTACACCAGCCAATAATAAACTCAACATTCATTAGTGTTCATGAAGAGGTGAGAGGGAGCTGACGTTCTAGTCAAAATATTGGACAGTGAACGAATGGACTCAGGTATAGAGAGACTAGTTAAGTGACTTCCTGTACAGGTACATGGTCCCATAGAGGTATTTATCATTCTGCACGTCTTCAGAATTATCATACACATCTATCATGTATTTGTCCATCTCTTTGGTGATCACATGACTCCATAGTTCCTCCTCCTCCATCAGCTGCAGCTCTGTCTCCATAGACACCTTGTATTTTTCACCAGACTCTGACTTTAGGCCGTTTCTCGACATGCAAATGTATCCTCCTGCAGGAATAAAATATTCAATTATTAAAGAACTGAAGAAGAAAAAGCTTCATTATCCTCTAATATCATGTCATCCTGTAAGACTAAGGGTTTAGAGTACAGTAGTGGAGAGCTTTAACATCTCTAAGTTTATACAAAAGTAAATAATAACAGGTACAGAAAAATCCAGCGAAGAAGTAAAAAAACAGTAAATTTTTTGTCAACGTCACTTTAATACCATTAGGTTCAATAGCCAGTGGCTATTTAAATTCATGCTCCCATGAAAACTCATGAACAGTGTTGGTTACCTGGTTTAGCGGCGAGGCAGAGCTCCCTGATGACACTGACCGGCACATGACTATCTCGTAAAGCGCCAACGATCATCACCACATCAAACATACCTGAAACCAAAAGGAGGAGGTGTTAGCTTTTTTTTTTTTTGAAGAGGTGGAGCCTAGCTGCTGCAATAAAAAGACAATGAATGTAAATTTCATTGAGTCAGACTCACCCCTTCATGCTGTCTTTGATAGACCATAATACCCTGTCATGTCACCAGGCTTAAAATGTTCTGAACGATGAGTTTAATTAAAGTGAAGAGTTTGTTCCCCTCCTCCTGTAAGGTTCCTCCTGTCTGAACGTAGCTTAAGTTATCAGCTGTGGTGAGATAAGTCACTGTTTTCACTAGCATACAGAGCAAGGGGCTGGATGACTCCATCACATATTTTAAGACCCATTGATGCGGAAGGACAGCGGCAGAGACAACACACCCGTTTTTAAGTGGTTACCCTCCTTTCATCAAAGGTCTTATTCTGTCACTTTCACCACTTTGCCCATTCAGAGCAGGAAGCATAACATACATCACTTGTGATTGGAGAAACTCTTCACTTTAATGGCCGATTACCCTCATTCTTTGTATGCTGGAATCGGCCAAAAACTTCTTTCACGCCTTCAGTTGGTACAAAACTCAGCAGCGAGACTTTTAACTGGTACACGCAGGCGTGACCATATTTCACCGATCTTAAAATCCCTTCATTGGCTACCAGTCGAGTACAGAATTTATTTTAAAATGTTATTATTCATTTTTAAGTGTGTCTAAATGGCGCCGCCCTAGTCTATCTGTCTGACCTGCTGCAGCCCTATACCCCACCTAGCTCACTAAGATCTCTCGACTAACAGCTTTTAGTTGTTCCTAGAACGAAAAGGACAACCCGGGCCAACCGGTCCTTCTCTGCTGCCCCTAAGCTCTGGAACCTTCATATTAGGCGTCATCCACCTTACCAATGTTTAAAAGCCGTGTGATTTGTGTTAGTTTGTTAGTTTGATTTTTGTCTTGAACGTTACTTACTTTTATTAATCCAGTCTTTTCGAATGTTTGACTGCTTATCTATGTACAGTACTTTGGGAAACCTTTGTTGTATTTTAAAATGTGCTCTCCAAATATATTTTGATTGATTGATTGATAGTGTGTATGTAGTGTAAGTGCAGTGTACCAGTCTGTGCAGGCAGTGGCTCTGTTCCCAGTAAGGCCAGTTTGAGCTCCTTATAGAGGCCGGTCTTAGCAGCTTGATCCAGCATGCCTTGACTGCCGTCCACTCCCACAAAGTGCTTGAAGCCCAGTTCAACCATCTGTAAACACAAGAAGAAGAAGACGACCAACATTAACATTGAAACCTCTAAAGAGTGAAGTTTGGTCTGATTGTCTGTCCGTCCAGCGATCAGTCTAGGTGTGGTTGCATACAGATTGGTATGCACAATATCAGTTCTGGTGGTGTAAGTAGTAGTGGTCCCCCCATGATATGGGACACTAGTCTTGATTCAATACTGTTCCCTAAACATTTAATCATGAGCCTTTTTTTTTATGCAATCCGCTCTTGGAACTGAATAGTATGGACTCTTTTTTACCAGATGTAAACATAATTTATTGTCAACAAGCCAATTCTCACAGAGTCCAGTTCCTTTGCAAGTGTATCCTGGATGACACTAGTATCTCTCTCTGACACAAATAGGGCTGAATCGTATGCATAGAGCAGCAACTTGCACTTTACTGCACCTATGTCACTGACATATATCAAAAATTAGAGGGCCAAGGATAGAACCCTGGGGAACCCCACAGATCAACACTCTAGCTTCCAATGGTCAAGCTTTTCCTGATAATTCTGGCAGGAAGGCTGGCCTTGTTTGGGCTCATTGAAGACAATAAGGTGGCCACTTTGTCCTCTGCTGTTAGTAGAGACATCCTTCATAGTTAAAGATTTTTAAAACCATCAGTCTTATGTTTCATCTACCCAACATCTTACTATGGTTCAATTATCCAGGAACACTGAGGCTTTCCTTTGGGGCTCACCAGGTTAGCGACCCATCCAGACCCACAGGCGACATCAAGAACCTGAACGTGTTCAGGACGACCAGAGAAGTTATCAAACAGGAACTCTACCGTCTGGTGTGGTGCCCTGTAGCTCATCGTATCGCTGTCCTGTTTAAAAACATGTGTAAGTAACACAAAGTGTGCAAACAATTAGTTTCAGGTCCATCAGACAGATGTCCCCTGTATACCAGGCTGACCAGAAGCAGAGCAAAGTGTTATTCTATGCCATGGTAGGAAATTTACATATTTTTTAGGGGGCAATTTTTGCCCCCACTCACTGAAATCCAGGGGCATTTAAAAAAAATTGGGGTCACTTTTTGAAACTTGTGAAATAACATTTAACCTTTGTTCATAATATTAAATATACTTATTTAGGCTTACAGTATATGAGCAATTGTCATCAAATGGCAATAATAAGACTATTAGGCAGTAGTCTACAGATTCAAAGTGTTTTCTTAGATTTTCTGAACAAAAAACAAACATAAATCAGACAATCATATTCAATTTTATTCTTATTTCTTTGTGGTTATTTATTGTTATTATTAAATTTTTTAAATAACTATTAACAATTATTAAGTCAACGATGCCTTGATTACATATACATCAGTCATTGTATGGAATTATTGAGAAAAAATATTTTTGTAGCACTTAAAATATTGTGATATTACCCATTTTTGTCCTGAACATATATGCATTAGTCATTGTGTGGAATTTTTGAGAAAAACATTTCATAGCACCTTAAAAATTTTAAAAATGTGACATTTGAAGGTACAAATTCAGTTCAGAGTTTTTGCTCATGAAATATCTTAATTGACTGTCAGTCAGGTATTATTCATTTCCAGCAACCCTCAAATCAAAGAATAAAGACACTTTACGCACAATTTAGCTGTATTTTCCCTTTAACTCACGAGATGCAGGTAGCATGTTTTATACTTAATGTGAATATAATTCATTTAATCTAATTTCCATTATGCAATATGTATACTTTGTTGGCATCTTATTCTGAAAACCGGACGTTAGTCTGAAGAAACCGGATGTTGTCTCACGTTAATCTTTCCGCTAACTTTCAAAGTCCTTCGCTCGCTCCCGATCTGTGCCGTTTGAATGCATTTACCGTGAATTTCAGCATATAGGTGCACTAACATGTAAGTGTCTGCTGAGTTGACCACGGAGATCTGAGTGTCTGCTGACTGGACCGCAGTCTCGCAGTCACAGGTCTGATTAAGAAGCGCTCCATTTATTTATTTTTTTAGAACGTTCGGTAAAACATTATATGGCAACTGGACCGGGTCATATAGGGTACGATCTTTTTGACAAGTTCATTAAATTATCTTTATTATTAGAGGAAATTATGGGCATTTTTTGCCCCTCTCCTAGTGATATCAGGGGCAAAATTATATTTATTAGGGGCAGTTTTGCCTTCGTATATTTCCGACGCTGTTCTATGCAGATGATTTGCTTTTATACATTTTATAACCCTGAATATTCAAACATGTGTTAACTGACATTTTTGATTCTGAGAGATCACAACAAAAGATAATGATTGAGTTTTCAGACGTGTTTCATTCTTAAAAGACAGATTTTGTTGTTGTTGCCTTGAAGTCTCCATCAGACCTGAAGGAGGATGAGTTTCTGTCTACTGACCATTTCATACGTCTCTGCCCAGCAGTCGTAGAACTTCATCCTTTGCTGTAAATCGACTCCTGTTGTGGACTTAAGTAAGGTCTTCAAATCGTCCAAAGATCTGCTGCTGTCTGACATGATGAGGAGACGGCTTCAAACCTGCCGGAGAGGAAAAATGTAACACGTACTTAACATCTGGAGTCGACAACACAGGAATGCAGAACACAAACCTTTTCCCTGCAGCCGAACAGGTAATCTGAGTTTCAGGTTTCAGGGACAGGCTTTCTTTACTCACTTCTTTCATTATATCTCAGCAGAAGGTTGTGTGGTTGGTGGTTGGGGCAGTTTTCTGAATGTCTAGTTGTAGTGCTGGGCGGTATGACCAAAAATGTGTATCACGGTATTTTGTAAGATTCTGGCGGTTTCACGGTATATCACGGTATATGGCCAACCGGCCAGCGAGCGGTGAACAGCTGTTTGTATTTTTTCGATTAATCGATGAATCGGATAAAAAAACTAAAAAACAAAAAGCATTCATTTCCAACCCTTTATTCAAAAACAGAACTGACAGTGCAAATTCACAGTGCAAAAAATCTTCAGAAAGTGCACAAACAGGTTGCTCCTTGAACATCCCTGAGCTGTTAAAGTAATAATTAAAATTAAAATTGACTAACCCAAAAAACATACACATGTATGCTTTACATCTGCCAAATATATAGGCTTTTTTAAATAAAATGCACAAAAATATGTATATTTTTGTTTAAAGGGACCTGAGCTGTCAGAACAATGAATAATTTATAAAAAATAAAGAAAAATACAAATCAGAAAACTTAACAGGATTTGTTTGAACGTCAGAACTTGTTCTCTGACAGACAGGAAGTCAGACAGTATTTAGGGACGAACTCAAGAGATTTTGCCTTTTTTTTACTTTTTATATTTTACAGTTGTTCTTCTTTAGTTGTTACAAAAATCTATGTATCGTATTTTTGAAAATCGTATTAATCATAACTCTAAAAAAGTCAGGAGCAGCCACAGTGGGCTGTTAAATGACAGATGGTGTCGCAAAATCAACCAGGACTGGACACTTTAAATATTCAGAACCTGCATCTCAAGATTTAAAAAATCGCTGATTGATCATTTCACAATTAATTGGAAACAACGTTGGAAACATTCATCAAACCAAGTAAGTAAACTGAATCTTTTGGACTGTTGATCGAACAAAAGAAGACATTTGAAGATGGATTTTGATGAAACCAAAAATAGCCTTTAGTGTTGATTAATTAATGAAAATAATCTGTAGTTTCAGCCCTCGTACAAATACAGCCTGACCGAGATGAAGGTGTGAGAGTCGTCTGCACTCACCTGTGTGTGGATCAGTTCAGGTAGAGGAGCAGGTCTGAGTGTGAGAGCAGTGATTATGATGACGGTTCATAAGGCAGACGTCTGGGCACGCATGAGCTGCTAAACAGGCCAAACACTGAAACACGACAGAAGCCTGAGGCAGGTTAGGTTAATTTACTTATTTATGTACTTTACAACACCATCAAGACAATGTCAGGAAGTGAACACAGAGAGGAGAGGAGAGGCTGAAACATGTGAATAGTTTAATATTCATAACACTTTTAAACATTTAGAAACATGTTGGATATTTAGATTCCATTTGTTCCAATTTTTGTCAAATAACTTATCAAAGCCATTTTTAATGATTGATGTCATTCTAACTGTTATTCTGCACTAAAGACATGTTTTAGTTCTCTCTACTTCTAGTCATGATGGTTGTGTTTCATAGAGGAGCAGGACTTTTATTTTGAAGAGAACATCAAGACGAACGAAGACAGTTTAAAAAACGAAGACAGTTTAAAAAACGAAGACGGCACGCAGGCCTGTGTTAAACTGTCTTCGTTTTTGTAGGATGTAGGATCTACATCTCCGCACTCAAAACATTTGATTTGTCCCGAGCTAGCGTACACCATGTACGAACCCTCCCCATGTTTAACCCTGAATGATACCTCCAGTGTTTGTGTCGGTGACTCCAGGAACATGAAAACCTGCCAGCACATGCCAGCACATGCTTCAGTTTGGGATCCTTACATCACATGCAGACGAGAGGTGTACCAATAATGGAACAGACTCTTAAATGTGCATTCCTCCCATGCAGTTTAAACCAGTGTCTCATATGTCCAGAGGCCGTTGCGATTATTCAAAGCAGCAAAGTGAAGCGCCACTACGAGGCAAAGCACAAATCTTTTGAGCAAACGCACCCACTCAATCCAAAATAAGCACGATATGACTTAAGAGCCCAATATGATCAGAATCCTAACACATGAATTCACTGCCCAACATTAATGTTAACAGAGAGGAATAGAGCTGAAACAAGTGGTTTAATTAATAACCACAGATAAAGTCCCTGCACACTAATTTATCTTTTTAGAAGATAAGATGTAATATCATACCTTTTGATTGACATCCTTCAACTTGAATTAACTCAATTTTAAAGCTGCAGGACAAGTCAGTTCAATGCATTACCTAAATTGAAGTGCTTTATTTTAAGATGCAGATTTCTTAAAAGCTTCTCTTATGTAATTTAATCTATAAATGCTTCCCTTACTTTACTTGAAATGAGAAGAACATTTATTTATTAATAGCGTATGTATTATTAATAATTCCTCCCGTTCAATTTGAACGATGAATATAGTTGAGGTATTATTCAATACTTTCTTTATTTGATTTGATAATCAGCTGTTGACTACGTACAGACGTTGATACAAAGGCGATGGAGTAGGAGAACTGTGGCGACAGTGATGCCTCGTCCTTTTTTTGTGATGAAGGAGGTGAGCATGGGGGAGATGTTGAGGCTTGCTGGACTCAATCTTCTGGACGTCTTTTGAAATATGGAGAACAGGATCTCAGGTGCGGCTTTTTTGGCCTTCTGTTGCTTTGTCTGCTGCAGCGGGCTGACTGAAACTTTGGACATGGTCGTTCCGATTTCATCCTAATAGATCGTCGTTGGATGGGGAAATTTAGGCGAAAACTACACTAAAGATAAGGTGATTGGAAAGATAATGTTGCTCGTATATTGTTAAGTTAGGTAGCTCATTTCTCTGAGTGTGCTCGAGGTGCTGTTGCGTGACATAGGTTCTGGAACTGAATACAACAGCGGAACAGGAGGTGCGGGTTAGGCGGGTATGTATGGATATGGAGGAAGTGGCAGGGTAGAGGAGTGGTCCTGCTCCTGAAATTCTGCGAGGTCGCTTCAAGTAAGCTGATGTCAGTGACACATCTTTAATTTCAAGAACACATAGTGGAAATGTTTAATGATGGATAAACCTTGGAACATTCTTAAAACTTCTTCCACCACTGTTTATTAAGTTAATTAATTTATTGACATTCATATCACAATTAAATGAAAACAAGTCAAACACAGAAATAAAGTGAAATACAAGACACATTGTTATGTCTTTCCTTTTAATGTATGAGTTTATTGTTCATATTTAGCCTTTTGTTTACAATAACTGAATCTTTTTCATATGAGTTTTACTCATTACATCAACTCACGAAACAAAAAACAAAGAGATGTATTACATTGTGTTTCAGTGTCGTCCAACAGAGGGAAGTACACCAGCCAATAATAAACTCAACATTCATTAGTGTTCATGAAGAGGTGAGAGGGAGCTGACGTTCTAGTCAAAATATTGGACAGTGAACGAATGGACTCAGGTATAGAGAGACTAGTTAAGTGACTTCCTGTACAGGTACATGGTCCCATAGAGGTATTTCTCATTCTGCACGTCTTCAGAATTATCATACACATCTATCATGTATTTGTCCATCTCTTTGGTGATCACATGACTCCATAGTTCCTCCTCCTCCATCAGCTGCAGCTCTGTCTCCATAGACACCTTGTATTTTTCACCAGACTCTGACTTTAGGCCGTTTCTCGACATGCAAATGTATCCTCCTGCAGGAATAAAATATTCAATTATTAAAGAACTGAAGAAGAAAAAGCTTCATTATCCTCTAATATCATGTCATCCTGTAAGACTAAGGGTTTAGAGTACAGTAGTGGAGAGCTTTAACATCTCTAAGTTTATACAAAAGTAAATAATAACAGGTACAGAAAAATCCAGCGAAGAAGTAAAAAAACAGTAAAAAATTTTTAGCCAGTGGCTATTTAAATTCATGCTCCCATGAAAACTCATGAACAGTGTTGGTTACCTGGTTTAGCGGCGAGGCAGAGCTCCCTGATGACACTGACCGGCACATGACTATCTCGTAAAGCGCCAACAATCATCACCACATCAAACATACCTGAAACCAAAAGGAGGAGGTGTTAGCTTGTTTTTTTTTTAAGAGGTGGAGCCCAGCTGCTGCAATAAAAAGACAATGAATGTAAATTTCATTGAGTCAGACTCACCCCTTCATGCTGTCTTTGATAGACCATAATACCCTGTCATGTCACCAGGCTTACAATGTTCTGAACGATGAGTTTAATTAAAGTGAAGAGTTTGTTCCCCTCCTCCTGTAAGGTTCCTCCTGTCTGAACGTAGCTTAAGTTATCAGCTGTGGTGAGATAAGTCACTGTTTTCACTAGCATACAGAGCAATGGGCTGGATGACTTCATCACATATTTTAAGACCCATTGATGCGGAAGGACAGCGGCAGAGACAACACACCCGTTTTTAAGTGGTTACCCTCCTTTCATCAAAGGTCTTATTCCGTCGCCACTTCATCACTTTGCTCATTCAGAGCAGGAAGCATAACATACATCACTTGTGATTGGAGAAACTCTTCACTTTAATGGCCGATTACCCTCATTCTTTGTATGCTGGAATCGGCCAAAAACTTCTTTCACGCCTTCAGTTGGTACAAAACTCAGCAGCGAGACTTTTAACTGGTACACGCAGGCGTGACCACATTTCACCGATCTTAAAATCCCTTCATTGGCTACCAGTCGAGTACAGAATTAATTTTAAAATGTTATTATTTGTTTTTCAGTGTGTCTAAATGGCGCCGCCCTAGTCTATCTGTCTGACCTGCTGCAGCCCTATACCCCACCTCGCTCACTAAGATCTGTCGACCAACAGCTTTTAGTTGTTCCTAGAACGAAAAGGACAACCCGGGCCGACCGGTCCTTCTCTGCTGCCCTTAAGCTCTGGAACCTTCATATTAGGCGTCATCCACCTTACCAATGTTTAAAAGCTGTGTGATTTGTGTTAGTTTGTCTTGATTTTTGTATTGAACGTTACTTACTTTTATTAATCCAGTCTTTTCGAAGGTTTGACTGCTTATCTATGTGCAGCACTTTGGGAAACCTTTGTTGTATTTTAAAATGTGCTATATGAATATATTTTGATTGATTGATTGATAGTGTGTATGTAGTGTAAGTGCAGTGTACCAGTCTGTGCAGGCAGTGGCTCTGTTCCCAGTAAGGCCAGTTTGAGCTCTTTATAGAGGCTGGTCTTAGCAGCTTGATCCAGCATGCCTTGACTGCCGTCCACTCCCACAAAGTGCTTGAAGCCCAGTTCAACCATCTGTAAACACAAGAAGAAGAAGACATTTACATTGAAACCTCTAAAGAGTGAGGTTTGGTCTGATTGTCTGTCCGTCCAGCGATCAGTCTAGGTGTGGTTGCATACAGATTGGTATGCACAATATCAGTTCTGGTGGTGTAAGTAGTAGTGGTCCCCTCATGATATGGGACACTAGTCTTGACTCAATACTATTCCCTAAACATTTTATCATGAGCCTTTTTTTTTATGCAATCCGCACTTGGAAATGAATAGTATGGACTCTTTTTTACCAGATGTAAACATAATGTATTGTCAACAAGCCAATTTTCACAGAGTCCAGTTCCTTTGCAAGTGTATCCTGGATGACACTAGTATCTCTCTCTGACACAAATAAGGCTGAATCGTATGCATAGAGCAGCAACTTGCACTTTACTGCACCTATGTCACTGACATATATCAAAAATTAGAGGGCCAAGGATAGAACCCTGGGGAACCCCACAAATCAACACTCTAGCTTCCAATGGTCAAGCTTTTCCTGATAATTCTGGCAGGAAGGCTGGCCTTGTTTGGGCTCATTGAAGACAATAAGGTGGCCACTTTGTCCTCTGCTGTTAGTAGAGACATCCTTCATAGTTAAAGATTTTTAAAACCATCAGTCTTATGTTTCATCTACCCAACATCTTACTATGGTTCAATTATCCAGGAACACTGAGGTTTTCCTTTGGGGCTCACCAGGTTAGCGACCCATCCAGACCCACAGGCGACATCAAGAACCTGAACTTGTTCAGGACGACCAGAGAAGTTATCAAACAGGAACTCTACCGTCTGGTGTGGTGCCCTGTATCTCAGCATATCGTGGTCCTGTTTAAAAACATGTGTAAGTAACACAAAGTGTGCAAACAATCAGTTTCAGGTCCATCAGACAGATGTCCCCTTTATACCAGGCTGTATTTATGGACCAGAAGCAGAGCAAAGTGTTATTCTATGCAGATGATTTGGTTTGATACATTGATAACCCTGAATATTCAAACATGTGTTAACTGACATTTTTGATTCTGAGAGATCACAACAAAAGATAATGATTGAGCTTTCAGACGTGTTTCATTCTTAAAAGACACATTTTGTTGTTGTTGCCTTGAAGTCTCCATCAGACCTGAAGGAGGATGAGTTTCTGTCTACTGACCATTTCGTACGTCTCTGCCCAGCTGTCGTAGAACTTCATCCATTGCTGTGAATCGAGTCCTGCGTTGGACTTAAGTAAGGTCTTCAAATCGTCCACAGATCTGCTGCTGCCTGACATGATGAGGAGACGACTTCAAACCTGCCGGAGAGGAAACATGTAACACGTACTTAACATGTGGAGTCGACAACACAGGAATGCAGAACACAAACCTTTTCCCTGCAGCCGAACGGGTAATCTGAGTTTCAGGTTAGAGGGACAGGTTTTCTTTACTCACTTCTTTCATTATATCTCAGCAGAAGGTTGTGTGGTTGGTGGTTGGGGCAGTTTTCTGTCTAGTTGTAGTGCTGGGCGGTATGACCAAAAATGTGTATCACGGTATTTTGTAAGATTCTGGCGGTTTCACGGTATATCACGGTATTTCTTTTTTTTCCTGCGTTAACGCATTAATTAATTAACGCCGAAAACTAACACAAGAACCGGCCAACCGGCCAGCGAGCAGTGAACAGCTGTTTGTGTGGCGTGTCTTCCGTCACTTCCTGTTTCCTTCACTTCCTGTTTCCTTCACCTACATTCCCCTGGGTCCTAAATCCCTCCAAGTACAGCTTCTTATCACCCTCTATAAAATACGACGTTTGCAAACAGTGTTTGCGCAACTCCCAGTCATCACTGATGAAGTGCACCGTAAGACATACCTTGGATCCAGTGTTTTAATCATTGCTCTGAACCCGTCTTGATCCACTGTCTGTAGCGGGACCATGTCCTTGCAGAGCTGGATCGTTATTGCGTCCGTAATGTCGCTCCACCGCTTGCTTTTTTTTGTCATAAGCAGTGCCTCGAGCAAGTGCCTCTTGAAGTGATGTCTGACCCTTTGGCTTCACTGTTTCACTCGCACTGACATTACTGGTTGACGGCCTCGAATCCGAGGACCGTAATCGCATACACTCTTCGTATTCCAACACATCTTTTTCGGCTGATGTGATGGAGTCAATTGCTAGTGTTGCCACCAGAGGCAATAACAGCGGCTCGACAAACTTTACAAAATATCGTCTTTTGATCTACGTCGGATTTTTTTAAACCAAAAAACCTCCAAACAGCAGACACAGCTCCTCTCATGGGAACAAATTGTATTGGTGCATCTCCGGTCTCCATTTGTTCCTCCTGCATCGCTCTTTTCTGTTCTTTAATGTAGCGACGGAGCTTCTTCTAGCTGTTAGCAGACTGTTGTGCTGTACCCAGTGTCGCGCGCGGTGCCGCCGCACGCTCTAAAAAATAAACAAAAAGAGGCCTTCTGTTTGAAACGAACAGAAGTGAACGAGGATTTCTCAGAAGTGTTTGCGCCAACTGAGAGGACCTCGCCGGCGACGGGCAGACCCGAGCTGCCGCCGGGGTGACCACGGATCCACGAGGCTCGTGTCCCGATGTCCGGTCATCCCCCTGTGAGTGCCCCTTAGTGCAGGAAAGGACTGCGAGAAGGGGGAGAGAGGCGGAGGACCAGTGCTCTCTCTATATCACTCACTCACCTGGCCTGAGGGAGAGTGGCTAAAAAGGAGACAGTTTTTGTTCCCGCGCACTCTCCCGAAATTACCTCGATAGCCTCCACTAAGAGAAACCTATACGGGTAGCCAATCGTACCAAATAGTAATAAATCACCAACAGAAGCGCCACCAGTAGCGTGCTTGCTGTCTTATCTTGATCGCACAACATTGATCGACACTTTAGTATAAACTTTTGCTCGAATAGCCGTCGGTTTTAACGTCTGTATTAATTTTATAAGTTCTAAATATTTTATACCCCTGCTCAGAGCCCAACAATTATAAAGCTCTTTTCAAACTCACTTGAAGCGGGGCTTTCCCTGGTCTCTCTTAACTATAGAAACGGATGTTAGTATATGTAGGTGTGTGTGCAATAGTTGCATCAGTCGTGTGCCATGCTGGAAGTCCTTCAACTTACCACAGGGGCTGGGAGATCTCCCCCCTGGAGGAGACCCTTTCTGTCCGATGTTCCCAGAAGAGAGGTAGAAAAGGAGTCGTCCGAAAAAGTTCAATTATTAATTATTTTATTTCGTCCAATTCAAAGTATATCTTTTGGTTCCAATACAGAGGAAAAATTATCAATAAAATGACTTAAAGAACAAAATCGAAAAAGAATTTAAAAAACCCTGAACTCAGTGAGCAAGCTGTTTTCAAAAGTCCGGAGATTTCTAAGAGATTAGTTTTAACCCCACGCAAGTAAAGACCTGGTGGACCTCTCCCCAAAATACCAGCTCGATCTTCTAAAACCGAGAATATTTATACGCTAGAGCTACCGGGGGAAGGTTTCACCCCCACCTTTCGGTGCCTCTCTTGTGAGGCAACACATGGGCATGGTAACCCCCGTAAGTTTAGTCATACATTGATAGACATGTTGTTGGTTACCCCAACGACCTCTACTGGTACTCAGGACGTAAGAAAGGCACACCGTGCTCACTGGTTAATAATTATACTCTGACACATATACCTCATCGTATGATTTCAACAGGTTACAGGGATACAGGGTAATACATCAAACAATAAAAGATTCAAAACATAATACACCATTGTGCCCAGCGTACGATTAATAACAGAGTATACTCATATATACGTACTCTTCTGCATCAAAGCGCCCATGTCCTTACGGGACGCGGCTCAAGGCCCTAACAAAAGCCTAAAGTTAAAGGTAACTGTAACATAAAAAGTTAAAAATTAAAAGTGTGTGTGAAGGCATGTGCAGCCGCGCACGGCCAAGGGCCTTCATGGATAACCGGTGGAGGCAGACATTAACCCGGCAGCAGGCTCTAAGGCCTGTGGGAAGGGTACCAATGCCCTTGGGAAGGCTACCCATGCCTGTGGGAAGGTTAGGTCCGAGACTGTGTAAACATAATCACCGGAACCTGTAATCTGTACCGTGGCAGTATGACGTAATGCTAATAAAGAGTTGCAGTTAAGAGCAGTTTGTTCTCATGTATTCTCATATGTTTATTTAAAAATACGACAATATGTATTTTGATATTGTTACGATCCTGTAACGAGACGAGACAATCGCACGCGTGCGTGCGCGTGTGTGTTCATGTGTGGGTTAATGGCTCTCCATGGTGATGGAATATTGATGGGACATAAACATGACATCCTGAGACTATAGAGCCCTGGAGGGCCATAAAACATGAGAAGGCTCTCACATTACAACTCACCAACAACAGCAGCAGTCTGTTTACCACACACACACACATCTTTAGAAAAACATACATGTACATTCATGGATGTGTACTGTACATTAAACCTGCATCTATCTTGTACATGTATAAGCAGTTCCTTCAGTAACAGTCAAGAGATATATTCTGAGGAGTGGTGCTCAGTCTTCAGCATTCTGCATACACACATATAATACACTGCATCCCACACTCTCTGGTCTTTGATGGCAAACAGTAACTACCATGATAACACGGTCAAAGTACACGCATGAAGGCAAGAAGGCAGTCAATGTATAGATCCGAGTGGTGCGTTAGTGAAAGAGTATCACAAAGTTTAATCACAAATTTGATTAAAGCATTCTAAGCATAAGATGAGATGAGATCATTCCTTATGGATCTCTAGAGAGGAAGTTCAGGTGATCCAGCAGCACAAAGCCGGAATAAGTACCAATAAATAGAGACGTCAAAATAAATGTAAGATAAATTAAACCAAGACGAATGTATATTTGGTATGAGAGTTACATTAGGGATAAAGTTACAAAGAAGTTACAAGATAAAGTGACATGGGAAGATTAACAACAGCAAGTCTAGTATACAAACATAAATATATAAACAGAACACCAGAAACAAGAAGCATGTGTGATTATGTGGATGCAAATAGATTTTGTTCTTTTCCTCCATTCACACTGCCGGGTATGACACTTCAGGGGTCAATGTTCATGTGTGTATTTATGTTTGTGTACATGTAAGCATTTATTTATACTGTGTGTCTCAGTATGAGATAGTATATAATTACAGTACCTATGCTGATATGGACAACTTGTAATATCAGGCAATTTGTTATAATTGGTAGGTAGTATATATAAAAATACATAGGTGTGTACAGCTGAAGTCATGACACTGCTCAGTTTTTTTTTTTTTCTTTTTTCAAATATATGGTGTTCTATTTGTTTAGGAGACAGCTACCCAGCTATCATTAGGATTTCATCAACTATTATTATTATAATAATATCATAACAGTACTACTATTCTTATTGATACCCCTTATCGTTTAGGTTCTTTATCATTACTAAATAATTGCTTTTTCATATATTCTTTAAAAAATGAATGAATTCAGAACTGCAACAGTAATGTTCACGACAGCAAAGTCACTAAAATTACAATAAAATAAATGATATTCATTAGAGACATTTCTAAATAATAAAGACCACAGACAGTATCAGTCATTCATCCTGTCCTCTGATGGGATCCCCCTGCATTAACTTTACAAGACTTAAATAGTTAGAATACACACAGACACCTTTAGTTTCAGCTTGTTAGCGGAGCTAAGACCGTGTGTGTGTGTGTGTGTGTGTGTGTGTAAAACAAGACAACAATGGAGGAGGGACTCCACGCTCAGCCCCGACACAGAGAGCAGCAGAGATGCTGCAGCGTGATAATGAATTACTCCAAAGAGTTAAAAAGTAGTGATAAAATGACCTGTCAGAGCAGAACAGCTCCAATAAATCTTATATCTGTTGCTTACCTTATGATTATTCCACTCTTTTACAGTGTTTCACTTCTCCGTGTGTGTGATGTTCTTCTTTTCCACGACTCCTCTGTGTCTCACAGCCTAAGGGCCGATGAGACCACGGGGACCCGTCAGAAAACCACCGTTAAATTTCAAACAATACAAGGCAGTCAATCATTTTCATTTCACATTTGACTCATTTTGCTGACACTGTTGAATCTAAAGTGATGTACAATATAATATCAATGACATGTCATATTCACAGTGTGGAGAATTGACCCTTAATCTACTCGTGTACAGCTCTAGTAGTGCAACAGTTCTCAGCTTTAGAGAGCGTTTATATCATGACCACTTTCTATCTACACTTTGCCTGCCTCCTGTTTACTATAATGAAAAGACCATGCCTAAAGACAGGGTGACGTGCCCTTTTTCAGCAGGTTTTTAGTTTCATGTAGCATGCTTGTACCCGACTGCATGCATGCATATTTTCTATCGGTGCACTCCATTTTTCAAAGCACACCTTAGGTTTATACTTTAAGCTCCAGTGCAACATGTGAAATAAAGTGAAAGTCTGACATTCAGAGCCAACCATCACAGTTAATAACCCTACTGCAAAATGCTTAGCTCGATGACAGATGCTGCCAGATGTCGTGTAAAAAAATAGATGTACCTGGTAAACAACACAGATGTTCCCTCATCAAGAAATACATCGTGGGACTTTTGTGCCCTGAACTTGTTATTTCAGGCATCAAACTAGTCCCACCTTAACATGTCCTATCTATCAAACGCTCTACGTTATAGAAGATTGAATTTAGGGGTAAGGGCCTGCAAACGGAGAGTGAATTCCTCTGCTTTTTAAATGAACATTAACCACTAATTTAAACTCTGACTCCGGCTGTTGAAATACCATCAGTAAAGATTTTTTACTGCAATTGTGTTGTGGCTCTAGATGCTCGGGAATCTCTGTCGCTTTGATCGCCTTTGGTCCTAGTTCACATGCTTACTATAACCTAAGTAACATTGCTTTAATGTGTCCAACTGTACCTACACACACATACACACACACACACACGCAGACACACACACACACACACACACACACACACACACACAAACACACACACATTTCAACTTCTGTTCCAAAAGCTCAAATTACATCAACTAGTTGTGATGTTACAGAGGCTTCTCCCCCGTCACATTAGTTCCCTTGACATTTTGGAAACAATATTAATTTAACACTTGAAGTCCTTCAGGACGCTGTTCTGTTTCCTGCTAATTTGTTGCTCTCTGCGTCCCCCCACCCCCCCCCCCCCACACCACCTCATCGCTGTCCTTTCTCCCTCTCTGTGTCTTTCTCCCTCTCTGTAAATGTTGTTTTATTTTCACACCCATTCTCACCCTCTGTCCTCCCTCTCCATCTTCCTCCATACTCTCATGAGGTTGTGTCTTTAGATTTGTTCTCATACTGATGTCAGAAATGTCGCCAATATTGCCTCACATGCTGGATTGTAGATACAACAATTCTTACTTTAAGGTGATTAGACACTAATAAAACTTTAAAATTAATGTTATATTCCTTTAATTCTAATAGATTCCCTTAAATCCTGTAGACCGTAAGTATTGTAGAGCTATCTGTGAGCTGTAGTAATTTTACTCTTACTGTAGTAACATTTGTATTCTTTCCATCCCTGGTTTTAAGAAATGTCATTGATCAGTGTTTGTATACATTAACTAACTTACTTGACAGGATTACACATTTAACTGAGCACCAGCACATGTACCTCTGATGGATCATTTAATTCATACTGAGGCAATTGATGCGATGTGTGTTCTACCATTTCCATGTTCCTTCTGATTTGCTTGTACCCGCTGATGTTTTTATGAATCGCTGGAGTTTGACGTCTGTCTGTAATCAAACCTGAGGGTGTTTCTGGTGGAGCGGCAGCATGCAAACATACACGGCAGCATGCAAAACAATGCTGAGTCTGCAATGAAATAAGCAGAAGCACCGTGAGCGGTGTCATTAAAGGTCTCTTCCAAAATTCTGTCTGATCAACACATTCTTTGATATGCTACTTTACCACCTCAATTAAGCATAAAACATGTTATGATATATTCTCATTTTTTTGCTTTTCCAACTCTGTTGTCTGTCGCTTTCTTGTTGTTCTCTCTCTTCATAGAGAAGCCTGATTGAAACTCCAATGTACTGCTGGATGCTGTGGTTTAGCCTGCTAATTTAGATTAAGCTCATGTGTGTGTGGATTTGTCCTTTGGGTGTGTGTGTTGTTCAGGGTTATTAATTCTGTGTCCTTATCAAAGTGGAAACATGTTGTGCCTAATCGGCTGCTACTGTACTGCTGTATGACCGTATGCATATGAAATGATGAACATCCTGCTGGTCTCGGAAGGTCTTTGCAGGTACAACATCCAACAAAAAACATGCACTTGTGTTGCGTGCACGCTGTTCAGCCTGATGTCGTAGGTGTCAACTGCTCTGCTGGTTTGTACATTATGCAGCATGACATGATAGCAATGAACTCACTCATGAATGAGTCATTTAAAACACTAAAACAATAACAGGATCCTATTTTAAGGCAAAGTACTTTAATTTACTCCAGTCATGCTTGCGCCCTCAAACTGAGTAAGTACAAAGTGCTCGCTCACTTGTTCCTTAAAATGAAAGACGGATGTTTGAGTGAGTAAATTATAAAGTTCTTTTTTTTTTTTTCAATAGTCCTTTCAGGCTTAAACCAGCTTAAAATCTGAACACTTGGCAAAACATATACCACATTTGCAGATGTGTAATATCTACTAGTCCTTTGGCATTCCATCTGTTTAACGCCTCTTAAATGCTTTCCCTCACACACACAGACTCACATAAGCACACACACTCACATAAGCACACACACTTTATCTCTCTCAGTGCTGGTCCACAAGATTTATGTTTTTTTGTTTTAGTGATGTTTTTGGTGCTCTCTTTGCTGCGTGTGTTCTGTGGTATCAGAGCTTTCAGAGCAAACGCATACAGACATCCACACTAAACACCCTCTCCTTCCATCCGTCCTCAGTATCAGTGTGTGTGTGTGTGTGTGTGTGTTAGGTAAATGTCCTGAGGGTGTCTGGAGTCTGTGATCTTCTCTGCCTGCCATAATAATTCACTCTACCTCTCGCTCTGTGATGGACTCTCTCCTTCCTCTTTCTCAAAAGCTTGTTTTTTTTTCGTGTTTCATATCTTTTGAACCCATATCTGGCTTTTTCTCACTCCGGATCGCTTTCTCAGTTCTTTCCACATTTGCTGATAAATCAATACTGAATTTGTAATACTGTAATTGTATATGCACAACGTTTGAATCACCTGCAGCAGCACCAGCAACAATTGTCCTTGTTTGGACAAATGTTTGACGAGCCTCGCGAGTCTTGCCGAAACACAAACTGCAAGATGACATTAAAGAGTTGCATGTCAGTTGAATGATCCGAAGGTTCACAAATCTGAAATAAAGACGAGCACAAGAAATGAGAACGTGGAAGATGATTTTATGAAGGCAGAATCTTCCTACACTATTTCCGCTAAAGGAAAGGAGAAGCCGAGTCTCTCTGCAAGAGTCCAGAGCAGCGGAGTGATGCCATGGGTCCCTTCATGTTGGGACATGACGAGGGGGATTTGGGGCTGGGCTGTGTGAACCTGAATCCGATCAAACATCGTCTCCTCACTCGAGGACGAGACGGGAACATGAGCTAAATGTTCTAACCCTGGAGCACATCAGCCCAGAGGAGCTACAGATGGTGGCAGGATAAGTCTTGCCCGGTTGTCTTGATTTTTTTCCGAAGCGGGGAACCATGTTTTCAGTCTTTGAAACCCTCTGGTCTGTGGGGAGCCTGTCCTCTGCAAAGGGCTGCAGCTAGTGGTAGATGGGGAGAAACAAATGAAATTCCTTCAGCATATGTTCCTTCAAGAAAACCATTGTCTGAATCCACCAGGCACGTTGTCCCGCTGGAGCTGGGAGTGCCTTGGGAAGGTTGCCATCACATTGAAAGGACTCTTTTGCGACATGCTGGATTGTTCAATTAATGTCTGGAAGCAGCCTGGAGAGCAAGGTAGAAGTTGCAGGGGGGGGGGCGGCAGTCCAATGCCCACAGCGCTCAGCTTTTTTGGGGCATTCAGGGGAAGATGAAAGGCACAGCCGTCCAGCAGCAGAGTGAGCCTGAAGATAGCTGTGGCTCAAGAGAAGAGCACCGGGGGAGGGGGGGGGGGGGGCTGAGCAACGGGACGTCTGGACTGGAGCTGTGGTCTGATGAGGAGGGTGTATGAAGTCATAGGCCTTAAAGCACCAAATGATTCCAGGAACATCTCTGCTGACGTGCAAAAACATCAGTAAATCACACTGCAGATAGTAGCAACTGTCATATGCATTTTAATATATTTAAATTCATTTCAGAATACAAGTGTACTCATAAAAAGGCTATATAAAGGCAGTGACGTGGGCCTTCTTGTTTGTACTCGTCCGGTGTCACTATGCCTCTCACCCTTCACTTGCATCTCTTTTGGGAACCTATAATAAAAGACAGAGGAAAAATGGGAATACTTCCTCTTTCATTACTTCTGTCTGCAGGATTATCTGATTTCAAGGTGACTGCACGGTGATATCAAGACCGATGTTTGGATTGCTGAACTCTCTATCCTCCCTGTGTGCTGGACCAAAAATAGGGGCCACTACAGTATAATCCAATCGACAAGACAGGCATGCAGGCGCAAGCACCTACACACACACACACACACACCTACACACACACACACACACCTGTGACTCTGTGACTTAAAATTGATATGGAAAAAACATAAAACTTCATTATAAGGGATGAGGCAGGGAGGGAGAGCATCACAAAGCCTTACTGTGAAGGAGTCAAGGTAGGAGAAAGAGAGTGAGGAAGAAAGGGATGAAGAGGAGTACATAGAGGACAAGAGATGTCACATTTTCAAAAAGCCAACCAGGCAACCATGCAGGGTTTTTTTTGCGTGCAATTAATACCTCCAAGCATGGCTGCAACTGACAACTATTTGGATAATCGATTTATCTGTTGATGATAATTATTTTAAATTTTTCTTTGTAAAGCACTTTGAGCTACAATTCCTCTATAAATGATGATGATGATGATGATTATATTTGATCAGATATGGCTCAAGTAATCACCTTTCTCAGCTTCCTCCACCTTCCTAATGTTTTCTCCAGAAATGAAGGAGGCGTCATTTCCTGTAATTCGTTACTTGAGCTACACAAGCTGCGCTGTTGGCTGGCTGACCCCATGAAGACGCTGCATCAAGACATAGACTCAACTGATCCACGATCAAATGTGTGCAAACTATTTTTGTAATTTCTATTCTATTTAATCAATGAGTTATTTAAACCCTACTTTAAAGGTATTACTGTTGTCTATACTTTTCTTAATGATTTTATTTATTTAAAATATCGCTCTCCTGTTTCCTCTCATGTTGTCATCGTAACACATGTTTCTCTCTCTCTCCCCCCCCCTCTTCCTCTCTCTGCTCCTCATCTCCCCTCTAACCATTTGGAGAGGCAAGCATTTTCCAGGCGTTATCCCCGTCTCTATTGTTATTCACCAGTGCTCACAGTGTGTGTGTGTGTGTGTGTGTGTGTGTGTGTGTGTGTGTGTCTCAAACTGGTGTCTATGCATCATTCTAACATGTGTGCCACTTGTCCCAGTGTGTTTGTGTGTATTATGCCTGCAGTGATGCCTGACTAATTTAAAAGCTGGTAGTACATATCCCCTTTAACAGAGAGGCCAGGAAGCAGGGCAGGAAACACACACACACACACACACACACACACACACACACACACACACACACACACACACACACAAGGGGACATGGTAGACATATACTGAAATCACACAAGGTTGGAAGATGCACACATATACATTGATACATATGTGGAACAGACAAACATCAATATACAACAGACGAGCACAAACACACACACACACACACACACACACACACACACACACACACACACACATTTACACTCAGTGTGACAGCACTGTAATGAAATGCTGCTGAGGCAGATTAGTTAGATTTACTGGCATCCACTGTATGTGTTTATGTATGAGCAGAGACAAAGAGACATATCATAGGTCCACAGCGGAGAGAGGGAAGGAGAGCGAGTTGATGGTTGCAGTTGTCATCACAAGGACATTCTTGGAAATATATAGGGAGCTGTTTGTCGAATTATTTTACTCACAAACATGAAGTCCACTGGAAGCGCTCTCACACACACACACACACACACACACACATGCCCATGCACGCGGTCCCGAACAATCGGCGAAGCATTTTAAATGCTGCATCTGTCAGGGTAGTAATGAGATGCTGGCTGGGAGAGGAAGAGAAGAGCCCTGTCACTGTGTCACAATGCTTACCGTAGCACTGACTGTGCATTTAAGTGTGCGAGTGTGTTCAGCTGCTTCACTGGCTCAACACAGACTGAGATGAAAGTTTAAATCAAAACCGAGATGTACAAAATCAATGCAGCTTCCATATTTGGCTGCCAACATTTAAAGGTGCACCATAACTTTTTATAACCTCGTGGACTTTTTGCTTATTGTAGCCGTATAGCTGCACTGTCCTCAAGTCACTGATCCGGTATCATTGAATACTAATCCCACTGCTTTAAGGAAACCAATCTGTCTCCATCACGATCCATACCTCGTAGTTTTGCTACAATGGCAACAGTTTGATAATCAATATTCTAAAGCTAAGCACAAATGAAATAAAGACTACTTCTTGGCTCCTATGATTCATATATTTCCCTGTTAACCTACTCTATTATCTTTCTATCTGTTTAAAAACTAAGAGGCAGCTCCTCTCTTGTTCACTTAATCTAATGATGTAACTCGTCTTACTTCCCCTTCACCACCTCAATTAGCCACTTCCCCCTCCTGATGACGACGGCCTCATCCAGCCAACAGCTTCCCATCAACAACATCAACACTGCAGCTGTTGTTAACCGCAGATAGGTTATGTTGGTGTAGTAGCCTTTTAAGTGATTTGTGGAATCACAAAATTCTGTCTTTCTGCTGCAAGACGAAAATAAGTTTGTTTCTTTTATGAATGGCTTTATTATCATTCGTTCCTCAAATCTTTAAAGACGGTGTCTGTTTCTTATAGAGCCAGATGCCTTTTAATTAGAATGTGGCACAAATGACACCATTTACCAGTGCCGCGATTTAAACTACCAAACACAATCTTATTTATGTTCACAGGTCAAAAGATATGCTAAACATGCAGACCTCAGAATTGTAGCACCAGTAGTTAAACCCACTACACTCCCACCAATCCAACACCTACTGTTCAAGTGTCCATGTGTGTGCAGCCTGTGGCCATCAGTAGGACACAGCAGTTGTGTGGCTACATTATGATGTCCATGTGACTGCTAGAGTGGTAGTAGAAGACAGGTGTGTTTGTTCAGATGTGTGTGAATGTTGAACAGGGTGAGCTCAGTCAACTCGTACTGACACAGATGACGGTTAAAAAAAAATCTCAAAGCCAGCTATTCAGCTTAATTATGATGAAATCTGTAAATGGTGGTTGTCAACCTCGTACTGTCAAAATGTTCTGTGCTGAGCTGAGACCGCCACTCACAAGTAGAGCACCAATCAACTGCTCAAATCGCTTTTCTTTTTTCAACTCGGACAGGTTTCACCAAAGCCTCATTGCTTCACCTTGTATTGGAAGCGCTGTACAAACGACTTATTAGGAAGAAAGTTACAGGCACATCCAATATTTCTTAATTAATATGTTAAAGTAAATCTCCCTGAAACTAAAATACATTAGAAGTCTTAAGAACCTGAGGACTGGATGACATGTTCAACAATCGTCAAGTGGGAGCCATTTAAAATTACTTCATCTTGATGATCTAATAATGAACTATCTAATCTGATTGATACACAGAGACGTTACATGCAGAAACACTGTCACGCACATTCATTTTGAAAGAACAATGGCCAATGATGTGACCTTATCACTCACTTCGACCAATGATATAACAATGAGCAAATATAACTTTTTCTTTTTGCCGCCAATACCAATTACCAATCGGCGATGCGACATATTGGCCGATACACATCGTTTTTGGTGTTGTTTTGTTATAGCAGATTTTTTTTTTTTCACCACTCAAAAAAATCACTCAAGCGTCCCAAAATTCTAAATGTTATTGGTATACTTTGCTACTCTATCAAACTCAATTTTACAAGATTACATTGAACACATCTGTTCGTCAGTGTTGTTGATATGTCGCTCCACCGCGTGTTTTTCCTGTCATAAGCATATCAAGCGACGTCTGACCCTTTGGCTTCACCGTTTCACTGACGCTACTCTCTCCGTCTTCCAACACGTTTTGTACTGAGGTAACGGACATTGCTAATGTTAGCAACACTGGCTACGTCAGTTTTTTAAAAACAAAGAACTTCCAAACCGTAGACACAGCTGTTCTCTTGGGGTTCTTCTCGTGCATCTCCGGTCTCTCTTTCTTATTCCTCCATATCTCTTTTCTGTTCTTGAATGGGCAGCAGCAACGGTGCCTATCCAAGCTCTCTACAGACTGTTATGCTACTAGCTAGCAGCTATAGCGTTACCCAGCATGCTCAGGTTCGGAGGTGTATAGGAAAAACAAATACTGTACGAGAAATCAAAACTGGTATATCGGATAAACAGGTATACCGACCAGCAGGGGCGTTTCTAGGATTCAAAGTAAGGGGGGGCTTAGCCCCAAGGGGAGTGGCATGTTTGCGCGCAGCAATTGTTTTTGGGGCCCATTTGGGGCCGCGGATATCCATTGTTTCAGACAGTTCATAGATTGGTTCAATCAGAAAGAGTGTGATTTTGCTCTGTAGTTTTGCTTTACACTGTTAACATAGCCCACTACAATATTCCCTTTCATTTGCCTCAAGTAAACCTAAATTTAAGCAGGTAACAATCGTTAACAACTACACATAGCCACATTCTGTAACTACCTGCACTTACAATTTCATACAGTTCCTGTGATTATTATGAATAAAAGTCATTGTGACTGGTATTGGCTGAATATCTGTTTGTAAATGAGTTTATTTATGTGAAAGGATCACAGATTATTACCTATTTACGTATTCCTAATTGATTCCTACTGAGATTGCTTGCAGCGGATGTTATATGATACAGCGACATGAAGTCCCACTGTTTACAACTCCAACCCATTATATCCTCTATTCCCCCAGCTCTCATTTCTCAGTACTAATCTGACATAGCATCACTTTGATGTGTGTGTGTGTGTGTGTGTGTGTGTGTAGTGGTGGCTGTACAGTATATGAGTGTTTCTTTGTGTGTGGGTAAGTGAGTAGAATAGCCCCTGTGGAATAGCAATCAGCAGAACAAAACGAGTGTTGGTAAAAGAGAAAAGAAAAGATGAATAGCTGTTGAAATAACACAGAGAGGGTTGCTGACAGCTCTCATTAAAATCCCGCCCATTAGCTTGGCTTAAATTGGATGATTTATTCTCCCGGGGGACTGACTGACAATCAAATGATGCTGCTGATATTAAAATGAATGTAAAAACGATCATACTTGTGATGTGAGGGCGGCTTAATGAAAATTGTTGTACTTTTGATACCGCTAATTCCCACAACTCATCAGCCAATCCGAATCACTTCAACACCAAACACAGATGCAGACGCATTTAGTGGAACTGGTGCACAGATTTGACATGGAATATTTATAAAGTTGAATAAGTGGCTCAGTTTAATGAAACAAATATATATTCATGATTATATGAATATGTACTCATAATTCAATGAATACTAGAAGAGCAATACGTTTAACCAATCAGTACAAGAGGACAAGGGACAATGACTAAATAGTTCCTCATATGAAATATTACAAAGGGGGATACAGTAACATGCAGTAATAGGGAAACAGGAGGAAGTTGAACATCTGTCCTCTTTTCAACAGAGTAGAACATTTCAGAACATCTGTGGTTCTGGTCAGCAGGTAGATCTGATCGAGCTCCGGAGATATTCCTGGCATGCAGAGTGGTTCTTCCTGTTCGCCATCAAGTCATTTCAACCAGAAACAAGGACAGTATTTCTGGAATCCAAGGCTATTCTGCCCTATTGGAAAAGAGAAAAAGAGTTTTAGAAATTGAAATTGAACTGGAGTTGTAATGAAAAGGTGTTACGTGATGTCACCATGTGAAGTGAAAGGGCTCTGCACATCAAACTTTTTTGTCTTTATGCTGTGTCATAACATTGCCGACACACCGTTGGTCAATAGAATGATGCTACAAAGAATGTCTGTCTAACAGAAAGAGGACACCGCAGTGATGTGTAGCGCGCATGCTGAGAGAGGTGATGTGAACTCTGCAGCTGAAAGGGTAATTGAAAATCTAGCTTCATTCAAGATTTGGTGTCGACGGCCATTTCTACCAATTTCTACCCTTACACCCTGGAAAACCCTGGAGATTCTTCTTCTTCTGAAATCAATATTTGTAAAAATGGACTGTTCTTCTTTAAGGCTTAGCAACAAAAGAAATACTGCCTCACTTTGTCTCATGAATAGGTTGGAAAGTAAAGACAAGAGGACCCTTGAGGTTGCAGCTAGCGTTGTGCTGTGGACTCCTTGTCTTCTTTAAGGGTGTAGGATTCCTACACAGGTCAAAGCTCCATCAACCATCCAAATATTCTCTAACACTTGACTTTTCCACCCTGCTGCTGGCATTTGCACTGCTGTTGAGCGTTGGTAGCAGATTACATACAATAGAATCACTCAATATGAATGTAATTCATAGGGAGACATGGGCCGAACAAACAAAAAGACACAAAAGACACACAGCAAACTTTGCACAAATGTACACACCCCCAGGCAGACAGACAGTGTGTAACAAGGGTGTTCACACACATTACCCCAGTCGCTTTGGGACAGAGCTTATTTCAACTAATGTATATGCTGCTGGAGAGTTTAATCTATAATAAGATGAATATGCAAAGTAACGAGTACTAGTAGCAACGAGCTCACGGTTTAACGTGTAACTCGTAGGGCAACAGTCTGACTGATGTGTACGTAAGCGCCAGGCTAAATATAATTCATCCTATATATCTCATTATGATGAATAGTCATATCGTATGTGATTTATATTGAAGCATCACACTACATCTACAGCAGTAAGAACTCATTTCAGTTGTGGGAAGTTGCCTATCTTGCCGAATGGTGAAGCACGTCCCTGATTTCTGTACATATCTGGATGAGATGGACTCATATTCAATCTTTACACACAAAACACGTTGATAATATTAGTGTCAACACAAAGTTACTTCTCTATACCTCCTTTATTTGAGTTTTTTTTTATACTTTGCATACATATAATACTCATATAAATCTCGTTGTATAGTGCTCACAACAATCCTAAATTGTTAGTAAATATGCATCAATGAAAATATACTAAAATGATAATGATAATGGGCTGAACTGAATACCTGAAAACGAGAGGCTGATTGATTGACATTCTGTCTGCTCTGTGTTTCAGCAAGAGAGGAGTGGAATCAATGGTCTCGCTCGGCTCGTCATGGAAAAAACTGATCCCTCGTTCACTCTTTTCATCTGTCTAAAACAGACTGTCACAATCATGCATTCTCCCTCGTACATGTATTCGTCTTCCTCCTTCCCTTTAGTTTTAATGACGGTACACGCTGGGCTGTCCATAACTCAGCACCCACTCGAGCCGTACTGCTTTACAGCGTTATGAGTGCACAAAATAGTCACTAAATCATTTAAAAGCAATTGTTAAAACACACCAAAAACTTTTGCTGGCCTAAATAACAAAAAAAAGAAACACACACACACACACACACACACACACACACACACACACACACACTTGTGTAGAATACAATAGAATAGAAAATAGAACAGTGATCAGTGGATTGATTGGTCACACAGACAGCACTCTGAACTATGTTGTCGTGTTTTAACCGCTTGTGCCAATTGTCTGCTTCACATTCTTTTGTATTAATTGCCTGCATTTTACAAATCCTAGTTTGCATGATGCCTACCTTACTCCTCTAAGCTCTTCATCCTGTTCAGCTGTCCATGTTCGGCTTCCTACGGTTCAATTGTAATGGATTATTTAACATCTGGCCAAGGGACAACAGTTGAAACTTAACATTTTGGCTAATTTTGGCACATTTACAGTGATGTTGATCAATGTGTATTGTCCCTGAGAACAGTTGAACCACCGTGTCAAAGAGTTATTTGTGAGATGCCTTTAAAAAAAACACTATGACTTGAAAAAGTTTGAAAATCTAGTGTCTAAAACAGCAAGAGGGCATTGGGCATTATTTTTCTTCAAAGTGGGCTATCTTCACTCTCCGTGCCGGTTAATAACCACACCCATATCCCTACAGTAAATGACTGCATTAATATAGATCAGGGGTCGCCAATAGGCGGGCCGCGGTCCGGATCCGGACCCAGACGCTGTCCTATCCGGACCCGGACGTATAATTGATAGATAATTGAGAATTATACATTTTGGCGGAGCGCTTCCGTTTTAACCTGCGCAGCTTTTCTGGCGTTTACGGCACTCATTCAGCAGTTCAGGAAACACACCGACCAATTACATGCATTGTAAATAATCTCACATGACGCTACTCAGCCAATCGAATATTTATTCCAAAATGCATCGTGAGTCGAGTGAGATCACGCAGACAGGCGGGAGACGGAGCGAGAGCAGTGAGAGAGAAGCAGTGAGAGAAGTGAGTAAGTCGGAGAAGCAAGTTAACATGGCGTGCTCTAAAAAGAGAAAGGTGGACCTCGAAGACAGAGCTTTAACAAAGAATGGACGGACTCGTATTTGTTCATTCTTCCTGCTGGCGCTACTAAACCACTGTCTCATATGCTCAGATACCGTGGCCATTATTCAAAGCGCCAATGTGAAACGAGACCAAACATACCCACTCCAATCCGAACTGAGGGCACAGAAAATAAGCGATTTAAGAGGCCAATATGAACGTTCCACCAGAATATTAACACATTCATTCACTGCCCAACAACGTGCTTACGAATGTTCCCTGAACGTTGCTTGGATTTTGGGTCAACATAAAAAGCCATTCACTGATGGAGAGGTTGTCAAGGAGTGCATGAGTGCAGTAGCTGGAACTTTACTTGAGGGGAAACAAAAATAAGAGTTATGTCAAAAAATCAAGCAAATACCTGTCAGCAGCCTCAGCCACAAGACTCATCTTTCTAAAATCAAGCACTTTTTTTTAAGATGTAAGTTTTTCAAAAGTTCTTTTTTGTGTATTTTATTTTTAGATGGAGCCCTTATTTTACTTGAAATGAGAGAAGAACATTTATTTATGTATTTCTATGTATTATTTATAATCCATCCAGTTAAATTTGAAAACTGAGAATAATAATTATTAAAATATAATTGATGTGTACTTTCTTTATTTGATTTGACAGTTGTTGACTACACAGAGACGTTACTACTACCAGACTTCTTGAATATTTGAACTTTTGGAATTTTAATTGAAGACCCCTGATATAGATACTCACAGAGATACAGAGATAAGGACAGAGTTGTAAAGTAAAAGGAAAGGGGGGCAAAGGGTAAGTGAGGAGACACACAGAGCAAGTGACTGAGTCAGTCAGCATGTGGAAGAACAAGAGCAGAAGGAGGGAACAAGACAGTGGCGGGCCGTCAGGGCCTGCAAAACCTTCTCTGCTGGCCTAAACAGAATCACAAAAAAAAAAAAAAAAAAAATGTATTTATTTTTTATGTATTATAATTTATAAAAATATTTTTCCCATTATCTTATTTTCTCATTGCACAGCTACTGTCTTCCTCAGTTGCTCTGCTTCCAGTGCAGCTTGTTTTAAGTAGAGCTTTTATCCAATCAGATTTCACCTCTGTGTCTCTAGGTAAGAAGAGAGGCCCGAGGCCTGCAGACTCACAAGTGCTTCCATGTGCCGTTTAAGTGAATGGGGACGATATTGTTGATTGTCATCGTGTTCAACCAATCAGATCTTTAGTTTGACATGTTGGGCATATTCTTTGAGTGTCGGCAGCCGCTACCCCCAGACTAGCCGGCCTCCATCTACGTCATCATTACATGTCCAGGTGCAGCTTCCTCGAAGTGCAGGGTGTGCTGTGATTGGTCAGTGGGCTTGCACGTGACTAAAGTGAAACGAAATTGAACTTGCCAGCCGAGCTTAGTTGGAGGAGTAAGAGTTCAAATTGAAAGATATGGAAGAAATTATAACATTTGTAGGGTTTTGCTTGGTGTAGTTTATTTATTTTTTGACCTAGCTTTGTTTATTGAACACTCAATGACTGAAGAGAAACGGATTTAGTGGCGGAGTTACTGATAACGCCTTTCTCAAGAAAGGACATTTCAGGAAAAGCTGGACATCGTAAGAAATGGTCAGTCAACCCCACAGCTGGCAGCCCTGACTCAGCCAGGAAAAGGATTTGTATGAACGGTATTTCTGGCTGACAGCGTCGGAGAAGCGTTGCACATTTTATGGCTGGGAATGTGTTTCATTTTAACTGAGCTCCTGGTGTTCGGAGCTATACGCTAACCTGAGGGCGCCATAGCACGGCAGGACACAAGCTACGGTGCTTTTGAAAACTTTTGGAGAGACTCGAGTGGATCTACAACTCAACGAACACGTTCGCAGGGAAACAGCTCCACAATCGCGGCCCGGCGGGCGGTCTGCGCCGGCGGAGGAGGGGACCCGGCCCCGCTGCCAACCTGCCGCAGCTGACCGGCGAAATACAACTGGGGAGACTCGACTGTCATCACTGGCGCCCATGAATCGAGAAGGACTTCTTACTGGAACTGGAACGATGTACTGGGATTAAACTCTTTAAGTTTGGGTAAGTGACAAACTGCGTGTGTCTGTTTACATAGTAACGTTACTACTGTTCGTTTGTCTATCGTGTCGCTATGAATAATATTTGAATGGCTCGTGCTCTTGTGTGGTGGAATGCGTGGATCCGCTGCAGGTTTGCTGGATTGATGTGTCATAATGAGGTTATTAGAAGGTAATTCAACTGTAGTAGGACAGCACTGAAGGCCCAGGTATAAAAACCACGGCCCGCCACTGGAACAGGAGTACAGCAAAAAAATCCCTTTCTGACATTCACCTCATTACGTAAATGTACCATTTTTAAACTTTCCTTGTAAGAAAAAAACGTCAGCATCGGTCGTTTCAACAAATGGCCAAAAACAATGTGTCTGCAGAGGGAGGAGGTCGGGGCGAATGGATGGGTCAACAATCATTGGATAAACAAGAGACAGCTGTTTCAAGAGTGGCTTTTATTTTCCTTAGAGTGTTACAACTCTAAGTTTCAAGAGCAGGTTACATTTAATAACACCGGTAAAACAGAAGGACTTTCCCACTTTTCCCAGCAGAGCAAAAGACACGGATTGGCTTTCCTCGTCTGGAGCTTTTGGGTGAGGGTTTCAGTTTTATCTCACAGGATCCCAGGTCTTTAGCAGGACATCCGCTGTCCGAGATCTTTACTGTCATCACATCGCTGCTGACTCTCCCAAAGTGTAACCGCTTCACATTACGAGGGTAGATGGTGTTGGTTTTTTTTGTGACCCCATCAACTTTCACCTGTTAGTCAAAATGTTAAAAAATAAATCTTTTTGTTAAAAAAATAAACACGGAGAATAACCGTCCACTTACAAAAACGAAAAACATTAAATGGATCAATAAAAAAGACCTGAAGGACTGTGGTACAAAAGGGGATACAGAAGATGCACAAATATTAACATATTCATATTCCTGCCATCATATACATGGTTTTATGCAGTAAAGGACTTTACTGTAGCCTGTTTTGCTTATTTAAATAGTTGGAGTGCACACAATGTCTCATTATGTATCACTTTTATTAGATGTAAATGGATGAATTTCTTCAAACCAAATCTATTACATTAATCATCGACTAAAGGTGATTTTTTTACATTTCACTACATTGTTGGATCAAACTTAAGTCAATTTAAATGTGAGGGGTTGCTGCACCTGTTGAATTCTTATTTGGCAGGATTTACAATCTAATGTATTTTTAATGTCAATTTCTTGCTAAACCAACTTCTGATGACCATATGGACGTGAAAAACTTTGCTCATATGACGATTACATCTAGTCCTACAACATAAAGTAACGCACTGCATCGAAAAACACCATTCCCCCAATCTATGTTTAGGTTTTGAGAAAGATAGCCAGCAACTCACCTCAACAAAGACGTTTGGTGGTCCATCTGCCTGCTTTGCAAGATACTTGCCACGAGCTACATAAACTCTCAGTTTTTTGCCGGCACATGGGCCAGCATCAGCCTGGAATGCTACGATCACCAACAGGAAAGCAAACAAAGCAAGCCTCATCTTCAATTATGTCTTCAGCCGTAGACAGAAAGAGAGAGAGAGAGAGAGATGGAAACAGACAGAGACGCTGTTCCACGATGAACTATCCAACAAGTTTGACAGTTTTATAGCAAGCTACTGAGAAAGAGGGAGGGGCTGCAAACAGGTGAGTGTCACACCCATCTGTGTGTGTGTGTGTGTGTGTGTGTGTGTGTGCGTGTGTGTGCATATGTTAATGATGTGCTCCCTACTCTTAGTACAAGTTAAAAACATAGCAGCTGCACAGCCTGCTGAGGAAATAATCGACTTTGATCAAATGTCTCAGTTGGGCAAACAAGGACAACAGTGTTGTTCATCTTCTTGTATATGTTATTACGGAAGAATAAAAAGTTAAACCTATAACTTAATATTGTGAACCAGTGGTCTGAGGAATGTTATCAATGTTCTGCAGGTAAACTTGTAGAAAGGGAACTTCATTCAAATGATGAAAGCAACCTAACAAAGAGTTGATTAAATGCCTTCAGTGACTTTCAACTTTCTCTACTTGAACTATTCGGGGAGTTTTTTTTAGATAAAAAAAGAGATGGCAATAAAATGAGATTAATGGATCAATAATCCTCTCTGTGTCATCAAATCATACTATGTCCCATACATTTTACAGGAAAATAAGTACAAAAGAATAAAGTAAAAAGTCACCTCTCTTTACATTCTGAAACATTTTTTGAATGTTTTAATATATATATCTATATATATTAGACTCCTTGTCTTCTTTAAGGGTGTAGGATTCCTACACAGGTCAAAGCTCCATCAACCATCCAAATATTCTCTAACACTTGACTTTTCCACCCTGCTGCTGGCATTTGCACTGCTGTTGAGCGTTGGTAGTAGATTACATACAATAGAATCACTCAATATGAATGTAATTCATAGGGAGACATGGGCCGAACAAACAAAAAGACACAAAAGACACACAGCAAACTTTGCACAAATGTACACACCCCCAGGCAGACAGACAGTGTGTAACAAGGGTGTTCACACACATTACCCCAGTCGCTTTGGGACAGAGCTTATTTCAACTAATGTATATGCTGCTGGAGAGTTTAATCTATAATAAGATGAATATGCAAAGTAACGAGTACTAGTAGCAACGAGCTCACGGTTTAACGTGTAACTCGTAGGGCAACAGTCTGACTGATGTGTACGTAAGCGCCAGGCTAAATATAATTCATCCTATATATCTCATTATGATGAATAGTCATATCGTATGTGATTTATATTGAAGCATCACACTACATCTACAGCAGTAAGAACTCATTTCAGTTGTGGGAAGTTGCCTATCTTGCCGAATGGTGAAGCACGTCCCTGATTTCTGTACATATCTGGATGAGATGGACTCATATTCAATCTTTACACACAAAACACGTTGATAATATTAGTGTCAACACAAAGTTACTCCTCTATACCTCCTTTATTTGAGTTTTTTTTTTATACTTTGCATACATATAATACTCATATAAATCTCTTTGTATAGTGCTCACAACAATCCTAAATTGTTAGTAAATGTGCATCAATGAAACCAATTTGCGTTATTACCAGCATTAAACATGCATTACTGTTAGTTAGCTGCAGCGACCTCCTGCTTCCTCAAAACACATTACTTAACAGAGACGGCTCTCTGGTGTGCATGTGTGTGCATACTTGTGTATACAAGTGTGTGTGTGTGTGTGTGCGTGTACTCCACTAAATTGGACGTGTGCTTTTGAATGTTCTTACAAGTTTAGAGACTAATGTGCTAACGTGCATCCGTGCGGGAGGGTGTGCATGTTAATGCTTCCTATTTAGATGAAATATGTGTGTGTGTGTGTGGACCTCTAAGATTGCCTGAGTTATTTAGATACCCCCTAGTCCTTCAATAGAGGACTTCAAATTGATTTAGCTGAATTGCCTTTCAAAGCTACTTCAATTTCACCCCTATGCAAATTTACACTCCTCTCTCCTCGTGTCTCTCGTCCTCTCATGTCCCTCCCTCTATCCGTCTTATTCACCCCACCAGCTAACTTTTCTCTTTGCCACTCCTCCTCCATTCCTCCTTTCCCCAGTGTCCTGCATCCTCTCCCCTTTTTCCCCTACGTATCCTTCTATCCTTAACCACCTCTTTCAGGTTTTCTGTCTTCATCTCATGTCTGCCCACACGTCGTCTCTCCCTGTCTGCATATTCACTCTCAAAAGTTAGTCAGTCAGCTTGTGAGCAGAGAGTGTGTGTGTGTGTGTGTGTGTGTGTGTGTCAGGCGGACTAAGAGACCTTGACAACATCAACACAACTGCAAGTCCATAAAATGGCGACAACATTTTAGCTTATGTACCTGGAAATGACTTCTGGCATAAACCGCTTGTCAGCTTACACACACACACACACACACACACACACACACACACACACACACACACACACACACACTGAGATAAAACACACACACAGGTACGCACTAACACTTTCCTGGATACACACACAAACACACACATACACTTACAGATACATAGCCCTGTCATGTTGACACTGAGGCTAACAAACTGATTAACACGCGAACACACACACCTCCTCTCTGTTGTACACATGCAAACATACAGTATATTGTCCTTAAAGTGCACACACACACTTGCGCTGTGTGTGTGCTCACCACACACACACTCCCCCAGGTTCTGTGGTGCTGCCTTGCTGCATCTTTTACTGAGGGATCGTTACATTTTTTTGATGGATTCAGCAGTAGGGGGTCGGACTGAGATAGTGTCTATTGATTTTATATTTGGCAGACTGCGCTCTGGCCACTTAGTCCTGCAATATACCTTACTCTCCCTCCCTCTTTTTCTCTCCCCCTCTCTCACACACCATCAGTCTCTGTTTCTCTCCTCCTGTATGCTTGTCTTACTCTTTCTTTCTTTCTTTTTTAACTCTCTGTCCTTCTCTCATTCACTGACCCCGTCTCTCACACATTCGGTGTCTTTCCTCTTTTTACGTCTGTAATGCTCCTTTATATTCTTTCTCCAACACATCCGTCGTTGTCTCTGTTGCTCTTTCTGTCCCCCTCACTCACTCACTCCTCTTCTGTCCATCTTCACTCATTCGCTGTCTTCATCTAATTTTCCCAAATATTTTTTCTTGTCTGCTATTTTTTTTCTCTGTCACTTTCTGTGTCATTTCCCTACTCCAGCCCCGTTCACTCCATTTCCCTCTAATCCTTTCCCTCCTCTTTTCTGCTTCTTCACCTTTTTACACCCCATCCATTCAGTCCCCCCCCCTCCCTCCCTGCCTTCCATTTTCTGCTGCCTCATCTTTTTATTACTCTTTTCCTCCATCCTTCCTCCCGTCTTCCTTCACGCACTTTCTATTGCTCCCCACTTCCCTTTGTCCTTTCCCTGCCACATGCTTTTCACCCCCATGCTTTTTGCTGTCTCACCCTCCTTTGAGCACAATCATCTGTTATTCCTTCATCTTTCTTCCTCCTTTCTCCTTTACACTTGTTCTCTCTCCCATAATTTATCTTTTTTATCTTTTCTTCCATCCGTTCTTGTCTTTGCTTTTGTCACTATCCTCCTTTTCCAGCCTTTATTAATACTCTATAAAGATGATAACTTTGCCGTTCATGGCATTTGGATTTTCTTTCGGTCAAAATGCTCGTTAGTGCTCCGACAACCTTTACATCCCTTTAAGTTTTTTCTTTTTTACTATTTTTTTTGTAAAGCTCTTTGCATGTTTTGACATTATATATCATTGCCAAAGGTGGAACCTATCAATAACTTTTTCACCAAAACACATGAGAAAAAGTGAATAAGAGATTGTGTGGAGATAAATGTGATGCAGATTTAAAAAGTTGGATCAGGAGAGATAATGGTTTTTTTATACTCCATGGGACTCCGTTGTTTTAGAGCCAACATATCACAGTCACAAAAGGAACTGCAGCTTTATGCACTTTCAGCATTTGATCCATTTAGCCGTCCATCCTTCTATTCATTTCCCGCAGCTTATCCAGGTCATGGTAGCAACAGGCTAAGCAAAGCAGCCCATAAGTCCTTTTCCTGCTCCACGTCCTCCGGCTCTTCCTTGGAGATCCTGAGGCATCCCCGGGCTAGATGGGATTTGTAATCCCTCCATCTTGTTCTGGGTCCGCTCTGTGGTTTCCTCCCAGTCGGACGTGCCAGGAATACCTCTGCCATCTACTCTTTCTCTATCTCTCTCTCTCTCTCTCTCTCAGGGTGAGGTCCGACCGAGAGAGATTACAATACCTTTATTGAATGGCGACTTGGACAAAAAGCCACCTGACCTGGGATTAAGGAGACCAGGGCCCTCTCCTGAAGCCAGGACTGGAAGGGAGGCTTGCCAGCGAGCACCTTGGCACACATAAGGCCCGTCATGCTCTACCTGATGTAATGGCATGGGGCTGCCACCTCGTGGGCCCAGCACAGTAACCAGGCTGGACGTGAGGGTTCATTGCCAGTCAATGGAACTGCTCGACCCGGGCCGGTTAGCCTCGGTAAACTGGCACAGACTAGTGAAGGGCAGAGGCTGCAAGTCTGGTCAGACAAGTTCTTATCATGGTCACCAAACTAGTCATCAGGACTCAAAACGTCTCTTTCATTTCAATATTTTGGGTGAAATACTCTACACTCTAAACAATTTCATCGTAAAATAACGGTAACTTACTGGCAGCAGGGACGCCAGTAATTTACTGTTTTTTTACGGTGAAGCTACCGTAATTTACTTTTACGGTATCGTACCGTATACTGGATTACGGTATGTGATAGTAGGATAACTGTGTTTTACGATATATGCCAGAATGTTACCGTTTATTTACAAAGGGTAATACAACCCAATAGTTTTGCATTTAATTTCCAACAAATAAAATAATCACAATAGACATTCAATACATAAGTGTTGCAGTTTAATACATGTTCTCAAGACAAATAATAAAGAGGCATTTGTATTACATCACAAAATTCACAATGTACTCCATGTTTAGAAGAAAACAAATAAAATCATAACAATTTTAATGACCGACTTAACTGAACTCATGAAGATAACCTCAGACTAGTAGCGCCGAGATCGAAAAGTGTCCGATGGTATGCTACTGTTGTTCAGTGGTAGGTACCGATCACTAGAGTGGTATGCTGCTGTTGTTCAGTGGTAGGTACCTATCCCTGGAGTGGTATGCTGCTGTTGTTCAGTGGTAGGTACCGATCACTAGAGTGGTATGCTGCTGTTGTTCAGTGGTAGGTACCTATCCCTGGAGTGGTATGCTGCTGTTGTTCAGTGGTAGGTACCTATCCCTGAAGTGGTATGCTACTGTTGTTCAGTGGTAGGTACCGATCCCTGGAGTGGTATGCTGCTGTTGTTCAGTGGTAGGTACCTATCCCTGAAGTGGTATGCTACTGTTGTTCAGTGGTAGGTACCGATCCTTGGAGTGGTATGCTGCTGTTGTTCAGTGTTGTTCAACATTAAGAGTGAAACGCTGAATTAAAATAGTATCAAGAATAGTGTAATAGAACTGCATCACAGTCTAGCTTGTTAACAAGTCTTATACACATTTATAGTTAATTTGAACTGCATGAACTCACACATGAATGAAAACAATAAAGAGAGAGAACACCTTGAAGAGGACTTGACTGCAGCGTCTGGCTGGTATCCTCAATCTCTGATGATGAATGACTGTAAAACAAACTAAATAAAAACACAATGTTCTGAACTTCTGGAAGGTTCTATGACATCAAGGATAAACAAACTTAAAAGAAGCTTTGGGTGATACTGTGGTTTTGCATGTGCCTCACATATGTTAACATATCAGTGCAAGTCTGCAAAAAGCTAATACAACAATACCATACAGTTTAAATTAACAGACTTGCCTATGTGATGAGCTGATTACGTTAGGTGAAGAAATTAAGCTATAAGATAATGGACCACAATGGACTAACGTTCAACACTAAAATGAGTTTGATCTGGTTTTAATGTTGCTCCTGTGATAACACACAGGTAACGTTAACGTTAGCGTTACCTCAACTGTTCATCGTCTTGAACACACGTCAGTGATTTCTGGTCCGCTCTCCCTTTAGATAATCGTCACGTTTGCGGTCCTACGGTTCAATAAGAGCACAAGTAAACACAAGTTAGGTTACTAACGTTACATCTTAACACTGTAATCGGTGATTAACTTTATTTATGTTAACTTAACTTGCTATGCTGTTAGCTAGCTAACCTTTCTAAGGCTAATTGAGCTTGAGCTAGCTAAAGTTACAGAGCTAGCTCCACCAATATAAGCAACCTAATGTAATGAAACAGACCAAGTGAAACATTATCTGAGATGTTAACAGTTCAATAATCATAAAGACAAAACATAATAGCTTAATGCTACCTTGGCTCCTCGGTTGATCTCCACATGGAATATACTCAGAAGGAGGAACTGAAGCTGTTGTGTCCAAAGTCACGTTCAGGAGCAGTCTGTCACTCTGTCACTCAAAAATGACTTTTAGGCAATGAACAGTTTGAATAATAAAAAAATATGTCATTACAGACACATTAACCTACAATAGACAGTAAGATGTAGATGGATTGTGATTCACTGAATCACAATATAGAGAACTAACTGTATAGAGAAGCGTATTCCCACCACTTCACAGAAAATACTGTATCATGCTGATAAATTACAGTAGTCTGCTGTTATTGCTAATTGACGGCATTAACTGTTAATTTACATTCGAGGGATGAACATTTAACTGTATGTTACAGTTATGAAATACTGTAAGATACCGTTTTAAATCCAACGTAAATTTACAGCAATTCATTACAGTGTACAGCTGAACCACGTCTCAAGAAATTATTAGAATGAAATAGTTAAACAACGGTGACAAGAGATTGCATGTCCACATTGTTTCATGTTAAGCGGTCTCAAGCAAAACATTTTTGGAAACACTGACAGTAGTCATTCATTTTACCCCATCTTAAATTTTTTTTTCTGCCTACTTTCTCTATCCATCTTTGTCTCTCTCTTTTGTCTCTATACTTTACCTCATATTGTGTGTGTGTGTGTGTGTGTGTGTGTGTGTGTGTGTGTGTGTGTGTGTGTGTGTGTGTGTGTGCACATATACAAGTGAATAAATCATTGTCTGAACAGAGAGCAGACTATATTCTGATTGGGATGATGTCTGCGCTTTAGTTTGCATATCTGTGTGACGGGGAGTGAACTCGGGTCAGTGTGAATATTTGTTCTGTGTCTGTCTTTACTGTAGTCACTGTACCGTGACGTGTGTTTGAACTAATTAACTGAGGTGACTGAGGTGATTAAATCTATATTCTTATACCAATATAGTTAATCCAGAGGAGTAATGGACTGTCACTCTGAGCCTCCAGCTATTTAAATATGTTACATAAGACTCTCTCTCTCTCTCTCTCTCTGGCCCCTCCCTCACTCTCTCCCACCACCTTTTTATCTATTTGTTTTCTTTCAGCTTGTTTAGTGTAATGAAGCAATAATTCTGGTATTCTAATAAATAGATTGATTTTCTTTTTTTTTTAAACCTAGCAGGGTACTTAGGGTTTTGTTTTCAGAAGAATATTAAACATTTTGGGGGAGACCCTCGCTTCAACTCGCTGGCTTTGGTTGAATATTCACTTTTTAAAAAAGGCCTTATCATTTGCAAGATCTTTTACTTTTTTAGAATTGTTATGTGGTGGATACAAGTTGAAAATAAATCACCCTTTGTTTATTCGCGGTTCCATTTTCATATTCTAGAATATCAGCTGGGGGAACAGGAGGGTGATGAGAGGGTTTTAGTGTTCACAGCCTCCCTCAGGCTAAAGCTCAGACTGAGACCAATAATCCTAAAGTCAAACCACAAGTCAGTCTCTGCCATCTGTCCCTGCATTCGCTTTTCCCCCTCAACAATCACCAAGCACAAGCACGCGCCAGAAGTGATGCTTTCACTCATTCGATTTGGGTATTTGTTAACCCTGTCTGTCTGTGTGTGCCGTCAGTAATCCTAAAACGTTGTTATTCGTTTTAGGATTGCTAGGTAGCTTCACGCTCTTCTGCACATAGATTTATTTTGAATAGCTTGTTCTTAAACTGTTGTACGCCGACCTAATGTAATGTAAAAAAGTGGTTCAAGACATTAAATTAATAGAGAAGGTGGCTTGATTTTATTTTTCCATTGGTTCCCTGCTTCAGCTTCTAGGCCGTGGTCTTCACTTTACCGTGAAGCAGTAGAGAAGCCACACACAGAAGCTTTACTTGGGTCTTGAGGAGCTGCAGTGTTTATTCAGAGACCAACTGAAGCCTGCACTGTGCATTTAGTACCGCTTGACAACTTTACTGCAAAATTCTTCAACGCTCCACCACAACCTGACTGCTCAGTGCATCCACCCTCTCTCTCTCTCTCTTCCTCTCACTACACTCGTACTATGCTGTGAGATCATTCCAACAGGACACGCACTGCTCTCTTACAGCACCATGTTTCCATCCAAATAGTTTCATGTGAACTATCTAATGAGAAAAACTGTGTGGAAGCAAAAACTCCAGCATCACTCTGCCAAACACACTGCTGCACCTGCTCAAATAACCGCCTATGGACATGGGGTTTAAGGTGTTGGCATCCACCAGGCAGAGAGGGTCTGACCATATATAGTATTGAGTTGCATTGTGGGAGGTGTCGAATCCAACGTATTTGGAACTTGACTTATTCAAGGGACAAAAAGTCACGATAACTCGACCTCCCCTGCATAGATTTTGACTTTACTTATACATCCCTTTAAGACGGAATACCAGGGTTGGTATATTCTTATTGATCGAAAAGAAAATATATTCTATATATGGATATATTAAAAGCTTTTTTCTACATCATTTTCTCAACATACTACTGCCCTCTCCATCTCCTTTGCCCCTTTACTCTTCCTTCTTCCGTCTCTTCCTTGTTCCCCCAATCGTTTAAACATGAGCCGAGGCATCTTTCCCTCTGTTGGCTGTTCCTTATGATGCCTCAGACCAACAAGAAAAAAAGCAACACAGTCTGATAGAGCAATCAGGCAGTGACAACAGAACACTGGGAGAGTTTTTAGCCTTCTGTTTGTCTGCCTGAAACAAATGAAGCCGGCAGGGGCATTGGCTTATATCAGGGACAGCTTGTCGCAGATAATGCTCTCATTTGGAGGGAAATTGACCCTGGGCGCTGAATCCGCTACAAGATAAGTTAGTCGAGCTAGAATGCATGTAGGACTTTATTGGAACAAGGGAGAGTGAGAATGGCAAAGGGGAGAGAAAATGGCATTGTTGCAGTGAGGTAGAAATGGAAGAGGGGCGTCCATGTAGAAAGACGGAGAGATAGAAACAGCAAGACGTGACTTAAATACAGTAGAGGACCGTAAAGCAACGCTTTTCTTTTCCTCATCACTGAGGATTTCTGAATCGATTGCAAGAAGCCATTCTTGGTGCTTTTTGTCATATCCTAGATTTTCTTTTAACAGCACTGAGTTGTGATATCATTACGATAATAATTATATATATATATATATATATAATAATATCATCATTAGTGTTGCTCACTTTTTTTATTTGCATAGTTCCTAGTTCCATAATCTCTGTCATTGCCCAAGTAGCTGTGCTCAAACATTTGTTAATCCAGTTATAACAAGATAACAACTGGTTTTAACATTCTATCTCATTATTACAACAAAAACAATGCTCTGAAGATCATGACTTATGTAAGGTGTAACCTCGTCTAAATGAATGTGCTCTTTGCTTAATGCTTTTCACCAGACGAACATGTGTATTCAAGCATATATAGACAATGAAAACTGTACACTTTTAGTTAATATCCCACCATTTCAATTAAACACCAGCTCCACTATAAACTAAAGTAATTAATTAAATACATGGTGTACTGTGTGCTAGAATGTGATCAAATATGTACAAATATTCTTAAGAATAGCTAATTAAAGCAGGCACGGCTCTAATACACAGTCCAGTGTACTTCTTAGAAATAAACTACAGTACGACTTGAAGTACACTGGATGAAATTGAACTTTTAAAGAGTAACTTCATACCAAAGCGGAAACATCATTTTTGACTGACCTCTGCTGGAAAGTTTTACGTCTTTTGCACCTGAAACCAGGTCTAATGCTGATGTCACAGTGTAGTGATTACACCCTCGGTGTACTTTTACATGAACTTCAACCACTGCAGGTCAACTGGAGTGACATTGCTAAAAACCAGTACAAGCTATAAAACCAGCTGCATTAGCACCCAGTATACAATGAGCAACCAAGTTGATCAAGTGCAATATAAACGTGGTAAACTTCACACATTCTGCACATTGATGACAATCTGAAACTGTACTTGAAAATGCCAAAAATCTAATATATTGTTCATATGTTTTTTTATTCTTGTCTTATTGTTTTTTGTTAGTCTTCTGTTGTAATCTTTATGGCACAATAATTTCCTTCGGAATTAATAAAGTTTTTTATCTTATCCTATGAAAACCGGACTGGAGGAAATACGCGTTCCTTCTTCTTGATCCCGCACGTCTCCTCCTTCCTTGATGACCCTGAGAGCCCTCCATCCAGAATTCAATGCTCTTTTGTGCCTTCAGCTGATGGAAAATAGTTTTTGACATTTACTTTTTCTACACTGCAGCGACAGTCCTGTAACAGCCGTCTCATCTAGAGGGCGGTGGTGTGCTGGAATGAGACCGACTGTGTTTCTGCGTGCGTATGCATACAAAATATGTTCACATGTGACCAGGTGATATTTACATGTGTGCACGTGTGTGTTGTTTTAATGTGCTCACATGTAGTATGTCATATTTAACTAGCGGGCGGGATGTATTCCAGGATGTTTGGTGAAGCAGAGGGAGCGTGCCTGCAGGGCCCCCCAGGGCCCCGACCTCTATGATCCCATTACACCAGCACCACCAGAACACTCCAGAATGTAAAACCTCCAGACCACTGGTAACACCTCAAACATTCAGCACGGAGAAATGCAACCATTGCTTTGGTACTATTCTCTATTTTTTGCTCTTGGCATGCCAAAACAAGGCTTAACTTCCACTCAAGCCGAGATCATTTTTCTTTCAGGAGAATGCAAATTTGATTATTAAGCTAATAAAAAACAAAAAAATGACAATTGGAGATATGAGGTTTGTGTTGGACACCAGTAAAAAAACAGCTAAGTCCATTTGTATTCAGACAAAGTGGCACATGTTCCTTCAGCCTGCTCATGTGGAGAGGGAAACTGTCACTTGCAAGCACTAAACCAGAGCCTGTATAAAAGGTATTGATTTTTATATACATTAAGCTTGCAAACATTTTCAGTTTTAAGAATAAACGATAAGATATATTAGCACACACTCTTTGACTGTTTCCCTGTAAGCTGAATTAAAGCAACTATAATAGTACAAATTCCAAAATGTTAAGGTTTAATTTAAAGGAAAGAAAATAGAAATAGAATTAAAATAAAGTGATTTGTCGCTGTGGGACTGATTATATCGTCATGTATATGCGCCTGGTGTAATCCTTCACTCTTCAATACGGAGCTGCTCCACTGAAGGAGACTTTAACGTCAAGATGACATGAGGAATGCCTTTTAACCCTTTTAGATAGAAACCCCGTTCATATTTAACACCTATATATGCAAAACGTCTTCGGATTTTTATATCAAAACCCAATAGTGTGCGTACGTTAGCAAGCACCAACCTATTTCAACCAATAACATCATGACATCGTCTATCAATCAACCTGCAACTTTTAGCTACAAGCTAGATGTGTGTGTGGAGCCTATACATATAATAATAATAATACATTTATTTATTGAATTTATTTTACATACAACCACAGTCCTCTTTAGCTCCGTGTAGCACTGCAGTCTAAGCCAGCCCACAATTTAGTGGTAAAACATTCCCCAAAGATAGAGTTACATTTTTGCATCCAAGTTTGTTATACTGCAAATATATAAATATTGCTATACTTCAGTGGGCCAAAGGCTCGGTCACGGATAAGGACTTGAAACATGTATTTCAATGAAAACCGTTGCTACTTGAAGTCATTTAATGCTCCACCAGCTCTGCATGGTGCAGGAATCACACCGGCAACTGTTGCGTTACCAGGCAGCCTCTTGACGCTCTAGAGCAGCAGCCACGTTAAGAATGAGATGAAATAGTTTGCCGTAAAAATCGGAGGTTTGACACAATTTGACAATTTTCTGTCAGAAAAGAAGTTGTCCGTGAGCTCTTTATGCTCACTTTGAACAAATGGCTATTGAGGAAAGTAGACATGGATGCTGTTCGGCCTTTTTTTTGGAGGAAACATGTAACGGCGGTGGTGAGGAAGACGAAGACGGAAAGAAAATGAAACGAACGGGAGGAAAAAAAAAGATGAAATGCAATGGAAGAAAAGAGCTGTGCTGATTGAGATATATTTCCATTTAGATGGGAGGGCAGAGTATTTTTCTGAGCAGAGGGACAGCGTTTGGATGTGAATCACTTTGCAAAGTCATCACGGTAAAAGACAGCTTGTATTTAGCATCTGCATGAGTCCAAACTTTAGAGGAGTGCGTCATAAAAACTTTCCCAAACCCTTGGACTCAACCTCCCGGGCAGACATCAAAAAAGACGCTGTAGTGTAATCTTGTTCTGAGAGAAAGAGAGAGAGAGAGCGATGTGAATTTGAAGCGATTATTTCGTCTTTGTGTCTTGTGTGTGTGTGTATGTGTGTGTGTGATCGTATTGAGCTGCCTTCAGGCTTTGTGGTTAACCAGCAATTTCAACATTTTCAGGATTATGATCATTAGCTTCCTCACGCTAGAGTGAAACTATAATAGAGATTTCCGTTTGTTTTAGAAGAAGTTTTTAAGTTTAAGCTTATTTACACATCAAGATAACACGCTGGGAAAACACCTTGTTATTTGGTCCCTGTCCGCAAATATTTGCAAAGTGCAAATAGCCTCACGGAAAAGAAAACAAGTGAGACCAACACTTTTGAAAACGAGGTGAGAACAAAATATAATACTTAAACAGAGTGTAAAAGTGAAACAAATACTGCATGTAAAGTGCAAATGAATCTGAAAAGCAACATTTATTTGAAAGCAGTATGTAATGTAATACAACCTACTTTTAGTACATGTACAGATGTGTGCGCGCTTACATCATGCAGACTCATTCCTCCATCAGCGATTTGTGTGACCTCGGGGTGACTAAGAGTCGCCTCCAACGTCATCCCCTCATTGATGCACCGATCAATGTCCTGCATCATCCATCACCATGCAGCATCCAGCACAGAAGTATCATCTCAGCTTTGTTGTGGGTCACTCCCTTCACAGGTACATAGTGTTTTTATCTTCAGCAACATGAAAAGCTGGAGTCTCACAAGGAATGATTCTGTGTGGTGCAACATGTTTGGATTTCAAAGTTGAGAAAATGATGTGTAATCATGCAAGTAAGCAGGATGGATAATCAATATAGAATATATTATACCACAGAAGGAAAAACAAATTTGAACCAAGTCCTGCTTGAAATTGTTCATGTGGAGGGATTTGCTCTTGTGACTGCAAATGTACGAGCTCCACTTCTCCCTGTTCATTTGCTCTGCTGCAGCACACTGACTCTTATCTTCTAGAAGTGTTTCCGTACTAAGAAGTTAGCTGTTCACATTCATTTGCACTTCATTTTGCTAACTTCTGTTTCACTTTTACACTTTGTTTAGATATTAACGTGTAGCACTATTTTAAAGCCACCATGCCAAACACTGCTAATATCAATAAAATGAGGTCACTATTAATTAAACAACCCATCATTTACCATCATATAGCAGTTTGTTTTTGTCTAATTCTACCATCACAATTCAAGTGATGAGGCAGTCATGTACAGAGTTATGAATAGTGAGTACAATGAAGGAGTTATGCATCTGTCAAGTTTCAAGGTGCTTCTGTCATCAGCTGCCCACTAATGAGCCTTTTAGAACCTCAAATCTATTCTGTTCAATCTTCCACAACAATTAGAGAGATAACACAAAGCGATGTCTTTGATAGCAGCGGACTATTCCAGAGTCTTTTTTTTGTTGTAACTGCATTTAAAGGTGGGTAGTTTCAAATTCTCTCTCCTCTTATATAAAATATGTCTTCCCTATTCCTTTTCCCAAAGATTTGAATGGGGGGGGGGGGGGGGGGAGACGGAGCGACATAGAGAAAGATTAATGCATCAAATGATAACGGTCTCCATACAGCAAAAGGCTCTTTTGCTGTAGTTGATCATTGAGTGTGCGTGGTGGTAATGGTGACGCCAACATTTCTTCTTCATCCGTGTTGGAAAGTAGGAAGAAGTTGAGTCCGGGGGGAAAAGGAAGTGGAATAAAGTGGAGTTGTAGAAAATCAGAAGTTCATTTTGATAGATTGTCAGTTGATGCGAGCTGTAACGTTTACTGACGTTAAACCCAGAGCCGCTCAGAGCGCGTGGCACGTTATCATGATGACCAGCTCACTGGAGGCCGGTGTCGACCGTGTGTTCATCTGTGTGTGGAAGCCATCAGCACAGATGCAGATTGATTAAATACAAACCAGTAGGGCGGCACTATTAGATCGATATTGAGATCACCTATATTCATCACGATTCGTGCAGACGGGCAAAATGAGGAGTTAGTTTCGGAAGCGTTTGACTTCATGTGCAGCGGAGTTGTCTTTCGCTGCCGTGGCGATCACTTTTTTACTGCAGAGAACTTTCCACAAGCCCTCTGTGTCAACTTTCAAGGGAACACATCTACTGATTAGGGGAGAGACGGCATGAGAGGGATTCACTTGATGCCTTCTCCTTCCTCCTTGTACAGTAGGACCCGGAGGCATTCTTATCACACCTCTTAGAAATGTTGCGGGTCTCAATGACTCTTTTCCCTCTACTTGTATCCCCAGTCTTCATCCTTTGTTTTTTTGCATTGTGTCGGTTAAAATGAAGTTGTTCTTCTGTTTGCAAACACTTAGTCACCCTCCCTGCTCCTTTTTCTGTTTGTCTTTAAAAACTAATATTGCCATTGTAAAGTGTGTACATGTTTCTGTTGAATAAACACTTGGTGACATAGTGTATGTATATATGACGTACCTGTGTATGTACCAAACATTTCAATGGCTCATTTTGCTCCTGGGAGAGGTTTGTCTTCAGGGCTTTCTTCAGGGTTTATTTGAACCCAAACCATGAACTTTACCTGAATCTATCCAAGTAGGGCTGTTGCCTTGACCTCGGGAGATTTCTTGCAGAGGCAAGCTTTACCCATGTGCGCCAATGTAGCGTGAATGTGGAATTAGCAAGCTGTCTAGCCAGCCACTCAATGAGTAAAATGGAACAACTTAATGTTTCCTCCACACACGTTTTCTGTAACCACTGTAGCATGAAAACATGGTGGACTCAATAAGCTAGCTAGCTAGTTAGCCAGCCGCTAAGTGAGTGAAATACCAAAGAAAAGCACGAAAGCACGATGCCAGATAATCCGCCATCACAGCACAGTGTTGCGAGCCAGTGCTAGCCAATCACAGCACAGTAGGGCAGGTCTAGGCCGAGGTAAAAAAAAACTAACGCAATCTGCTTTAGCAGCTGCTGTACGGCTTAGCCCGGTTAGCCAGGTTAATCAAGCTCATTGGACAACGGTTTGGGTTACTCTGTATGCTGTATGTTCAGCTTAAGTTGGGTATATCTGTAGATGCGCTTCAAACATTACATTTACTTTGTCATCCTCCGATTATCAGCTCTAAAAACTTATGATTAAGTCATATTGGGGAAACTTTCTAACATGGCACCCTGGTATAAAAAGGTTTATAAGTCATAAGTAACGTCTTTGTCTTATTGAATAATGTATCAATGCTTTTATGTATCACTTAAAGGACATTAATAAGGACAACTTTAAGAGCTCTTTATCCTCCAGCATGACACGTGCTTGGTGTTTTTAACACGTTTGGTTGATCAGGAGGGTAATTCTAATGGGCTCTTGACCTCTGACCTTCTTGAAAAGTGCTGCAAAAAGTGTATTCATGACTATCACAATTTTTAAATAACGGTTGCCTCACTTACCCTTGGTGTTAGGTAATTTACCAGTGATCATTCATGAAATACTTAATTAACATTTGTTCACATTTTAAATGAGGCTGAAATGCAACCGTGGTGTTCTTCTGTCGGGAGATGCAGAGATTTAAAAGGAAAAGTCAACTAGCTGCTATGCTAATTCATGTAGTTTAAAATATCAGAGGCCTTCAAGATGCGCCCTGTTTTAGAGCTGCTATGTGAAAACCTTATTTTTGTAGAGTACAGCACACTTCTAATGCCCTTTAGAAGGATTTACCTTTTGTTTTTGTGATGTACTGATTCAGTGGAATACTCCTTTAGTCCTTTTATGAATTACATTAGAGTTTAAAGTCATTGGCTATTAGTCACAGGTACAGTGAGAATAATGTTAATGCTTTAAGACAAACTGTCACGGGCCAACATGGGGACCGTCAGACAGACAAGGCATCTCCAAAGCCCTATAAAGACAGGGTTAGGTGATGAATGGAAGTCGGATTGATTTTGGCATGGTCACACAATGCCCTCTGTGTATTGTGGCATTGAAAAGATCTGCCACGTCCTGACATCTTTGATTCCTGTAGATCCGCCCTTGGCTCTGAAGCCGGCTAACAATCAGAGCTAGGGTAAGATGTTGGCAGGTGGCCGGGAGGAAGGAGTGGAGGAGGATGGTGAGGAGAGGAAGAGGGAGGGAATGGAACAAAATAGGAGGCAACAGAGGAGAGGAGGACAAAGCAGCACGAGTGCGTTGTTGAGGTGATGAGGATAAAAAAGGGAGGAAACAGCACAAGGGGGGAGGCGATGGAAAACACGGAACTGTGGAAGAGAAGTTGAGGCCAAAGCGGGAGGAGGGAGTGCACCATTGTTTTCAGGTGGAGAATCTCCGTCTGTTGAGGCAATTTGACTGTGCAACACACATTAACACCACAACTGAAGGTCCATGCTGACGTATTGTGTGAACAAGAGCAGAAAATTACAGCTACAGTATGGGCACGCACTGAAGGGCAGTCTAAGTGGCTACATCATGTTATAATAACATTGAACGTTAAAAGTTTTTTTTTTCTTTTCACAATAAAAGCCCGATAGACATATACAGTAAACTCTGAAACTCAATAAGAGAGCTCATACTAGTATCGTCTATACAACATCCCATCGACCCAGAGCATCCAGAGCTCTGCCTGCGTTACTGCACTCTAACCCGTTATTTAAAAAGTGCTGCAACTGTTGCAAATTCGCAGCGCTGCCATTAACAATAGTTTTGATGCAAAACAGTCACAGGAGAGTGTTTCGTATTTTCATGTTGTTTATTCGTCACACCCCCGGTTTGTGAAGGTCTTCACTCAGTATTATTCTCTCACAGCTCATACTTAAGTCTTTGGTCGCTTGCCCTGACAGCTCTTAGAGCCTTTTGTCCCAGTACAGAATGATGAGGCCTACGTTCTTGGCACGTACGACCACCACATTTTGCTCCATGCATGCTGAATGTGTTGAAGTGAATCCAGCTTGCTGAAATGTGTCCAAAGCTTGTTGTACAGCCCCCAAGTGGCCAAAATACAACAATTAATACAGCTGTAATGCACAGATAATTACATCAATCTTCCCACCAAACTCTCAACAAGTAAGCAAATATACGACTTTCCCAAAATGTTGAACCATTCCTTTGAATAAACCGGGAGTGACAAAATATGTATTTGGTCAAAGTTTTAAATTAGCTACGAGCCCACTTCTTTAACCTCAAGGGTCCTCTTGTCTTTACTTTTCAACCTATTCATGAGACAAAGTGAGGCAGTATTTCTTTTGTTGCTAAGCCTTAAAGAAGAACAGTCCCTTTTTACGAATATTGATTTCAGAAGAAGAAGAATCTCCAGGGTTTTCCAGGGTGTAAGGGTAGAAATTGGTAGAAATGGCCGCCCGACACCAAATCTTGAATGAAGCTAGATTTCCAATTACCCTTTCAGCTGCAGAGTTCACATCACCTCTCTCAGCATGCGCGCTACACAATCACTGCGGTCTCCTCTTTCTGTTAGACAGACATTCTTTGTAGCATCATTCTATTGACCAACGGTGTGTCGGCAATGTTATGACACAGCATGAAGACAAAAAAGTTTGATGTGCAGAGCCCTTTCACTTCACATGGTGACATCACGTAACACGTAACTCCAGTTCAATTTCAATTTCTAAAACTCTTTTTCTTGTGTTTTTAGAGGTATATTGTTTTGTTTATTGAGTCTATCATCAGTTGTGACTGTGAGCATCTGACCACTGAACCTTGGTAAGCATCCATATCTCAGAGGCTTTAGGCAAAAGGGACGGTGGTTTTTTCAACAGGGCCGTCCTTTCTAAAAATAAAAGCACTCAATGAGGTACTTAAAGTCATTTTGGATAAAGGTGTCTGCTAAATACCCTTTAGTATATTGTATTGCTCCCATTAATGCAATATGGACCTCACTCTCTCACTGCCCATTGACTTCCCACTTCCCAGTGGGCCATCTATCTGTCCATTGACTGCCATTTAGCGTCACCGGGGCCATAACTCGTTAGCCGGAAGACGTTTAGACACTCAGCAGCTCGTTCCAAAGGCCGGGGGTGAGACGGCTGTTGAGGGGACACTTCACTCTCCCTGTTCTTGTTCTTCCACATGCTGACTGACTCAGTCACTTGCTCTGTGTGTCTCCTCACTTACCCTTTGCCCCCCTTTCCTTTTACTTTACAACTCTGTCCTTATCTCTGTATCTCTGTGAGTATCTATATTAATGCAGTCATTTACTGTAGGGATATGGGTGTGGTTATTAACCGGCATGGAGAGTGAAGATAGCCCACTTTGAAGAAATAATCCTGTAAAATGCAGGCAATTAATACAAAAGAATGTGAAGCAGACAATTGGCACAAGCGGTTAAAACACAACAACATAGTTCAGAGTGCTGTCTGTGTGACCAATCAATCCACTGATCACTGTTCTATTTTCTATTCTATTGTATTCTACACAAGTGTGTGTGTGTGTGTGTGTTTCTTTTTTTTGTTATTTAGGCCAGCAAAAGTTTTTGGTGTGTTTTAACAATTGCTTTTAAATGATTTAGTGACTATTTTGTGCACTCATAACGCTGTAAAGCAGTACGGCTCGAGTGGGTGCTGAGTTATGGACAGCCCAGCGTTTACCGTCATTAGAACTAAAGGGAAGGAGGAAGACGAATACATGTACGAGGGAGAATGCATGATTGTGACAGTCTGTTTTAGACAGATGAAAAGAGTGAACGAGGGATCAGTTTTTTCCATGACGAGCCGAGCGAGACCATTGATTCCACTCCTCTCTTGCTGAAACACAGAGCAGACAGAATGTCAATCAATCAGCCTCTCGTTTTCCCTCTTTATGCCTCTTTGCTTTTTCTTTTCCCATAAGTCATTCCCCATATCCCCCATCTCCCCTGGAAGGTATTCAGTTCAGCCCATTATCATTATCACTTTAGTATATTTTCATTGATGCACATTTACTAACAATTTAGGATTGTTGTGAGCACTATACAAAGAGATTTATATGAGTATTATATGTATGCAAAGTATGAAAAAAACCTCAAATAAAGGAGGTATAGAGAAGTAACTTTGTGTTGACACTAATATTATCAACGTGTTTTGTGTGTAAAGATTGAATATGAGTCCATCTCATCCAGATATGTACAGAAATCAGGGACGTGCTTCACCATTCGGCAAGATAGGCAACTTCCCACAACTGAAATGAGTTCTTACTGCTGTAGATGTAGTGTGATGCTTCAATATAAATCACATACGATATGACTATTCATCATAATGAGATATATAGGATGAATTATATTTAGCCTGGCGCTTACGTACACATCAGTCAGACTGTTGCCCTACGAGTTACACGTTAAACCGTGAGCTCGTTGCTACTAGTACTCGTTACTTTGCATATTCATCTTATTATAGATTAAACTCTCCAGCAGCATATACATTAGTTGAAATAAGCTCTGTCCCAAAGCGACTGGGGTAATGTGTGTGAACACCCTTGTTACACACTGTCTGTCTGCCTGGGGGTGTGTACATTTGTGCAAAGTTTGCTGTGTGTCTTTTGTGTCTTTTTGTTTGTTCGGCCCATGTCTCCCTATGAATTACATTCATATTGAGTGATTCTATTGTATGTAATCTGCTACCAACGCTCAACAGCAGTGCAAATGCCAGCAGCAGGGTGGAAAAGTCAAGTGTTAGAGAATATTTGGATGGTTGATGGAGCTTTGACCTGTGTAGGAATCCTACACCCTTAAAGAAGACAAGGAGTCTAATATATATAGATATATATATTAAAACATTCAAAAAATGTTTCAGAATGTAAAGAGAGGTGACTTTTTACTTTATTCTTTTGTACTTATTTTCCTGTAAAATGTATGGGACATAGTATGATTTGATGACACAGAGAGGATTATTGATCCATTAATCTCATTTTTATTGCCATCTCTTTTTTTATCTAAAAAAAACTCCCCGAATAGTTCAAGTAGAGAAAGTTGAAAGTCACTGAAGGCATTTAATCAACTCTTTGTTAGGTTGCTTTCATCATTTGAATGAAGTTCCCTTTCTACAAGTTTACCTGCAGAACATTGATAACATTCCTCAGACCACTGGTTCACAATATTAAGTTATAGGTTTAACTTTTTATTCTTCCGTAATAACATATACAAGAAGATGAACAACACTGTTGTCCTTGTTTGCCCAACTGAGACATTTGATCAAAGTCGATTATTTCCTCAGCAGGCTGTGCAGCTGCTATGTTTTTAACTTGTACTAAGAGTAGGGAGCACATCATTAACATATGCACACACACGCACACACACACACACACACACACACACACACACACAGATGGGTGTGACACTCACCTGTTTGCAGCCCCTCCCTCTTTCTCAGTAGCTTGCTATAAAACTGTCAAACTTGTTGGATAGTTCATCGTGGAACAGCGTCTCTGTCTGTTTCCATCTCTCTCTCTCTCTCTCTTTCTGTCTACGGCTGAAGACATAATTGAAGATGAAGCTTGCTTTGTTTGCTTTCCTGTTGGTGATCGTAGCATTCCAGGCTGATGCTGGCCCATGTGCCGGCAAAAAACTGAGAGTTTATGTAGCTCGTGGCAAGTATCTTGCAAAGCAGGCAGATGGACCACCAAACGTCTTTGTTGAGGTGAGTTGCTGGCTATCTTTCTCAAAACCTAAACATAGAATGGGGGAATGGTGTTTTTCGATGCAGTGCGTTACTTTATGTTGTAGGACTAGATGTAATCGTCATATGAGCAAAGTTTTTCACGTCCATATGGTCATCAGAAGTTGGTTTAGCAAGAAATTGACATTAAAAATACATTAGATTGTAAATCGTGCCAAATAAGAATTCAACAGGTGCAGCAACCCCTCACATTTAAATTGACTTAAGTTTGATCCAACAATGTAGTGAAATGTAAAAAAATCACCTTTAGTCGATGATTAATGTAATAGATTTGGTTTGAAGAAATTCATCCATTTACATCTAATAAAAGTGATACATAATGAGACATTGTGTGCACTCCAACTATTTAAATAAGCAAAACAGGCTACAGTAAAGTCCTTTACTGCATAAAACCATGTATATGATGGCAGGAATATGAATATGTTAATATTTGTGCATCTTCTGTATCCCCTTTTGTACCACAGTCCTTCAGGTCTTTTTTATTGATCCATTTAATGTTTTTCGTTTTTGTAAGTGGACGGTTATTCTCCGTGTGTTTATTTTTTTAACAAAAAGATTTATTTTTTAACATTTTGACTAACAGGTGAAAGTTGATGGGGTCACAAAAAAAACCAACACCATCTACCCTCGTAATGTGAAGCGGTTACACTTTGGGACAGTCAGCAGCGATGTGATGACAGTAAAGATCTCGGACAGCGGATGTCCTGCTAAAGACCTGGGATCCTGTGAGATAAAACTGAAAACCTATGTCAAAAGCTCCAGACGAGGAAAGCCAACACGTGTCTTTTGCTCTGCTGGGAAAAGTGGGAAAGTCCTTCTGTTTTACCGGTGTTATTAAATGTAACCTGCTCTTGAAACTTAGAGTTGTAACACTGTAAGGAAAATAAAAGCCACTCTTGAAACAGCTGTCTCTTGTTTATCCAATGATTGTTGACCCATCCATTCGCCCCGACCTCCTCCCTCTGCAGACACATTTTTTTTGGCCATTTGTTGAAACGACCGATGCTGACGTTTTTTTCTTACAAGGAAAGTTTAAAAATGGTACATTTACATAATGAGGTGAATGTCAGAAAGGGATTTTTTTGCTGTACTCCTGTTCCAGTGGCGGGCCGTGGTTTTTATACCTGGGCCTTCAGTGCTGTCCTACTACAGTTGAATTACCTTCTAATAACCTCATTATGACACATCAATCCAGCAAACCTGCAGCGGATCCACGCATTCCACCACACAAGAGCACGAGCCATTCAAATATTATTCATAGCGACACGATAGACAAACGAACAGTAGTAACGTTACTATGTAAACAAACACACGCAGTTTGTCACTTACCCAAACTTAAAGAGTTTAATCCCAGTACATCGTTCCAGTTCCAGTAAGAAGTCCTTCTCGATTCATGGGCGCCAGTGATGACAGTCGAGTCTCCCCAGTTGTATTTCGCCGGTCAGCTGCGGCAGGTTGGCAGCGGGGCCGGGTCCCCTCCTCCGCCGGCGCAGACCGCCCGCCGGGCCGCGATTGTGGAGCTGTTTCCCTGCGAACGTGTTCGTTGAGTTGTAGATCCACTCGAGTCTCTCCAAAAGTTTTCAAAAGCACCGTAGCTTGTGTCCTGCCGTGCTATGGCGCCCTCAGGTTAGCGTATAGCTCCGAACACCAGGAGCTCAGTTAAAATGAAACACATTCCCAGCCATAAAATGTGCAACGCTTCTCCGACGCTGTCAGCCAGAAATACCGTTCATACAAATCCTTTTCCTGGCTGAGTCAGGGCTGCCAGCTGTGGGGTTGACTGACCATTTCTTACGATGTCCAGCTTTTCCTGAAATGTCCTTTCTTGAGAAAGGCGTTATCAGTAACTCCGCCACTAAATCCGTTTCTCTTCAGTCATATTGAGTGTTCAATAAACAAAGCTAGGTCAAAAAATAAATAAACTACACCAAGCAAAACCCTACAAATGTTATAATTTCTTCAATATCTTTCAATTTGAACTCTTACTCCTCCAACTAAGCTCGGCTGGCAAGTTAAATTTCGTTTCACTTTAGTCACGTGCAAGCCCACTGACCAATCACAGCACACCCTGCACTTCGAGGAAGCTGCACCTGGACATGTAATGATGACGTAGATGGAGGCCGGCTAGTCTGGGGGTAGCGGCTGCCGACACTCAAAGAATATGCCCAACATGTCAAACTAAAGATCTGATTGGTTGAACACGATGACAATCAACAATATCGTCCCCATTCACTTAAACGGCACATGGAAGCACTTGTGAGTCTGCAGGCCTCGGGCCTCTCTTCTTACCTAGAGACACAGAGGTGAAATCTGATTGGATAAAAGCTCTACTTAAAACAAGCTGCACTGGAAGCAGAGCAACTGAGGAAGACAGTAGCTGTGCAATGAGAAAATAAGATAATGGGAAAAATATTTTTATAAATTATAATACATAAAAAATAAATAAAAAATTATTATTATTATTTTTTTTGTGATTCTGTTTAGGCCAGCAGAGAAGGTTTTGCAGGCCCTGACGGCCCGCCACTGTCCTGTTCCCTCCTTCTGCTCTTGTTCTTCCACATGCTGACTGACTCAGTCACTTGCTCTGTGTGTCTCCTCACTTACCCTTTGCCCCCCTTTCCTTTTACTTTACAACTCTGTCCTTATCTCTGTATCGCTGTGAGTATCTATATTAATGCAGTCATTTACTGTAGGGATATGGGTGTGGTTATTAACCGGCATGGAGAGTGAAGATAGCCCACTTTGAAGAAAAATAATGCCCAATGCCCTCTTGCTGTTTTAGACACTAGATTTGCAAATTTTTTCAAGTCATAGTGTTTTTTTTAAAGGCATCTCACAAATAACTCTTTGACACGGTGGTTCAACTGTTCTCAGGGACAATACACATTGATCAACATCACTGTAAATGTGCCAAAATTAGCCAAAATGTTAAGTTTCAACTGTTGTCCCTTGGCCAGATGTTAAATAATCCATTACAATTGAACCGTAGGAAGCCGAACATGGACAGCTGAACAGGATGAAGAGCTTAGAGGAGTAAGGTAGGCATCATGCAAACTAGGATTTGTAAAATGCAGGCAATTAATACAAAAGAATGTGAAGCAGACAATTGGCACAAGCGGTTAAAACACGACAACATAGTTCAGAGTGCTGTCTGTGTGACCAATCAATCCACTGATCACTGTTCTATTTTCTATTCTATTGTATTCTACACAAGTGTGTGTGTGTGTGTGTGTGTGTTTCTTTTTTTTGTTATTTAGGCCAGCAAAAGTTTTTGGTGTGTTTTAACAATTGCTTTTAAATGATTTAGTGACTATTTTGTGCACTCATAACGCTGTAAAGCAGTACGGCTCGAGTGGGTGCTGAGTTATGGACAGCCCAGCGTTTACCGTCATTAAAACTAAAGGGAAGGAGGAAGACGAATACATGTACGAGGGAGAATGCATGATTGTGACAGTCTGTTTTAGACAGATGAAAAGAGTGAACGAGGGATCAGTTTTTTCCATGACGAGCCGAGCGAGACCATTTGATTCCACTCCTCTCTTGCTGAAACACAGAGCAGACAGAATGTCAATCAATCAGCCTCTCGTTTTCAGGTATTCAGTTCAGCCCATTATCATTATCATTTTAGTATATTTTTATTGATGCACATTCACTAACAATTTAAGATTGTTGTGAGCACTATACAACGAGATTTATATGAGTATTATATGTATGCAAAGTATAAAAAAACCCTCAAATAAAGGAGGTATAGAGAAGTAACTTTGTGTTGACACTAATATTATCAACGTGTTTTGTGTGTAAAGATTGAATATGAGTCCATCTCATCCAGATATGTACAGAAATCAGGGACGTGCTTCACCATTCGGCAAGATAGGCAACTTCCCACAACTGAAATGAGTTCTTACTGCTGTAGATGTAGTGTGATGCTTCAATATAAATCACATACGATATGACTATTCATCATAATGAGATATATAGGATGAATTATATTTAGCCTGGCGCTTACGTACACATCAGTCAGACTGTTGCCCTACGAGTTACACGTTAAACCGTGAGCTCGTTGCTACTAGTACTCGTTACTTTGCATATTCATCTTATTATAGATTAAACTCTCCAGCAGCATATACATTAGTTGAAATAAGCTCTGTCCCAAAGCGACTGGGGTAATGTGTGTGAACACCCTTGTTACACACTGTCTGTCTGCCTGGGGGTGTGTACATTTGTGCAAAGTTTGCTGTGTGTCTTTTGTGTCTTTTTGTTTGTTCGGCCCATGTCTCCCTATGAATTACATTCATATTGAGTGATTCTATTGTATGTAATCTGCTACCAACGCTCAACAGCAGTGCAAATGCCAGCAGCAGGGTGGAAAAGTCAAGTGTTAGAGAATATTTGGATGGTTGATGGAGCTTTGACCTGTGTAGGAATCCTACACCCTTAAAGAAGACAAGGAGTCTAATATATATATTAAAACATTCAAAAAATGTTTCAGAATGTAAAGAGAGGTGACTTTTTACTTTATTCTTTTGTACTTATTTTCCTGTAAAATGTATGGGACATAGTATGATTTGATGACACAGAGAGGATTATTGATCCATTAATCTCATTTTATTGCCATCTCTTTTTTTATCTAAAAAAAACTCCCCGAATAGTTCAAGTAGAGAAAGTTGAAAGTCACTGAAGGCATTTAATCAACTCTTTGTTAGGTTGCTTTCATCATTTGAATGAAGTTCCCTTTCTACAAGTTTACCTGCAGAACATTGATAACATTCCTCAGACCACTGGTTCACAATATTAAGTTATAGGTTTAACTTTTTATTCTTCCGTAATAACATATACAAGAAGATGAACAACACTGTTGTCCTTGTTTGCCCAACTGAGACATTTGATCAAAGTCGATTATTTCCTCAGCAGGCTGTGCAGCTGCTATGTTTTTAACTTGTACTAAGAGTAGGGAGCACATCATTAACATATGCACACACACGCACACACACACACACACACACACACACGCACACACACACACACACAGATGGGTGTGACACTCACCTGTTTGCAGCCCCTCCCTCTTTCTCAGTAGCTTGCTATAAAACTGTCAAACTTGTTGGATAGTTCATCGTGGAACAGCGTCTCTGTCTGTTTCCATCTCTCTCTCTCTCTCTCTTTCTGTCTACGGCTGAAGACATAATTGAAGATGAGGCTTGCTTTGTTTGCTTTCCTGTTGGTGATCGTAGCATTCCAGGCTGATGCTGGCCCATGTGCCGGCAAAAAACTGAGAGTTTATGTAGCTCGTGGCAAGTATCTTGCAAAGCAGGCAGATGGACCACCAAACGTCTTTGTTGAGGTGAGTTGCTGGCTATCTTTCTCAAAACCTAAACATAGAATGGGGGAATGGTGTTTTTCGATGCAGTGCGTTACTTTATGTTGTAGGACTAGACGTAATCGTCATATGAGCAACGTTTTTCACGTCCATATGGTCATCAGAAGTTGGTTTAGCAAGAAATTGACATTAAAAATACATTAGATTGTAAATCGTGCCAAATAAGAATTCAACAGGTGCAGCAACCCCTCACATTTAAATTGACTTAAGTTTGATCCAACAATGTAGTGAAATGTAAAAAAATCACCTTTAGTCGATGATTAATGTAATAGATTTGGTTTGAAGAAATTCATCCATTTACATCTAATAAAAGTGATACATAATGAGACATTGTGTGCACTCCAACTATTTAAATAAGCAAAACAGGCTACAGTAAAGTCCTTTACTGCATAAAACCATGTATATGATGGCAGGAATATGAATATGTTAATATTTGTGCATCTTCTGTATCCCCTTTTGTACCACAGTCTTTCAGGTCTTTTTTATTGATCCATTTAATGTTTTTCGTTTTTGTAAGTGGACGGTTATTCTCCGTGTGTTTATTTTTTTAACAAAAAGATTTATTTTTTAACATTTTGACTAACAGGTGAAAGTTGATGGGGTCACAAAAAAAACCAACACCATCTACCCTCGTAATGTGAAGCGGTTACACTTTGGGAGAGTCAGCAGCGATGTGATGACAGTAACGATCTCGGACAAAGGATGTCCTGCTAAAGACCTGGGATCCTGTGAGATAAAACTGAAACCCTCACCCAAAAGCTCCAGACGAGGAAAGCCAATACGTGTCTTTTGCTCTGCTGGGAAAAGTGGGAAAGTCCTTCTGTTTTACCGGTGTTATTAAATGTAACCTGCTCTTGAAACTTAGAGTTGTAACACTCTAAGGAAAATAAAAGCCACTCTTGAAACAGCTGTCTCTTGTTTATCCAATGATTGTTGACCCATCCATTCGCCCCGACCTCCTCCCTCTGCAGACACATTTTTTTTGGCCATTTGTTGAAACGACCGATGCTGACGTTTTTTTCTTACGAGGAAAGTTTAAAATGGTACATTTACATAATGAGGTGAATGTCAGAAAGGGATTTTTTTGCTGTACTCCTGTTCCAGTGGCGGGTCGTGGTTTTTATACCTGGGCCTTCAGTGCTGTCCTACTACAGTTGAATTACCTTCTAATAACCTCATTATGACACATCAATCCAGCAAACCTGCAGCGGATCCACGCATTCCACCACACAAGAGCACGAGCCATTCAAATATTATTCATAGCGACACGATAGACAAACGAACAGTAGTAACGTTACTATGTAAACAAACACACGCAGTTTGTCACTTACCCAAACTTAAAGAGTTTAATCCCAGTACATCGTTCCAGTTCCAGTAAGAAGTCCTTCTCGATTCATGGGCGCCAGTGATGACAGTCGAGTCTCCCCAGTTGTATTTCGCCGGTTAGCTGCGGCAGGTTGGCAGCGGGGCCGGGTCCCCTCCTCCGCCGGCGCAGACCGCCCGCCGGGCCGCGATTGTGGAGCTGTTTCCCTGCGAACGTGTTCGTTGAGTTGTAGATCCACTCGAGTCTCTCCAAAAGTTTTCAAAAGCACCGTAGCTTGTGTCCTGCCGTGCTATGGCGCCCTCAGGTTAGCGTATAGCTCCGAACACCAGGAGCTCAGTTAAAATGAAACACATTCCCAGCCATAAAATGTGCAACGCTTCTCCGACGCTGTCAGCCAGAAATACCGTTCATACAAATCCTTTTCCTGGCTGAGTCAGGGCTGCCAGCTGTGGGGTTGACTGACCATTTCTTACGATGTCCAGCTTTTCCTGAAATGTCCTTTCTTGAGAAAGGCGTTATCAGTAACTCCGCCACTAAATCCGTTTCTCTTCAGTCATTGAGTGTTCAATAAACAAAGCTAGGTCAAAAAATAAATAAACTACACCAAGCAAAACCCTACAAATGTTATAATTTCTTCAATATCTTTCAATTTGAACTCTTACTCCTCCAACTAAGCTCGGCTGGCAAGTTAAATTTCGTTTCACTTTAGTCACGTGCAAGCCCACTGACCAATCACAGCACACCCTGCACTTCGAGGAAGCTGCACCTGGACATGTAATGATGACGTAGATGGAGGCCGGCTAGTCTGGGGGTAGCGGCTGCCGACACTCAAAGAATATGCCCAACATGTCAAACTAAAGATCTGATTGGTTGAACACGATGACAATCAACAATATCGTCCCCATTCACTTAAACGGCACATGGAAGCACTTGTGAGTCTGCAGGCCTCGGGCCTCTCTTCTTACCTAGAGACACAGAGGTGAAATCTGATTGGATAAAAGCTCTACTTAAAACAAGCTGCACTGGAAGCAGAGCAACTGAGGAAGACAGTAGCTGTGCAATGAGAAAATAAGATAATGGGAAAAATATTTTTATAAATTATAATACATAAAAAATAAATAAAAAATTATTATTATTATTTTTTTTGTGATTCTGTTTAGGCCAGCAGAGAAGGTTTTGCAGGCCCTGACGGCCCGCCACTGTCCTGTTCCCTCCTTCTGCTCTTGTTCTTCCACATGCTGACTGACTCAGTCACTTGCTCTGTGTGTCTCCTCACTTACCCTTTGCCCCCCTTTCCTTTTACTTTACAACTCTGTCCTTATCTCTGTATCGCTGTGAGTATCTATATTAATGCAGTCATTTACTGTAGGGATATGGGTGTGGTTATTAACCGGCATGGAGAGTGAAGATAGCCCACTTTGAAGAAAAATAATGCCCAATGCCCTCTTGCTGTTTTAGACACTAGATTTGCAAATTTTTTCAAGTCATAGTGTTTTTTTTAAAGGCATCTCACAAATAACTCTTTGACACGGTGGTTCAACTGTTCTCAGGGACAATACACATTGATCAACATCACTGTAAATGTGCCAAAATTAGCCAAAATGTTAAGTTTCAACTGTTGTCCCTTGGCCAGATGTTAAATAATCCATTACAATTGAACCGTAGGAAGCCGAACATGGACAGCTGAACAGGATGAAGAGCTTAGAGGAGTAAGGTAGGCATCATGCAAACTAGGATTTGTAAAATGCAGGCAATTAATACAAAAGAATGTGAAGCAGACAATTGGCACAAGCGGTTAAAACACGACAACATAGTTCAGAGTGCTGTCTGTGTGACCAATCAATCCACTGATCACTGTTCTATTTTCTATTCTATTGTATTCTACACAAGTGTGTGTGTGTGTGTGTGTGTGTTTCTTTTTTTTGTTATTTAGGCCAGCAAAAGTTTTTGGTGTGTTTTAACAATTGCTTTTAAATGATTTAGTGACTATTTTGTGCACTCATAACGCTGTAAAGCAGTACGGCTCGAGTGGGTGCTGAGTTATGGACAGCCCAGCGTTTACCGTCATTAGAACTAAAGGGAAGGAGGAAGACGAATACATGTACGAGGGAGAATGCATGATTGTGACAGTCTGTTTTAGACAGATGAAAAGAGTGAACGAGGGATCAGTTTTTTCCATGACGAGCCGAGCGAGACCATTGATTCCACTCCTCTCTTGCTGAAACACAGAGCAGACAGAATGTCAATCAATCAGCCTCTCGTTTTCAGGTATTCAGTTCAGCCCATTATCATTATCATTTTAGTATATTTTTATTGATGCACATTCACTAACAATTTAAGATTGTTGTGAGCACTATACAACGAGATTTATATGAGTATTATATGTATGCAAAGTATAAAAAAAACCTCAAATAAAGGAGGTATAGAGAAGTAACTTTGTGTTGACACTAATATTATCAACGTGTTTTGTGTGTAAAGATTGAATATGAGTCCATCTCATCCAGATATGTACAGAAATCAGGGACGTGCTTCACCATTCGGCAAGATAGGCAACTTCCCACAACTGAAATGAGTTCTTACTGCTGTAGATGTAGTGTGATGCTTCAATATAAATCACATACGATATGACTATTCATCATAATGAGATATATAGGATGAATTATATTTAGCCTGGCGCTTACGTACACATCAGTCAGACTGTTGCCCTACGAGTTACACGTTAAACCGTGAGCTCGTTGCTACTAGTACTCGTTACTTTGCATATTCATCTTATTATAGATTAAACTCTCCAGCAGCATATACATTAGTTGAAATAAGCTCTGTCCCAAAGCGACTGGGGTAATGTGTGTGAACACCCTTGTTACACACTGTCTGTCTGCCTGGGGGTGTGTACATTTGTGCAAAGTTTGCTGTGTGTCTTTTGTGTCTTTTTGTTTGTTCGGCCCATGTCTCCCTATGAATTACATTCATATTGAGTGATTCTATTGTATGTAATCTACTACCAACGCTAAACAGCAGTGCAAATGCCAGCAGCAGGGTGGAAAAGTCAAGTGTTAGAGAATAGTTGGATGGTTGATGGCGCTTTGACCTGTGTAGGAATCCTACACCCTTAAAGAAGACAAGGAGTCTAATATATATAGATATATATATTAAAACATTCAAAAAATGTTTCAGAATATAAAGAGAGGTGACTTTTTACTTTATTCTTTTGTACTTATTTTCCTGTAAAATGTATGGGACATAGTATGATTTGATGACACAGAGAGGATTATTGATCCATTAATCTCATTTTTATTGCCATCTCTTTTTTTATCTAAAAAAAACTCCCCGAATAGTTCAAGTAGAGAAAGTTGAAAGTCACTGAAGGCATTTAATCAACTCTTTGTTAGGTTGCTTTCATCATTTGAATGAAGTTCCCTTTCTACAAGTTTACCTGCAGAACATTGATACCATTCCTCAGACCACTGGTTCACAATATTAAGTTATAGGTTTAACTTTTTATTCTTCCGTAATAACATATACAAGAAGATGAACAACACTGTTGTCCTTGTTTGCCCAACTGAGACATTTGATCAAAGTCGATTATTTCCTCAGCAGGCTGTGCAGCTGCTATGTTTTTAACTTGTACTAAGAGTAGGGAGCACATCATTAACATATGCACACACACGCACACACACACACACACACACACACACGCACACACACACACACACAGATGGGTGTGACACTCACCTGTTTGCAGCCCCTCCCTCTTTCTCAGTAGCTTGCTATAAAACTGTCAAACTTGTTGGATAGTTCATCGTGGAACAGCGTCTCTGTCTGTTTCCATCTCTCTCTCTCTCTCTCTTTCTGTCTACGGCTGAAGACATAATTGAAGATGAGGCTTGCTTTGTTTGCTTTCCTGTTGGTGATCGTAGCATTCCAGGCTGATGCTGGCCCATGTGCCGGCAAAAAACTGAGAGTTTATGTAGCTCGTGGCAAGTATCTTGCAAAGCAGGCAGATGGACCACCAAACGTCTTTGTTGAGGTGAGTTGCTGGCTATCTTTCTCAAAACCTAAACATAGAATGGGGGAATGGTGTTTTTCGATGCAGTGCGTTACTTTATGTTGTAGGACTAGACGTAATCGTCATATGAGCAACGTTTTTCACGTCCATATGGTCATCAGAAGTTGGTTTAGCAAGAAATTGACATTAAAAATACATTAGATTGTAAATCGTGCCAAATAAGAATTCAACAGGTGCAGCAACCCCTCACATTTAAATTGACTTAAGTTTGATCCAACAATGTAGTGAAATGTAAAAAAATCACCTTTAGTCGATGATTAATGTAATAGATTTGGTTTGAAGAAATTCATCCATTTACATCTAATAAAAGTGATACATAATGAGACATTGTGTGCACTCCAACTATTTAAATAAGCAAAACAGGCTACAGTAAAGTCCTTTACTGCATAAAACCATGTATATGATGGCAGGAATATGAATATGTTAATATTTGTGCATCTTCTGTATCCCCTTTTGTACCACAGTCTTTCAGGTCTTTTTTATTGATCCATTTAATGTTTTTCGTTTTTGTAAGTGGACGGTTATTCTCCGTGTGTTTATTTTTTTAACAAAAAGATTTATTTTTTAACATTTTGACTAACAGGTGAAAGTTGATGGGGTCACAAAAAAAACCAACACCATCTACCCTCGTAATGTGAAGCGGTTACACTTTGGGAGAGTCAGCAGCGATGTGATGACAGTAACGATCTCGGACAAAGGATGTCCTGCTAAAGACCTGGGATCCTGTGAGATAAAACTGAAACCCTCACCCAAAAGCTCCAGACGAGGAAAGCCAATACGTGTCTTTTGCTCTGCTGGGAAAAGTGGGAAAGTCCTTCTGTTTTACCGGTGTTATTAAATGTAACCTGCTCTTGAAACTTAGAGTTGTAACACTCTAAGGAAAATAAAAGCCACTCTTGAAACAGCTGTCTCTTGTTTATCCAATGATTGTTGACCCATCCATTCGCCCCGACCTCCTCCCTCTGCAGACACATTGTTTTTGGCCATTTGTTGAAACGACCGATGCTGACGTTTTTTTCTTACAAGGAAAGTTTAAAAATGGTACATTTACGTAATGAGGTGAATGTCAGAAAGGGATTTTTTTGCTGTACTCCTGTTCCAGTGGCGGGCCGTGGTTTTTATACCTGGGCCTTCAGTGCTGTCCTACTACAGTTGAATTACCTTCTAATAACCTCATTATGACACATCAATCCAGCAAACCTGCAGCGGATCCACGCATTCCACCACACAAGAGCACGAGCCATTCAAATATTATTCATAGCGACACGATAGACAAACGAACAGTAGTAACGTTACTATGTAAACAAACACACGCAGTTTGTCACTTACCCAAACTTAAAGAGTTTAATCCCAGTACATCGTTCCAGTTCCAGTAAGAAGTCCTTCTCGATTCATGGGCGCCAGTGATGACAGTCGAGTCTCCCCAGTTGTATTTCGCCGGTCAGCTGCGGCAGGTTGGCAGCGGGGCCGGGTCCCCTCCTCCGCCGGCGCAGACCGCCCGCCGGGCCGCGATTGTGGAGCTGTTTCCCTGCGAACGTGTTCGTTGAGTTGTAGATCCACTCGAGTCTCTCCAAAAGTTTTCAAAAGCACCGTAGCTTGTGTCCTGCCGTGCTATGGCGCCCTCAGGTTAGCGTATAGCTCCGAACACCAGGAGCTCAGTTAAAATGAAACACATTCCCAGCCATAAAATGTGCAACGCTTCTCCGACGCTGTCAGCCAGAAATACCGTTCATACAAATCCTTTTCCTGGCTGAGTCAGGGCTGCCAGCTGTGGGGTTGACTGACCATTTCTTACGATGTCCAGCTTTTCCTGAAATGTCCTTTCTTGAGAAAGGCGTTATCAGTAACTCCGCCACTAAATCCGTTTCTCTTCAGTCATTGAGTGTTCAATAAACAAAGCTAGGTCAAAAAATAAATAAACTACACCAAGCAAAACCCTACAAATGTTATAATTTCTTCCATATCTTTCAATTTGAACTCTTACTCCTCCAACTAAGCTCGGCTGGCAAGTTACATTTCGTTTCACTTTAGTCACGTGCAAGCCCACTGACCAATCACAGCACACCCTGCACTTCGAGGAAGCTGCACCTGGACATGTAATGATGACGTAGATGGAGGCCGGCTAGTCTGGGGGTAGCGGCTGCCGACACTCAAAGAATATGCCCAACATGTCAAACTAAAGATCTGATTGGTTGAACACGATGACAATCAACAATATCGTCCCCATTCACTTAAACGGCACATGGAAGCACTTGTGAGTCTGCAGGCCTCGGGCCTCTCTTCTTACCTAGAGACACAGAGGTGAAATCTGATTGGATAAAAGCTCTACTTAAAACAAGCTGCACTGGAAGCAGAGCAACTGAGGAAGACAGTAGCTGTGCAATGAGAAAATAAGATAATGGGAAAAATATTTTTATAAATTAAATACATAAAAAATAAATAAAAAATTATTATTATTATTTTTTTTGTGATTCTGTTTAGGCCAGCAGAGAAGGTTTTGCAGGCCCTGACGGCCCGCCACTGTCCTGTTCCCTCCTTCTGCTCTTGTTCTTCCACATGCTGACTGACTCAGTCACTTGCTCTGTGTGTCTCCTCACTTACCCTTTGCCCCCCTTTCCTTTTACTTTACAACTCTGTCCTTATCTCTGTATCGCTGTGAGTATCTATATTAATGCAGTCATTTACTGTCGGGATATGGGTGTGGTTATTAACCGGCATGGAGAGTGAAGATAGCCCACTTTGAAGAAAAATAATGCCCAATGCCCTCTTGCTGTCACAGTTTAGGCTTTGCCCCTGTGTTCGTGTGTGTGTGTATGTTTCCCCTGATTGCACTCATCCTACTCACCTGCCCTGTCCACCCAGCTGCCTTCATTTTCCTAATCACCCCACACATATATATACTCCCCTGCTTTCCCTGTGCTGGTTGTGAGATCGTCCTTAATTCGTCCCCCTGTCTGCTCCATGTTTGCTCATGGTTTGTCACTTCGCCTTTTTGTCACTTTGCCTTTTTGTTAGTTTTTGCTCGCTCCCGGTTGGAGTTGTTTTAAGTTCCTGTTTTTTGACTGCTTGGTGCTCATTAAATAACCTGGCATTCTACTCAACCTCGTCTCCCGTGTCTGTCTGCGCTTGAGTCTCCGTTCTGCCCCTCGGTCGTGACAGAACGATCTCACCATGCAAGACTCAGCAGACCAGTTTTGGGGAACCCGCTTGGCCAGGGGTGGGCCTCTGAGCGTACAGAAGGCTAACCGCGAGCTAAGCCGCCTTTCCACCCCTAAGAGGACCATGGCAGACTCTGCAGACCACTGGTTGGTGCACGTTGCACCACACCCGTCTGTCCAGTTTTGGGGAACCCACTTGGCCAGGGGAGGGCCCCTGAGCTTACAGAAGGCTAACCTCGAGCTAAGCTGCCTTTTCACTCCTAAGAGGCAGAGACGGAGGAAGGGTCAGACTCCGGTTCCCGCTGGGCCGCAGCGTTCCCCCGTTCCCGCTGGGCCGCAGCGATCCCCCTTTCCCGCTGGGCCGCAGCGATCCCCCTTTGCCGCTGGGCCGCAGCGATCCCCCTTTGCCGCTGGGCCGCAGCGTTCCCCCGTTCCCGCTGGGCCGCAGCGTTCCCCCGTTCCCGCTGGGCCGCAGCGTTCCCCCTTTCCCGCTGGGCCGCAGCGTTCCCCCGTTCCTGTCTCCACTAGGCCGCAGCCGACTCCAGCTCCCCGTGTCCTGTCGGCGGTACGGCCGACTCCAGCTCCCCGTGTCCTGTCGGCGGTCCGGCCGACTCCAGCTCCCCGGCCGACTCCAGCTCCCCGTGTCCTGTCGGCGGTCCGGCCGACTCCAGCTCCCCGTGTCCTGTCGGCGGTCCGGCCGACTCCAGCTCCCCGTGTCCTGTCGGCGGTCCGGCCGACTCCAGCTCCCCGTGTCCTGTCGGCGGTCCGGCCGACTCCAGCTCCCCGTGTCCTGTCGGCGGTCCGGCCGACTCCAGCTCCCCGTGTCCTGTCGGCGGTCCGGCCGACTCCAGCTCCCCGTGTCCTGTCGGCGGTCCGGCCGACTCCAGCTGTCTTCTCAGCGCCGCAGCAATCTCCGGTTCCTGCCGCTGCCGCCTCCGTGCCGCAGCGACCATCGGTTCCTGACCCCCAGCCTCTGGAGCCCTGTTCCCCGGCTGACCCCCAGCCTCTGGAGCCCTGTTCCCCGGCTGACCCCCAGCCTCTGGAGCCCTGTTCCCCGGCTGACCCCCAGCCTCTGGAGACCTGCTCCCCGGCTGACCCCCAGCCTCTGGAGACCTGTTCCCCGGCTGACCCCCAGCCTCTGGAGACCTGTTCCCCGGCTGACCCCCAGCCTCCCCAGTCCGGCTCCCCTGAGCCCCAGTCTCCCCAGTCCGGCTCCCCTGAGCCCCAGTCTCCCCAGTCCGGCTCCCCTGAGCCCCAGTCTCCCCAGTCCGGCTCCCCTGAGCCCCAGTCTCCCCAGTCCGGCTCCCCTGAGCCCCAGTCTCCCCAGTCCGGCTCCCCTGAGCCCCAGTCTCCCCAGTCCGGCTCCCCTGAGCCCCAGTCTCCCCAGTCCGGCTCCCCTGAGCCCCAGTCTCCCCAGTCCGGCTCCCCTGAGCCCCAGTCTCCCCAGTCCGGCTCCCCTGAGCCCCGGCCCGAGCTGCAGTGTTCCCAGTCCGACCCACCCGAGATCCTGGGTCCAGAGCCCTTCTGCCCGTCGGGCCGTCCGCCTGAGCTCCTGGGCCCTGAGCAACTCCGCCAGTCAGGTCGCCCGCCTGAGCTCCTGGGCCCTGAGCAACTCCGCCAGTCAGGTCGCCCGCCTGAGCTCCTGGGTCCTGAGCAACTCCGCCAGTCAGGTCGCCCACCCGAGGTCCTGCGTCCAGATCCCTCCTTCCCGTCCGACCGCCCTCCTGCCCGTCCCCCAGAGCCCTGTGGCAGGTTGGATCCGGCCGTCCCTCCTCCGGACCCCCTCCACCCACCCTATTCGGTGTTGAGCCGTCCCTCCTCCGGACCCCCTCCGCCCACCCTATTCGATGTTGAGCCGTCCCTCCTCCGGACCCCTCCGCCCGCCCCTTTTTGTGTTTTCTGGACTTTGGACGTCTAGTATCCGTCCCTTGAGGGGGGGGGGTACTGTCACAGTTTAGGCTTTGCCCCTGTGTTCCTGTGTCTGTGTGTGTGTGTATGTTTCCCCTGATTGCACTCATCCTACTCACCTGCCCTGTCCACCCAGCTGCCTTCATTTTCCTAATCACCCCACACATATATATACTCCCCTGCTTTCCCTGTGCTGGTTGTGAGATCGTCCTTAATTCGTCCCCCTGTCTGCTCCATGTTTGCTCATGGTTTGTCACTTCGCCTTTTTGTCACTTTGCCTTTTTGTTAGTTTTTGCTCGCTCCCGGTTGGAGTTGTTTTAAGTTCCTGTTTTTTGACTGCTTGGTGCTCATTAAATAACCTGGCATTCTACTCAACCTCGTCTCCCGTGTCTGTCTGCGCTTGAGTCTCCGTTCTGCCCCTCGGACGTGACACTTGCTGTTTTAGACACTAGATTTGCAAATTTTTTCAAGTCATAGTGTTTTTTTTAAAGGCATCTCACAAATAACTCTTTGACACGGTGGTTCAACTGTTCTCAGGGACAATACACATTGATCAACATCACTGTAAATGTGCCAAAATTAGCCAAAATGTTAAGTTTCAACTGTTGTCCCTTGGCCAGATGTTAAATAATCCATTACAATTGAACCGTAGGAAGCCGAACATGGACAGCTGAACAGGATGAAGAGCTTAGAGGAGTAAGGTAGGCATCATGCAAACTAGGATTTGTAAAATGCAGGCAATTAATACAAAAGAATGTGAAGCAGACAATTGGCACAAGCGGTTAAAACACGACAACATAGTTCAGAGTGCTGTCTGTGTGACCAATCAATCCACTGATCACTGTTCTATTTTCTATTCTATTGTATTCTACACAAGTGTGTGTGTGTGTGTGTTTCTTTTTTTTGTTATTTAGGCCAGCAAAAGTTTTTGGTGTGTTTTTACAATTGCTTTTAAATGATTTAGTGACTATTTTGTGCACTCATAACGCTGTAAAGCAGTACGGCTCGAGTGGGTGCTGAGTTATGGACAGCCCAGCGTGTACCGTCATTAAAACTAAAGGGAAGGAGGAAGACGAATACATGTACGAGGGAGAATGCATGATTGTGACAGTCTGTTTTAGACAGATGAAAAGAGTGAACGAGGGATCAGTTTTTTCCATGACGAGCCGAGCGAGACCATTGATTCCACTCCTCTCTTGCTGAAACACAGAGCAGACAGAATGTCAATCAATCAGCCTCTCGTTTTCAGGTATTCAGTTCAGCCCATTATCATTATCATTTTAGTATATTTTTATTGATGCACATTCACTAACAATTTAAGATTGTTGTGAGCACTATACAACGAGATTTATATGAGTATTATATGTATGCAAAGTATAAAAAAAACCTCAAATAAAGGAGGTATAGAGAAGTAACTTTGTGTTGACACTAATATTATCAACGTGTTTTGTGTGTAAAGATTGAATATGAGTCCATCTCATCCAGATATGTACAGAAATCAGGGACGTGCTTCACCATTCGGCAAGATAGGCAACTTCCCACAACTGAAATGAGTTCTTACTGCTGTAGATGTAGTGTGATGCTTCAATATAAATCACATACGATATGACTATTCATCATAATGAGATATATAGGATGAATTATATTTAGCCTGGCGCTTACGTACACATCAGTCAGACTGTTGCCCTACGAGTTACACGTTAAACCGTGAGCTCGTTGCTACTAGTACTCGTTACTTTGCATATTCATCTTATTATAGATTAAACTCTCCAGCAGCATATACATTAGTTGAAATAAGCTCTGTCCCAAAGCGACTGGGGTAATGTGTGTGAACACCCTTGTTACACACTGTCTGTCTGCCTGGGGGTGTGTACATTTGTGCAAAGTTTGCTGTGTGTCTTTTGTGTCTTTTTGTTTGTTCGGCCCATGTCTCCCTATGAATTACATTCATATTGAGTGATTCTATTGTATGTAATCTGCTACCAACGCTCAACAGCAGTGCAAATGCCAGCAGCAGGGTGGAAAAGTCAAGTGTTAGAGAATATTTGGATGGTTGATGGAGCTTTGACCTGTGTAGGAATCCTACACCCTTAAAGAAGACAAGGAGTCTAATATATATAGATATATATATTAAAACATTCAAAAAATGTTTCAGAATGTAAAGAGAGGTGACTTTTTACTTTATTCTTTTGTACTTATTTTCCTGTAAAATGTATGGGACATAGTATGATTTGATGACACAGAGAGGATTATTGATCCATTAATCTCATTTTTATTGCCATCTCTTTTTTTATCTAAAAAAAACTCCCCGAATAGTTCAAGTAGAGAAAGTTGAAAGTCACTGAAGGCATTTAATCAACTCTTTGTTAGGTTGCTTTCATCATTTGAATGAAGTTCCCTTTCTACAAGTTTACCTGCAGAACATTGATAACATTCCTCAGACCACTGGTTCACAATATTAAGTTATAGGTTTAACTTTTTATTCTTCCGTAATAACATATACAAGAAGATGAACAACACTGTTGTCCTTGTTTGCCCAACTGAGACATTTGATCAAAGTCGATTATTTCCTCAGCAGGCTGTGCAGCTGCTATGTTTTTAACTTGTACTAAGAGTAGGGAGCACATCATTAACATATGCACACACACACACGCACACACACACACACACACACACACACACACACACACACACAGATGGGTGTGACACTCACCTGTTTGCAGCCCCTCCCTCTTTCTCAGTAGCTTGCTATAAAACTGTCAAACTTGTTGGATAGTTCATCGTGGAACAGCGTCTCTGTCTGTTTCCATCTCTCTCTCTCTCTCTCTTTCTGTCTACGGCTGAAGACATAATTGAAGATGAGGCTTGCTTTGTTTGCTTTCCTGTTGGTGATCGTAGCATTCCAGGCTGATGCTGGCCCATGTGCCGGCAAAAAACTGAGAGTTTATGTAGCTCGTGGCAAGTATCTTGCAAAGCAGGCAGATGGACCACCAAACGTCTTTGTTGAGGTGAGTTGCTGGCTATCTTTCTCAAAACCTAAACATAGAATGGGGGAATGGTGTTTTTCGATGCAGTGCGTTACTTTATGTTGTAGGACTAGATGTAATCGTCATATGAGCAACGTTTTTCACGTCCATATGGTCATCAGAAGTTGGTTTAGCAAGAAATTTACATTAAAAATACATTAGATTGTAAATCGTGCCAAATAAGAATTCAACAGGTGCAGCAACCCCTCACATTTAAATTGACTTAAGTTTGATCCAACAATGTAGTGAAATGTAAAAAAATCACCTTTAGTCGATGATTAATGTAATAGATTTGGTTTGAAGAAATTCATCCATTTACATCTAATAAAAGTGATACATAATGAGACATTGTGTGCACTCCAACTATTTAAATAAGCAAAACAGGCTACAGTAAAGTCCTTTACTGCATAAAACCATGTATATGATGGCAGGAATATGAATATGTTAATATTTGTGCATCTTCTGTATCCCCTTTTGTACCACAGTCTTTCAGGTCTTTTTTATTGATCCATTTAATGTTTTTCGTTTTTGTAAGTGGACGGTTATTCTCCGTGTGTTTATTTTTTTAACAAAAAGATTTATTTTTTTACATTTTGACTAACAGGTGAAAGTTGATGGGGTCACAAAAAAAACCAACACCATCTACCCTCGTAATGTGAAGCGGTTACACTTTGGGAGAGTCAGCAGCGATGTGATGACAGTAAAGATCTCGGACAGCGGATGTCCTGCTAAAGACCTGGGATCCTGTGAGATAAAACTGAAACCCTCACCCAAAAGCTCCAGACGAGGAAAGCCAATACGTGTCTTTTGCTCTGCTGGGAAAAGTGGGAAAGTCCTTCTGTTTTACCGGTGTTATTAAATGTAACCTGCTCTTGAAACTTAGAGTTGTAACACTCTAAGGAAAATAAAAGCCACTCTTGAAACAGCTGTCTCTTGTTTATCCAATGATTGTTGACCCATCCATTCGCCCCGACCTCCTCCCTCTGCAGACACATTTTTTTTGGCCATTTGTTGAAACGACCGATGCTGACGTTTTTTTCTTACAAGGAAAGTTTAAAAATGGTACATTTACGTAATGAGGTGAATGTCAGAAAGGGATTTTTTTGCTGTACTCCTGTTCCAGTGGCGGGCCGTGGTTTTTATACCTGGGCCTTCAGTGCTGTCCTACTACAGTTGAATTACCTTCTAATAACCTCATTATGACACATCAATCCAGCAAACCTGCAGCGGATCCACGCATTCCACCACACAAGAGCACGAGCCATTCAAATATTATTCATAGCGACACGATAGACAAACGAACAGTAGTAACGTTACTATGTAAACAAACACACGCAGTTTGTCACTTACCCAAACTTAAAGAGTTTAATCCCAGTACATCGTTCCAGTTCCAGTAAGAAGTCCTTCTCGATTCATGGGCGCCAGTGATGACAGTCGAGTCTCCCCAGTTGTATTTCGCCGGTCAGCTGCGGCAGGTTGGCAGCGGGGCCGGGTCCCCTCCTCCGCCGGCGCAGACCGCCCGCCGGGCCGCGATTGTGGAGCTGTTTCCCTGCGAACGTGTTCGTTGAGTTGTAGATCCACTCGAGTCTCTCCAAAAGTTTTCAAAAGCACCGTAGCTTGTGTCCTGCCGTGCTATGGCGCCCTCAGGTTAGCGTATAGCTCCGAACACCAGGAGCTCAGTTAAAATGAAACACATTCCCAGCCATAAAATGTGCAACGCTTCTCCGACGCTGTCAGCCAGAAATACCGTTCATACAAATCCTTTTCCTGGCTGAGTCAGGGCTGCCAGCTGTGGGGTTGACTGACCATTTCTTACGATGTCCAGCTTTTCCTGAAATGTCCTTTCTTGAGAAAGGCGTTATCAGTAACTCCGCCACTAAATCCGTTTCTCTTCAGTCATATTGAGTGTTCAATAAACAAAGCTAGGTCAAAAAATAAATAAACTACACCAAGCAAAACCCTACAAATGTTATAATTTCTTCCATATCTTTCAATTTGAACTCTTACTCCTCCAACTAAGCTCGGCTGGCAAGTTCAATTTCGTTTCACTTTAGTCACGTGCAAGCCCACTGACCAATCACAGCACACTCTGCACTTCGAGGAAGCTGCACCTGGACATGTAATGATGACGTAGATGGAGGCCGGCTAGTCTGGGGGTAGCGGTTGCCGACACTCAAAGAATACGCCCAACATGTCAAACTAAAGATCTGATTGGTTGAACACGATGACAATCAACAATATCGTCCCCATTTACTTAAACTGCAAAGGGATTCACTTGTGAGTCTGCAGGCCTCGGGCCTCTCTTCTTACCTAGAGACACAGAGGTGAAATCTGATTGGATAAAAGCTCTACTTAAAACAAGCTGCACTGGAAGCAGAGCAACTGAGGAAGACAGTAGCTGTGCAATGAGAAAATAAGATAATGGGAAAAATATTTTTATAAATTATAATACATAAAAAATAAATAAAAAATTATTATTATTATTTTTTTGTGATTCTGTTTAGGCCAGCAGAGAAGGTTTTGCAGGCCCTGACGGCCCGCCACTGTCCTGTTCCCTCCTTCTGCTCTTGTTCTTCCACATGCTGACTGACTCAGTCACTTGCTCTGTGTGTCTCCTCACTTACCCTTTGCCCCCCTTTCCTTTTACTTTACAACTCTGTCCTTATCTCTGTATCGCTGTGAGTATCTATATTAATGCAGTCATTTACTGTCGGGATATGGGTGTGGTTATTAACCGGCATGGAGAGTGAAGATAGCCCACTTTGAAGAAAAATAATGCCCAATGCCCTCTTGCTGTTTTAGACACTAGATTTGCAAATTTTTTCAAGTCATAGTGTTTTTTTTAAAGGCATCTCACAAATAACTCTTTGACACGGTGGTTCAACTGTTCTCAGGGACAATACACATTGATCAACATCACTGTAAATGTGCCAAAATTAGCCAAAATGTTAAGTTTCAACTGTTGTCCCTTGGCCAGATGTTAAATAATCCATTACAATTGAACCGTAGGAAGCCGAACATGGACAGCTGAACAGGATGAAGAGCTTAGAGGAGTAAGGTAGGCATCATGCAAACTAGGATTTGTAAAATGCAGGCAATTAATACAAAAGAATGTGAAGCAGACAATTGGCACAAGCGGTTAAAACACGACAACATAGTTCAGAGTGCTGTCTGTGTGACCAATCAATCCACTGATCACTGTTCTATTTTCTATTCTATTGTATTCTACACAAGTGTGTGTGTGTGTGTGTGTGTGTGTGTGTGTGTGTGTGTGTGTGTGTGTGTGTGTGTGTGTGTGTGTGTTTCTTTTTTTTGTTATTTAGGCCAGCAAAAGTTTTTGGTGTGTTTTAACAATTGCTTTTAAATGATTTAGTGACTATTTTGTGCACTCATAACGCTGTAAAGCAGTACGGCTCGAGTGGGTGCTGAGTTATGGACAGCCCAGCGTGTACCGTCATTAGAACTAAAGGGAAGGAGGAAGACGAATACATGTACGAGGGAGAATGCATGATTGTGACAGTCTGTTTTAGACAGATGAAAAGAGTGAACGAGGGATCAGTTTTTTCCATGACGAGCCGAGCGAGACCATTGATTCCACTCCTCTCTTGCTGAAACACAGAGCAGACAGAATGTCAATCAATCAGCCTCTCGTTTTCCCTCTTTATGCCTCTTTGCTTTTTCTTTTCCCATAAGTCATTCCCCATATCCCCCATCTCCCCTGGAAGGTATTCAGTTCAGCCCATTATCATTATCACTTTAGTATATTTTCATTGATGCATATTTACTAACAATTTAGGATTGTTGTGAGCACTATACAAAGAGATTTATATGAGTATTATATGTATGCAAAGTATGAAAAAAACCTCAAATAAAGGAGGTATAGAGAAGTAACTTTGTGTTGACACTAATATTATCAACGTGTTTTGTGTGTAAAGATTGAATATGAGTCCATCTCATCCAGATATGTACAGAAATCAGGGACGTGCTTCACCATTCGGCAAGATAGGCAACTTCCCACAACTGAAATGAGTTCTTACTGCTGTAAATGTAGTGTGATGCTTCAATATAAATCACATACGATATGACTATTCATCATAATGAGATATATAGGATGAATTATATTTAGCCTGGCGCTTACGTACACATCAGTCAGACTGTTGCCCTACGAGTTACACGTTAAACCGTGAGCTCGTTGCTACTAGTACTCGTTACTTTGCATATTCATCTTATTATAGATTAAACTCTCCAGCAGCATATACATTAGTTGAAATAAGCTCTGTCCCAAAGCGACTGGGGTAATGTGTGTGAACACCCTTGTTACACACTGTCTGTCTGCCTGGGGGTGTGTACATTTGTGCAAAGTTTGCTGTGTGTCTTTTGTGTCTTTTTGTTTGTTCGGCCCATGTCTCCCTATGAATTACATTCATATTGAGTGATTCTATTGTATGTAATCTGCTACCAACGCTAAACAGCAGTGCAAATGCCAGCAGCAGGGTGGAAAAGTCAAGTGTTAGAGAATATTTGGATGGTTGATGGAGCTTTGACCTGTGTAGGAATCCTACACCCTTAAAGAAGACAAGGAGTCTAATATATATAGATATATATATTAAAACATTCAAAAAATGTTTCAGAATGTAAAGAGAGGTGACTTTTTACTTTATTCTTTTGTACTTATTTTCCTGTAAAATGTATGGGACATAGTATGATTTGATGACACAGAGAGGATTATTGATCCATTAATCTCATTTTTATTGCCATCTCTTTTTTTATCTAAAAAAAACTCCCCGAATAGTTCAAGTAGAGAAAGTTGAAAGTCACTGAAGGCATTTAATCAACTCTTTGTTAGGTTGCTTTCATCATTTGAATGAAGTTCCCTTTCTACAAGTTTACCTGCAGAACATTGATAACATTCCTCAGACCACTGGTTCACAATATTAAGTTATAGGTTTAACTTTTTATTCTTCCGTAATAACATATACAAGAAGATGAACAACACTGTTGTCCTTGTTTGCCCAACTGAGACATTTGATCAAAGTCGATTATTTCCTCAGCAGGCTGTGCAGCTGCTATGTTTTTAACTTGTACTAAGAGTAGGGAGCACATCATTAACATATGCACACACACGCACGCACACACACACACACACACACACACACGCACACACACACACACACAGATGGGTGTGACACTCACCTGTTTGCAGCCCCTCCCTCTTTCTCAGTAGCTTGCTATAAAACTGTCAAACTTGTTGGATAGTTCATCGTGGAACAGCGTCTCTGTCTGTTTCCATCTCTCTCTCTCTCTCTCTTTCTGTCTACGGCTGAAGACATAATTGAAGATGAGGCTTGCTTTGTTTGCTTTCCTGTTGGTGATCGTAGCATTCCAGGCTGATGCTGGCCCATGTGCCGGCAAAAAACTGAGAGTTTATGTAGCTCGTGGCAAGTATCTTGCAAAGCAGGCAGATGGACCACCAAACGTCTTTGTTGAGGTGAGTTGCTGGCTATCTTTCTCAAAACCTAAACATAGAATGGGGGAATGGTGTTTTTCGATGCAGTGCGTTACTTTATGTTGTAGGACTAGATGTAATCGTCATATGAGCAACGTTTTTCACGTCCATATGGTCATCAGAAGTTGGTTTAGCAAGAAATTTACATTAAAAATACATTAGATTGTAAATCGTGCCAAATAAGAATTCAACAGGTGCAGCAACCCCTCACATTTAAATTGACTTAAGTTTGATCCAACAATGTAGTGAAATGTAAAAAAATCACCTTTAGTCGATGATTAATGTAATAGATTTGGTTTGAAGAAATTCATCCATTTACATCTAATAAAAGTGATACATAATGAGATATTGTGTGCACTCCAACTATTTAAATAAGCAAAACAGGCTACAGTAAAGTCCTTTACTGCATAAAACCATGTATATGATGGCAGGAATATGAATATGTTAATATTTGTGCATCTTCTGTATCCCCTTTTTGTACCACAGTCCTTCAGGTCTTTTTTATTGATCCATTTAATGTTTTTCGTTTTTGTAAGTGGACGGTTATTCTCCGTGTGTTTATTTTTTTAACAAAAAGATTTATTTTTTTACATTTTGACTAACAGGTGAAAGTTGATGGGGTCACAAAAAAAACCAACACCATCTACCCTCGTAATGTGAAGCGGTTACACTTTGGGAGAGTCAGCAGCGAAGTGATGACAGTAACGATCTCGGACAGCGGATGTCCTGCTAAAGACCTGGGATCCTGTGAGATAAAACTGAAACCCTCACTCAAACGCTCCAGACGAGGAAAGCCAATACGTGTCTTTTGCTCTGCTGGGAAAAGTGGGAAAGTCCTTCTGTTTTACCGGTGTTATTAAATGTAACCTGCTCTTGAAACTTAGAGTTGTAACACTGTAAGGAAAATAAAAGCCACTCTTGAAACAGCTGTCTCTTGTTTATCCAATGATTGTTGACCCATCCATTCGCCCCGACCTCCTCCCTCTGCAGACACATTTTTTTTGGCCATTTGTTGAAACGACCGATGCTGACGTTTTTTTCTTACGAGGAAAGTTTAAAAATGGTACATTTACATAATGAGGTGAATGTCAGAAAGGGATTTTTTTGCTGTACTCCTGTTCCCTCCTTCTGCTCTCTTTTATTCGTATAATTTTTCTCTTCTAACCTTACCTTTACCCTGCATTTACCTGCTTCCTCTTTCTACCCCCCCCAACCCCCTCTGAGCTCCACGATAATCATGCACTAGACAGTTCCACGGGCACCCAATTCCACTTCAAAGGGCAACCATTTCCTCCGTGTGTGTAAGAGGACCTGTCAGCCGTGGCTGCCTGCTTACCTACCGCAAAGAGAGAGAGAGAGTAAGAAAAGACAGAAGGAAAGGTTGTCAACAAAAAAAAAAGCAGTAGAGGAAGAGAAGCAGAAAAGTTGAGAGCGTGGTCCTCAAGGAGAAGCAAAGATGGTGCTGTGGCTGGCACTTCATCAGATGAATGGCGTCAGCAAAGAGGAGCGTTTTTTGTTAAGTGTGTGGTAAAAGTATCTGTGTGCTCTTTAGCGTGTGAGGGAGAGCACACGTCAGCGCTTTGCCAAACTCAGTGTTGGTGGAGAAAAATAGAAGAAAAAAAAAAAACAGAAAAGGGTACTCAGGACCATTTTCACGCTTGAGAAAAAAAAAAGCTTTACCTTGCGATTTATGTTTGAACTTTTCTCCCGCTTTGCCTACCTCTCTTTCTCACTTCTCCTTCTCCTTCCTCCTCCTCCTCCTCCTCCTCCTCCTCCTCCTCCTCCTCCTCCTCATCCTCCTCGCTCGCTTTTGCACCCTGCAGGAGGAACAAGCGGGAGGAAAGAGCGAGCGGCGCGGTGTCCTCTTCCTCCCTGTCTCGTTTTCGGAGCGTGAATTAAAGTTGGATTCCGTGCCGCCATTGTTAGGGTAATAAGAAAAAGTTATCTTCAAAGGGTTAGGGTGGCGGGAGCGGAAAGAGCCAGGGGGAGGATGGGAGACGAAGGGTGTGTGTGTGTGTGTGTGTGTGTGTGTGTGTGGAGGGGCGTGGGGTTTGGCGAGAGCGGAGATTTTTTTCTTGAGTCCTTTTTTTAATGCGTGAAATTACACCTGCCACCTTTCTGTCTGTGTACTGCAAGTATGTACGTGTGTGTGTGTGTGTGTGTGTGTGTGTGTGTGTTTGTGGGCACGTAATCGCTCGCTTCCATATTTGTGTATGTGCACGTCCACATACAAGCACTGATTTGTATAGTACATACCCAACAATACTCGGGCTAAACACACATTCCCTCTCCGAGTGTGTGCTGTCCAAAGCTATATTTCTGCTGCGCAACACTATATTCTTATTAACGGTTCCTATTCCTATTAACAGTCACTCCCAGATAGCGAGTTAATTAACTCTCTGCCCTCCTTCTCCCCTGGCTATCGGCGCACAGGTAGCCTTTCATGTTGCCACCGAGAGATAGAGGTAAGGGGGGGGGGGGGGGGGGGGAGAAAAGAAGGAAGCGAGGGGCGGAACGAGGGAGAGGAGAGAGAAGAAGTGAGGGAGAAAGTGGTTAGAGAAGAAAAGGATGAGGAACAGGGAGAAAGATGAAGGGTGAGGGAGAGAGGTAAAATAGGGGGGAGGGGGGGGGGGGGGGACATCAGCTAAATTGGATTTGGATGAGAAAGCGCTGAGAGGGTTGTAAAGTGGCAGGGACGCTGGATAGAATGTAAGAAAGGTGTTTTCTTTTTAAATTTCTCCATCAGTTCTTTTTCTTTTTTTTCTTCTAAATATTCAGTGTTTCAACACCTGTTCAGAGCGCAGCAGGAGATGAAACAAAGGAAGACTGTGGAATGGAGGGGGGGGGGGGGGGTTAGCCGAGGAGACGAGCGCTCGGGATGAAAGTGCTTCTACGTTTTGATCTCTCGTGTTCCTTGAGCATGGCTGACATCCAGATCATTGTGTTTTACAGTAGGGGCTAAGGGCCCCGCTGGAGAGCTGGGCACTGCAGCAGTTTTACCCGAGGGATAGTAACCAACAATTTGAATTAAGATGTTACGGCTCTTGTAAGACTTCCAAAGTACAAATCCAGGATGCATCCTGTGGGTGGTAGTCTGCTAGCTTCTGCAGTCAGAACAGTAGATGGCTGTATGTGTATGTCAGCGCTCTGATCTGTTCTTTATTATTCAGAACAACTACGGCTTTGACATGTTTTCACATGGTAGAACAGCAACTTGAACACATTAAGTATTTCTTTAAAAATTCAACCAGTCAAGATGTAATCTACAATACTTTTCCCTCATGTTTTCTCTAATATCTACCATTAAAACATTTGAGCTTTCTGTTTGTTCCCCTTTCATATTTGTTGTTTTTAAATAAAACATGAACTTGATTATTCCATAACCACAAATTATCGTCACTGTGATGACAACGGCCCCCTAACCTTAACAAAGTAGTCATCTAACCCAAACAATGACTTTTCTCTAAACCTTATGAAGGTGTTTTTTAAAGGCACAGACAGATGATGTCATCCTTCCATTTATGGCCAACGTTTGTCGCTTATCTCGTTGACCTGTCCGTTAACAACAGCACACAGCCTGACACGTTAAACGAGGAAACCATTTATGATGATGCTTACGGCTCCCAACCATTGTTGTTGTCAAACTCTTCTATGCTCTTGCAAACTCACTGGCAGGAGTGGAAGTAACCGATTACCTTTAATCATTAAAATGCTAAATAATGCAGAAAAATTTAGGATGCCGACATTATGGGTTAAGGTTAAGATTAGCACTGCGTAACAAAAAGGTCCCGTGCACTTTGATTTATGACTGATTCAATCTGCTATTTGGAGAACACATGCTGCCAGAGTGCATGCTGGATCCTCCAGCAGTGACTCCTACGTTTACTTCAGAACTTCTGTCTCCACTGAAGCGTGTGAGTTTGTTTCTGCTGCTATTTTTTTTTTTGACAATTCCTGCGACAGGTGTGACTGCTAAGCGCTAATTTGATTCAGAGCGACCCAGTGGGACCGCAGAGGTGGAGTGGACTAGTTATACGAATGCATTGACAATGAACAAGCAGAGAAGATGAGCCCAGATTGTGAAGGACTTTACACGCTCTTGTGCGAAGTTAAAATGTAAAATTGTGGCCACTGGTGATTTGGTCAAAGCGGGGAAGGTTAAACCGAACACTAGAACATGGCTCCAGGGTTCAATTAAAAGAAGTCCACACATACTACCCTTAAAAAGGCATTTGCATTCATGCCAAATAGAAATAGTATGTAGTTCTCAGACGTGATGACGGTTAGTGCAGCACCTGATATTAAAGATTAAGACGCGCATTAGAAACGGCTTCATGTGTGTTTGCGTTTGATCTCGCTGGAGTGCCTGTTCTGCTCTCGTTGTGGCTGAGAGAGCACACCTGTGTGCATGTGTGGGATGCTACTTGTGTGAGTGTGTGTGTGTGTGTGTGTGTGTATTTGTGTAAATGCACGTTTGCGTGTCGGTGTGTTGGCCTGCTTGTATATCTGAGTGTATCCCTCAGGCCTTTTTTTCCAGATCAAGGCCTTCATGGTCTCAGCTCGATGAAGAGGTTGTGACAGCCAATTAGCTCACACTAAATTGATCCAACCATGTGTGTGTGTGTGTGTGTGTGTGTGTCGGTCTGTGTTTCCCAATCAATGCTCATGCTTCATTTTGTTGCTGATTTTTGCATACAAAAAGATTTAAAAGGAGGAAATGTGTAATATATATATATAATGAAGTGTATGAACACTTTTAACTGACACAAAATGGGGAATTTCAACTAATAGTTGTCGTCTTTTCATGTATTTAGAAATTTAGAAAGGTGATTTCCTTCATAACAAAAGAATGTACTCATCTCACCTGTTAAAGAGGTGGCCCATTTCTCGGTCAGCTTAAATGCAGGGCCCACATTTAGTTTGTGTGTTCTGTACTCGCCAGCAGACGTGTTGCTAAACCCATTTCTTTGAGCTGAGTGGCTCAGGTGGCTCCATCTTGCTTTTTGCTTTGTTGTGGACAATCAAGAGGCTCGTGTTACCTCTGCTACATATTGTGGCTGGAACACAATAACAATATACCTTCTGGTTTCCTGACATGTCTGTGAGAATTTATTTGATTGATACTTTCTTTAGGGTAGCATCAAGGGATTTTATAAAGCCCGTTTATGGAAAGGGTCAAGCAATATAACGGGGGAAGAAGTTTTCTTGAGGAAAGTGTTTTTGGTATGAGTTGTTGTTTTTTTTCTCAATAAATGCAGCGACTCGTGTTAATCTGCCAGACTCAGGCCATGAATTCCAGATTGGAGGAGTTTTTGTGGATATGGGGAATATACTTCAGACCTCAAGATGCAGCTGGACTTTAAATCCAGACGGGTCGGCAGGGAAGCTTTGACAAAAGCTGAATCTCAGTGGAGCAGAGCTGAGTTGTGATTGTGGCCTGAGCCAACACAAACCAGTGGAAATATACTGGAATTCAGTGACACTAACCGTAACCATCTTTGTGGTGAATTTTAAATTCTTTAAAGAGGAAGTGTAAAGCTAATTGGGTTTAAAAAGCCCTGTCTTCATCAATCTCTCCTCACTTCCTAACCTGTTTTAACTCATTGTTTATTATTCATCCTGAATATATCTCGGCCTATAAGAAATATAGTGTGTCCCCCCCCCCCCCCTCCAAAGGCAAATTGGTTTTTGCTCGTCCGTGATTTGGATTTCCTTCAGAGAATCATGATTTATGGTTTATCTATAACTACTTTCAGCACCCAGAGGTAAAGTGACTCAGAGGTCAGTTCATCATATTGGTTAAACAGTTGAGGGAGTGAATGGCAAATCCCTCTCCCTTCCTTCATTATGTCGTAAATCCCCTGATTAAGACACTTAACCCGAGCAGAGTTCCCCAGCAGCAACACTCAAAACAATGTAGCGATAGTGGAAGTTGTAATGAAAAAGCTGTTTAGCTCACATTAAGGATTATTTTGTGAGAACGTTTACATAAATGTAATAGCTACTTTATGTTGGCGATATATATATATATATATATATATATGCACATTAAGTTATGTTGTCCAGCTAATCTCCATTAAGTTAGAGCAGACCTCTGGCCGATGTTTGCTCAGAATTTGAGACCATGGCACACTATTGTGTCCACTGCGGTTCCACAGTCTGGGGAAGTGCTCATCACTTAATTAGTTTATTTTCAAAATGCACTTCCTTCATGTGTCTGTGGGGAATTAAAGTGACAAGATGTTGTGCGCACTACAAGATGACGGAAGGTTGGCACTTGGCTCTTGTGCTACATCGAATGTGCGTCAAAATGTACGCAGATCGATTTATGTTCATCGTGAAGGCGAGATGTTGCTTTTAAAACTTACTGAATATTGAATTAAGTGGATATTTTAATTTCGTATTTGTAACCTTCTCCCTTTCTTTGTCTCTGCACGTCCATATCACTCTCACTACCTCCTTTCATTTTCTCTTTTTACTTATCTTTCCCCTCTCACACACACACACACACACACACACACACACACACACACACACACACACACACACACACACACACACACACCTGTTCCTGTCACTGTTTGATCAAACTCCGCCATTCAGTTGACGACGCTTTCAGCTGAAAGCGCTGCAGTAAATAAAACCGAAATGAAACGAGATGAATAAAATATGAGCATAATAATGAATAAATAAAGGTGTGACTGTATTAATAAGAGCGAGTCAGAGGTATCAGACGAATAGAAGCCAGCGTACGCCACCATCGCCTACGCGTTCCACACTGATGAAAGACTACGGCGTGTGTGGATTAGCAGACAGCCCTTCTACCTTCACCTCTCTTATTGCCATCGCTGTTTCTTTGCCTTTCATTTGCGCTTCAACAGAAAGAATTCTGATTAAGCAATTGATACGGTGTAGGCTGCAAAGGACAGCTAATGAAATTAGCTTTTTTAATTCCTAATAATGTGCTATTCTTTACAGTTTAACACGGGTGATAATCCAACTCAGCATAGGCCTGTCACGATATAAGATAAAGAACCATTTTATGTCGCTGATATAAGGATAATATAATGGAATAAAGAAAGTATACCCACGATAAATAAAATGGACTCTCGTGCTCTCTTAACAAAAGCAATGCAATATGAACAGGAGCTCACAGAGAACACTGAGGAAGTCTTCCTCTCTTTCAAACTGACTCTTGAGTTCACACAGCCATCAGAATGCGATGCCTCTCCTCATGCGCCACCGTGGGCTTTCCCAAAAACAGGCCGATCCCTGTGGCAACGACACAGAGCGCCGGTGATTGGCCACGGTCCTTATCATTCCTGTCAGGACAGGTGCGAGCGCTCTCAGTTAAACTAGCCCTTGATTGGTTCAAACCGCCGGGAGGCCAACAAATCCCTAATCAGACTGTTAGCATATGAAAGAGAGAAGTGAGATAGAGGGAGCGGGAGGGGAAGCAGAAAGAGAGAGAGAGAAACTTGTAAATGAGAGTGATATCAAGATATTTGCAGTTAGAATGATTGGGAAAGTGCTCCCATGCCACATCGGCATGCACGGGCACACACAAACACACACACACATGCAACAGTGATGCAAACCTATGCACTCGTACGGATACACACACACACACATTAAATGTTTGCTTCTCCACACAGATGGGCCAGTGTGTGTGTGTGTGTGTGTGTGTGTGGGTTGGGACAAAGGCAGATGGTGCTGTTAACACCCTATGGCACCTTTCCATCCAGCACACACACACACACACACACACACACACACACACACACACACACAAACAGATGCACATGTTGACGTAGCAGAAAAAGGACGAGGCAAGTAAAAAGAGGAACGACTTAGCAAAAAAGAAACAATGAGCTACACCGGTGTCACCAAAACTTTCAATAAGTTAGCTAATACATACACAATGATCAGTTGCATGAATGTGTCTAGAGATGTAATAGTACACACACATTAATGTACACACATACACGCATGAGGTAGCGTTCTAATTTATGCACACAAGACAAAAACTCAACACACAGGAAGCTCTTTTCAGCGGACAATTTGAAAATGAAACGTAGTCGTTGACATCAGATACCTTCTGTCACCTGTTGATGCCTTTCTCTCTGTTCCCTCCTCTTTCCTTCCCCCTCTTTCTTCTTCTGTGTCTCTGGCTTCCAGGACGCCAGCGCTGGCACCCAGGGTAATATCAAGAAAAACTATTTTCACTTTGATGTTTGTGTGTTACGCTATCAGTTGTGTGCGGAGCATGAAAGATGTGAGGTGTATGTATGCATATGTGTGTGTGTGTGTGTGTGTGTCACATCTAAGCATTCTTGCGTGTGGGGCTGTTATGCTAGCACATCAATATGGAATACGTTGTATCCATATATGTGTGCATCTGAATTCATGATATTCCTGAGACAGAAAGCGGGAACCCTCCTGGGAACCTGTTATCTGTATCCTACAGACCTGGAAAACGCAATTCCTGGAGCACGAGCTACAAGAAGAACAAACATGGACGTGTCTCGTGAAGTGGCTGTATCATCAGAAGGATGCGGCCCCCCCGAGTTCAGGTCCATCTGAGGACCTGAAGGCCATACTGAGCCGACTGGATACCACAAAAGAGATGGCCCAACCTCACAGACACCGAAACAGAAGGGAGAGGAATCAAAGAAGGCCTGTGTGTGTGTGTGTGTGTGTGTGTGTGTGTGTGTGTGTGTGTGTGTGTGTGTGTGTGTGTGTGTGTGAGCAACAACATCCATCCATCACACTTACCAGCAGTGTGCAGATTGTGGCATACTAAGATAAATCAAAGCATCTTTGTGGAAAAGGCGTTACTAGATGCTCACCGTCGTAGTGGCTGAAAACGGGGCTAGTAGGTGAACTACTGTAGCTGACAACTAACATGCTAGAAAGTCACAGTAGCTCCCCGAGGTTCCTTCTTTTTTCTTTGGACTGCGCATCCTTTCGTTCATTCAGCGTTATCAGATCACCTTCAGAGTTATTGAAGAGATGAAACAAAGCTCTCAGAACTAGCATGCTGAAGTGGCAATGTGAAGAAAACACAAGTGAATCCACCTGTTGTGGCATTTCCATTGAAATGATTTGATTTTTTCAGTCGTGAAAGCTGATGTTTAGCAGATCTTAATTAGTGGAGAATAACTCACCAGTGAAATCATATTTGAAGTCAGCACTGATTATTCCAAATGTTCAAGCAAGACCACAATCTTCCCCCAACTGTAACCAAGCACTTTGACTAAAACCATCTCAAATGTACAGCGTGCCTCAGTTGTTAAAAGTGATGTGATATCGCAGGGAAAACAGTATTTGTTGACAATGGACGTTTGGCCGATTCATTACATCAGTAGATACAGTTTGAACGTTTCTTGTTTTCAAAGCTTGCATTCATCATGAACATTTCTTATCTATGTTGATGAAAACACAGTCCATGTGGCCTTTATGGTTTCAAATGCAAATGAGTTGTATATTAATATTGTTTGAGGAGATCGGTAGTGTTGCCCTCTGTAATCAGACTACCTGAACCTCCTCTATAGGATGCTATAGATGCCTGTTTACCTGTTTCATTGTCCCAAACCTGTTGATCTTAATCTTTCCAGGATATTGTCAGCCAGCTAGAGACTAAAAATACTTTTATTGTTGAATTCTCATTTAGAAAAAGAAATAAACAAAAGAAACTGTTAAGTTGCAGACACTATTGCAGGAGTGCTCAGGCACACGCCTCAGCAATTTACGAGACGTGGCCAGCTATGACAAACATGTCTGGACTCTATTCGCTGCAAGTTAACCTTCTCCGGCTTCCGTCCCCGACCCTTTCAGAGTTATTAGAGAGACACAAGTAACTCGGGAGCTGGTGAAATAGAGACAGGCAACTCTTGACTGAGGGGAAGTTGGAGAATAAGAGAGAGAGAGAGAGAGAGAGAGAGAGAGAGAGAGAGAGAGAGAGAGAGAGAGAGAGAGAGAGAGAGAGAGAGAGAGAGAGAGAGAGAGAGAGAGAGAGAGAGAGAGAGAGAGAGAGAGAGAGAGAGAGAGAGAGAGAGAGAGAGAGAGAGAGATGGATGAATGGATAACTCTTTAGTAGCTGTGTCACAGCCAATCAAACCTGTAATTGATGGGATCAATGAGCTAATCAATTTCTTTTAATCTGCTGATGATTCTCCTAATTAATCTCAGCTGTTCCAAACTAAGATATTAAGTGTGATCGGACTATAAATGAAGAGTTTGACTCCCAAATGGCCAATACTTATTTGATGTTTACTGTCACACCGGCGATAGTTTTACTTCAAGCTGCTCACGTGCTTTGTGTTCAAATACATTTTAGGGAAAAGCTAACATGTTAAGTGAGAGAATATTTCAAATAAACAAATTGATACAAACAATTTCACAATCTTCATCATAATTATTCTTTTAACCGTGAGCTTAAATGTGTGAGCTGTGTCAGTATTCTCGGTATAAAGAGTATAAAGGGTTGTCCTTTCATTCTGTCTGACATTTTCATGGACAGGATCTCAAGGCGCAGCCGGGGGGCAGGAGAGTGACCAGTTTTGGAACCTCAGGGTTTGGAGTGGATTATTGTAGCTCAAGGTTCTCTGGGTGTTGTTTTCAGGAGTAAGGGAACAGCTGGAGCGTGAGTTCGACAGGCGGATCTGTGCAGTGACGCCGGCGTTGTGCCGGACCCTCCGCGGCGAAGAGGGAACAGAGCCGAGAGGCAACGCTTCCGATTCGTTACTCGATCTACGTTACTGACCTTCACCTGTGAAAGAATGAGATTGCGGTGAGCTGTCAAAGTGAGCTTCCTTCAAAGGGGGAGCTGCTCTGTCTCGTTCCAAAGGGGCGAGTTGGGGTGGTTCAGACATCTGATCAGAGTGGTTCCTGGAGCCTTTTAGAGCTTTTATTTTCCAGGCACGCACAACTAGTGAGGCCCCCGGGGTTGACCCAGAACACGCTGGTGGGATTATATATGTCATCTGGCCTGGGAACGCCGCAGGACCCCCCAGGAGAAGCTAGAAAACGTTGTTGTGGAGAGGGATGAATAACTTGCTTGCTTGGCCTGTTGCCACCGCGACCCGGTCCCGGATAAGAGGCAGAAACTGAACGGATGCATGAATGTTTTATTGCTTATCTGGTGCTGCACTTTGACTCTTTAAGAGAATATGCTTAGAAATATCTACAGTTATGACAGGTTAACAAATTATCAAATGTCAAAAGGGCATCGGTGTTATTAACTTTTAACTCTTTTTGCTTCTAATTTCCTGTCAGGTAGACGGTTTGCAGACATGAGACACCAACAATCATGTTTGACAATACTGAAATTATTATAAATCACCCCGATCTGATGAGCTCAGTAGTTTAATCATTTGTGGCGGTGTAATCATAGATATGTTAAGAATATAAATTTGGGGCAAGCCAAGTTGGCAAGTGCATGAAAAAGTGTCGTTTAATTGAAGTCACCAACTTTTTTAAAAATAACTTTTTTGGTTTTGGAGGAATTACTTATCGATCCGTCAGGCACTTGTGTCTCTGGGCTGCTTTCCTATCCATCACACAGTGACATCAGAACTCGAGGAGGTCGCTGTGCCCGGGCCAAGAAATAGTTACAGCATGCAAATGAATCCTTAATTAATCCAGATACAATTTAGCCAACCAGCTGTTTCACCCTGCTTCCAGTCTTTATGCTAGGCTAAGCTAATTGTCTCCTCACTCCGGCTCCATACTAACGTATAGTTAGAACATAAATATCCCAAAATATCAAACTATTCCTTTTACAGGTCTTCAGGAGGTCTACATTTTCCAGCCCAACTGAGCAATAGTATGATTTAGATTAATTTTGTTTTCATTTATATAATCTCTGTCAAAAATGTTTCTCTTTCCTTCCAACGAGGATTTATTCTCGTTGTATTTTTGTGTATTCCCCAAACACACACCCTACTGTCTCTTTTGTTGCTTTTTTAATTTGCTTTATGTGTTAATGTATGCAATGTGCAGAGGTGGAAATGTGTGCACAAGTTACACTATCTGCATATACTTGCGTACAATGCATTTGCAATGTAACAGTCTGCAGCTGTGGCCCCGGCATGTGTATGGTGGGGTTTGTGCAAGTTCATGCATGTGTATGTGTGAGAGACGCTCACCGGGCAGCCGTAGAAGGTTCAAGCTGTGAGCCTCTAGCTCGCTCTGCCACAGCGAAGGTGTTTCATTATCATTGGTTAGCACACACGGCAGGTGAGTTGGGAAACGGCGGAGTGAATGTGATGACACGGCAAAAAAAAAAAATGAGTTGAAGGATCGGACCAGTATTATTTAGCTTTAATCTTCCACTTGACCACTTTGTACCTGCACTCAGTCAGCAGAGATGGAGATCATCGGCGATGTTTTTTTTTTTCTCCATTTAGACAAATTAATTTGTATGAAAAGAAACTCCACACCGGATAAACATGAAGCCTGTTTTATCGTTACGACCGCTTGTTTTGATATCTTGTGTGTGTCATGTTGTGTTCTGCTCTGTGTGTATCTGACACTGATGAAGTTTTCAGGAGGCAATAATCATTTCATCGAGGAAGAGTCATTCATTTCATGATGCAGTTTGCAGTCTGTGGACGGCCTAAGGCATGCACCCTATTTTAAAAACTGAGAAAACAAACCAATGGCTGGACACTGGTAGCTTTTAACAGGCACTTTTTTTTCTTATTTATATTGCAAGCCACATTTTCAAAGTATTGAATTCAACTAATGGTTTGATGGGAAATTGTACAAGCTGGCCAAGAAATGTCAATTAGGAAAGACCTTTGGATTGTACTTCTCAGGCACTTAGCTGACACGGATCTCATTCATTCGGAAAGAGAGGCACTGAAAGAATTGTTTAGCAGAGGCTCCTTATTGTTTGTGATATTATCTGGTAAACAACTTTGGTGGTTGCACTGACCGTGAGCCCCTTTTGATGGGATCTTCAGTGATATTTCCTAAATGTTCATTTTAACAGGATAGCTAGGCCATAACAAAAAAAGAGAGCTACTTTTGAAATCAATATTCTTAAAACTCTATTCCTTCATGCAAATACACATTTAGTTGTCGTCAACATTTTGAGAAATAGGTTTATTTGCGAGAATTAGATGAGAAAATCGATGCCACTCTCATGTCTATGCGTTGAGTATAGACAGTAGCAGGGCTAGCCGGTGGTACTTAGCTTAGCCTAGCATAAAGCGATGAAGCTTAGCTTAACATAATGACTAGAAACAGGCACAAACAGCTACCCTGGCTCCCTGCAGAAGTTCAAAACACACCTACCGACATCTCTAAAGCTCACCAAGTTATCTCTCATTTGTTCATCCTAAAGCAAGACCTGTAAAAATGTCAATATTTAGTTTGTGAATTATTCGACAACCAGTTGAAGTGTTTTCTTGGAGTCTGATGGTCTCAGTAGAAAAAAGTCTTACAGCTCATTTTGACATTTCTGTATAAAGAACGTGTTGGAAGGCATAACTGTGGCTTTGGACATGGTCAGGATAGCTGTTTCCCCGGCTTTAAGCTAAGCTAAGCTAATTGCGTCCTAGCTCCAGCTCTGTACTTAACACACATGAATAAGACTAGTATTGATCTTTTGGTCTCGATTGTCAGCAATGAGATAAATAAACATATTTCCCAAATGTCAAACTTACAGGGAGACCATGAATTTGTTACTTTTGTCTCTGAACATTTGGACAAGTTTACTGCTGACTATAGTGTATCATCCAACTCATTAAAAAAAGTGAATCAACTAACATATGTTTCTTTTCTCTTTGTTCTCTCACTGATGTATTTGCAGTCTTGTTTATGATACGTATGGATTTGATTCTGTTTCGTTGTATTCCTCTGTTGTGCCTTTTACTCTCTGTTTGTTGCTCTGTGACTAATGGTTTCAGTTGTGAAGCAATTTGTAACTTTTCTTTTGAAAAGTGCTTAACACATACATTTGTACTTCCTCACTGATTCACACATACCACCCCGCCATCTGGGGGGAAATAATCCATCACTACACCTGTTCCTTTGATACCTTGCCCCAAGACAAATGGTGATTACCAGCCATCATTGTGACATGTTTGGGGAAGATTACGGTGTTCTTTCTCACGGCAGAGATTAAATCCGGTCTTGATTCTCCTCACTTTGCATATTAACTATGGGCATGATACAGAGTCACCATAAACAGTGTCACATTTCGGCCTGTTCATGTTTTGTTAATTTTTCCTCAGTATCTAATTCTAGGCAGTCCTAAAAACAGAAGCAGATGCACGTCACCTCACTTGATGGAATCAATCGTTTTTTCCAAATCGTTACTTAACGTTGGCATTGAACACATATTCTGAGGTGGAGAGCAAAGTCCAATGCAAAGGTCATTTTTGGGGAAATAATGTTAACTCACTCACTAGCTTGTTGAGGTCCCTCCTGTAGGTGCTCTTCAGGGTTGTGTTAGCTCCTCCGTTCTTCTTCACAGAATGAAGATGCCTTCCTTGGATCTTTTCCTTTGAGTTCTTTGTCACTGTGTCACATTCTCAGACATACAGTAACTGCCATCTGTCACAATAGCCGTGCTCATTCGATTGCCACACTAATTGTAAGCACATTTTTACAACTTAAAAAAAAAAAAAAAAGCAGATTTACAGCAACTGGTTTGGAACAAATGAACTGGTCAGCTGTTGGGGGGTATCGGCTATGCTTTACACATGGCTGTAATCCACCCGCGGAGTAGAAGATGTAAAGGTTAACCGGAAACAAAACAATTTGGCTGGGCCTTCTAGCCATCTACGAATAAAAAAAATGAATTTGCACATTACAGTAATATCCAAAAGGACTCCGACAGCAGAAAAAAGCTGATCAGTCATATGAGTTGAGCGTTTGGTACCTCAGAACGTATTCGGCAAAGGTGTTTCCATATCCTTTATCCATCACCGCATCAACTCTTTTTTCCGTCAAAGGCAAAAACCGCCTCAAGAGAGCATAAACGCTTTTATTTTCCTAATTGAGGAAGCTTTTCAAACTTAGCTGTTTCCATCCAGCTTTTTCGAATGCGATACTTCAAAATGTGCATTCAAAATATGTGAATGGAACACGGCTGAGTTCCATGTTGTTTCTATTTTCCTCAGTCTGCCCCTCGCTCCTCGTCTCCTGATACTTCTCACTTCCTGAGACCAGCGCATTGCCATTCTCCATCCATTCACAAGATGTCCTCAGCCTCTCCCACCTGTCCCAATCCCTGTCTCTCACGTTCACCTGTGTGTGTCTGAGAATATGTGTATCTGTACGCACCCGTTTGGTGTGCCTCTACCAGTATCCATGGAGACAAGAGTTACACTACACAATGTTGTATTGACTGCACACCGCTAACGCACGTCGTGTGTGTCAGCATCTTGACACCCACCAAACTGACTGGAAGGAAGCATGCCTTTGTGATTTTAGGTGGGCATCTGTGTGTGTGTGTGTATGTACACTCCATATTTGTGTTTGTGCATGTACACACACACACCGTGCGGCTTCAATGCTATATTTCATTAATTATGCATTACTCAGCCCGATTAGAAAATGCACCCTTCCTCCTGTGGAGAAATGAAGATGAGCAGAGTACTGCAAAATACCGATGAGACAGAAAGAAGTGAGGATGGAGAGATGGAGAGATGGAGAGATGAAGAGATGGAGAGATGGAGAGATGGAGAGATGGAGAGATAGAGAGATGGAGAGATGGGGACAACAGTGACCCGGAGGTTAGACAAGCAGGCTTGTGAACCAGAAGCCTGAGGATTTGACTTCCACACCTTTTCTTTTTAAGTCTACAAGTTGTGTTATTCTGCTTCATATTATACTCAGCTTTGCGTCATCCACCCGATGAAGTGAGATATCCTCTGGGAAATATACCTACTGCATGTTGCTTTGCAAGCGTTGACTAGACAGCAGTTCATTCTAAGCTATTTGAAACAGTTTGTTTTTATTTTAGATGGCAAAAAACTATCATCAGTATCTATGACTACTTACTGCATTTGCATCGAACATTGCCAGCCCACTGAGCAGCCCACTGAGCAGCCCAGTGTCCCTACAAATTCCATCCACAGAGGACAATATCATTCTACAAGGTGTTGTGTCCAGAACCAACGTTCAGTGCCAAGGCAGGAAGTAAACACACTGAGAGTGTGGAGGTCAGGTTGGTAGAAGGACATGTGACTTTAGCCCTGATTTTCCACTCGTGACATTTTGTGGAGCTTCTTTTTTGTGGCATTTAGAGGAAACACGGGTTCAAATTGTAAAAAAAAAAAAAAAGAACACCTGTGCTAATAGCAACATTAACACTGCTTGTGCTAAACCTGCTTAACCTAAAACACATTTTTTCAGCTTCAGGTCCGTTTTACGTCTCTACGGTGATTGTTTTTGGACTCTGACGAAACACGGATCACCTACAATTTGATTCTGTCCCTGAATGTGTACACCACACCTTCACAATGATTCATCTGCCATAACCATGATCTTTCTCTATTTTTTTTTATTTTAAAAACATTGTCATTAAATGTATTTGTGGGTTTTGCTGAATCGTCCAATTTTGACGTTCTTGTCGAATGTTTGTGTTGTTGCAGGTCATGTTATTGAGACAGAGATGCTTTTAAAGATTCTCCTGGTTGGTATGTTTAAATTTGTGCAAAGTTGTGAGCAGACAACAACAACAACAACAACAACAGTATGGTCATTTAGCTTCAGCAATGTTGTGGTGCAACTCTATCTTCCACTACTCCTGTAATTACTTAGAGCGTCTGTGTATGCATCGTTGTTTGAAAAGCCTAATTCATTCTGATTTTGTTTTGTCTGCTCAAATAAGATTATCCTCATTGTCAAATAGACTGTTTTAAAACAAGAGTAAGCAGCTAGAATATGTCAAATGAAGGGACCTCACTGTCCCACTGTTTACTTCATTATTTCATGAGGAATGTTATGAGAAATTACGCTTTTATTAAAATGTTTGACACATTAGGAATGGGTGCTTATCCAGGTCACTTGGTGGAAGAAGTAAAAGAGCAACAAAGCAGAAAAGACAAGAATCAGGGCAAAGGAAGGAAAAAGTAAAGCAGATAAGGAAGGAAGTACAGGGAAGGAATCTAAAAAGGAAAATATGTGACAGTAGAGATAAAAAGAGAACGCCAGCAAATCAAAGAATAATACACAGGAATATGACAAAAAATCAAAGTGAGAAATATGGAGAAGATGGGTGAGGAGAGAGAGAGAGAGGGAGAGAGAGAGAGAGAGAGAGAGGGGGGTGGGGAAACAGGAGGCTCCAGATGGAGGGTTTGCGTTGCCGGGGCGGGTTGCCGAGGAAGTCATTAAGCAGCCATTTCATCTGCGTCTGCTTGGCTAGCGAGAAATCTAATTGCAACTGAGGAGAGGAGAGGAGAAATGCCAAAGTACATTTAGATCAAAGATAGAAGACACCAGAGATCCCCCCCCCCCCCCCCCCCATCTCATCCTCTCACACTTTGGCTCACTTTCTTCCCCCCTTACTTGCTTTTCCTCCCCTTCTATCTCTCTTTCCCTCCTCTTCTATCTCTCTTTCCCTCCTCTTCTATCTCTCTTTCCCTCCCTATTTTTGGGAGGAATTTTCCTACACATTCTTCATGCTATCACTTTTCTACTTTAATTTCGCTTCTTCTCTCCCCCCCCCCCTCTTGATTCCAACGCCCTCCTTGGCTCTCGCAGTAGTGTAGAGTGTGTGGGTGGTGCATTGTGGGAATTTTTTTCTGGCTCATATTCCCCCTAATGGATCTAAATACTGTCACACATCACAGTCATTAGGAATACAATTGATTCTTTATCTTACACACTCCAAAGAGCTAAGATGCCGTAACACGACCTCGCCCTTCCTCTCCTCTCATCCATCTCTCTCTTGTATTTCTCTCTCTCTCCTGGCCTTGTGTTAGCTGTCTTTATTCGGGCGCTGCTGATTATGTGCCACAGAAGAAAAAAGGCTCTGACTGTATTTTGTGCTCGTGTGGTGGCAATGTTTGTTGTTTCGATTATGTGTGTGTGTGTGTGTGTGTGTGTGTGGTGTTAGAGTTTGTGGGTTGAGGTGAAATATGGGGTGTTTTTTCTCTACTTAGAATTTTGTTACATGGTGTGTCTCTCAAAATGTTGATTAGTTGAGTAGTTTCTGAGCAGGAAAGGCAATTAGAGGCAGCATGTTAATTTAAGAAGGCTTAAAAGCAGCGAGTTTGAGTTACTCTGTTACTTTTTTGCCTCGCTTGTGTGTTCGCTTATGTGTGTGTGTGTGTGTGTGTGTGTACGAGAACTTGCAGTAATTGCTTTGTGCGGGATTGGCCTTCCACTTTCACCCTAAAAAGAGAAATTGCTTCTTGCTTTTAACCACTAGAGAGGGGAGGTGGTGGATGGGGATGTTAGAAGAGGGCTTGGGAAAGGAAGGGGGTGGGGGGGGGGGGGGGGGGGGGGTATTGTGTCCAAAATGGTTTCAGCCTCTCCTTAGGAACCATTAGAACCATTTATTCATTGGAGTGGCTGAGGCAGAGTGCAGTTGTATTTTAGCAAAAAAAAAATAAAAAAAAGTGTAACCTCTGCAGTGGCACCTGGCTCAGCACAAACAAAGCTGTGTATAGTTTAAATGTTAGAAATGTTAATAATGAGAGATGGCTGCAAAAGACCAGATAGTGTGGACAAGTGGAGAAAATAAATGGCAGAACGGGAGCGGAGGAGACAAACACATGTGATAACCAGACTCTTCCACCTCTGCAATAAAATTGAAAAAAAGATATGCTGTCTTATCATTTTCCTTCTCCTTCTCCCCTCATCTTGGTCTCTTTTGTTCCATTGTTCCCACGGAGTGTTGCCGGGAGGCAGAGGAGCGCTGCTTTTAATGTGGCTCCCATCAGTTAGTGCTGTGATGTCTTTGTCCTTTTTTACCTTCTTGTCTATCTCCCTGTCCCACTTTGTCACAACGAATATTACCTTCTGAAAAAAGTTCATCCAAGAAAGTTAAGGGGAGAAACAAGAACGGAAACTCCAATCTGGTGTGAAAAAAAGTGTTTTTTTTGCGGTTGATTCTTTAGATGGAGATGATGTTCTTAATCCGGAGAAAATAAAGGTTCGTATTAGTGTAGTGATGAACACATCGGGTAGTAAGAACATATAATGGCTCTGTGACTATTAAACATGTAATACATATGAGATCATGTATTTTACACACATTGCCATAGAGTTCACTATGTATGTATGTGCATGATTAATATATTCATCACTGCCTTTTACTTCCTGTGAGGACTTAATGTTGAACTTTCACTTGTGATTCAGTGATTGCAGGACAGTGTTACTCATGTAGCAGCGAGCCTATACTTAATTCCTGTCGCCTTATTACTATAGAAATGTTAGAATAAACTTTTGATTATGGGACCTCGTTTTTTTCTGATTTGTAATCACTATCCTTTTCAAGATTACTTCCATTGTGTTTAGCTCACTGCGTAGTTGTGCATAGTGAAGGCAAGACACTCGTTGCAATTCGATAGAAAGTTAAAATGTTTTCAATATATTTTCAGTCGGTTACAGCTAACTTAAATGTTTTGCTATATGACGAACACAGTGTGTAATTCCATACGTCTTTAGATGAATGTAACAGAACTGCGGCCTGCAGCTTCATTCTTAATATATTTTCAGACCAAATGCAAATAATTTGTGCGAATAACTCACATTTTAAGGGTCATTTAGGCTTTTTTGCGTGTCATTTTACACCACGTCGTTACTGTGAAATAGACGTAGTTAGGGTTTAGGCAACAAAACCATTTAGGTTTCGGAAAAACAGCATGGTTGAGCTTAAAATAAGTGTGTAAACTAAGTAAAATGTAAACAATGTAACATTACACATCAAAATAACTCGCAACACTTTGGGACAGGAACACGGGTCTCCTGGTTGAAAGTCATCTGTGGGTTTGACCCATCCACCACCTTTATACCCACTTATGGCAGCACATCCATGCAGTCAGTATAAACTACATGCCATAACATGACACGTAGTCATAGCGTTGCTCTTGCACTCTACATGACTTACAAATTGTCGTGTTATTCATACGGCATTTGCTGAGACCAGGCTGGTGAAAGGTTTGAACACAAAATCTTTTATTTTGAGTTTCTTTCCCCTTTTTGTCCCTGATTTGAAAAGGCCTTTACGCTTTTAATGGTCTCATTGCTTTGTTAAGCCCCGAAGTGCTGAACATAAATATGTAGTAACATATCATGCAGAATGTCAGCAAAGTGCGATATTCGGCAACAGTCGGATGGTTAGTGATTACAGCCATAAGGAAGGAACAGGGAACACGACTGCCATGGAAAATGGCTACATTGGAAGATGGCAAGGACAAAAAAACATCTGTTAACAAAACTGTAACGACGGACCGAAAGAATCACATTGACATCTCTTTGGGAAATATTATATGCTCGCTCCACAGTTAAAGCACAGAGCAAAACCAGCTGCCATCTTCTCCCCACAGATCTCTGCTTCTTCCATAGGATTACAGTCAAATGTATAATTGTGAAAGATGTGGCATCATTGTATTTCAGTCAGTTAAGAGATATTTGTTATGTGACATATGTTGCATGACCTTTATACATATTAGATACTGTTTCAAACACGGTTTGAAAAGAGAAATGTTTATGTTATCTTGCATTATGTGTCGGGAAAATGCACGTTATCGTCGCTTCTCAACCTTTGAAAGATCCAATGAATAGTCAGCAAATAAGCTGAATCACACTTACACAAATTTCAATTGTGTAATTTCAACAAGATAAGAATAGATGCTGGACGTTTAATACACACAGTTCCACTTCTACTTCTACCGCTCTACTGTGTAGAACTGCTGTTAAGGATAGGCTTCGTGGCCCCAGCAGTACTTGCTAGTGTAATGCTGCTTTTATTACAGATGACAGCCTCTTCTTTTAGAGAGTACAACTTCCTCGGTGTAGCAGGTCTTTTTCTCCCCTCTCCGTGACAGCACCGCCATCGTTTCGGTGACACACACTATAGATTTAAATACTAATCCCCGTATACCATCAAAGAGAGAAGGTGGTGTGATTGTTGCAGTAAATCCCCCGGGATCCTTAATGGGCGAAAGTGAATGAGAGCGTAGGATTAGGGGGGCTGTGACGGCCAATATATTCTGTAATTTGCCAGTTAACAGCCTCAGCGATGGCAGGATTAGGCGGGTCTTAGCTGGAAACTTGACAGAGGCTACACATGACTGACATATTGCACAGTGCTGGCGGAGAGGGAGCCGTAAAAAAAAAGGCAAGGAGGAAAAGAAAAAAAGAAGTTAAGGGCAATGGAGTGAGAAAATGGAGAAAGAATGAACATTTTTCGATAGTTAAACTTGCCATTTAGCCGGGACATGTGAGAATTCATCTCTCAATCCTGACTGAGTGAGAGTAAAAGTCAAATCATATATTTCCTTTTTTGTTCTGGTGCTGTCTGCTTTGAAATAATGCAGTGTTTTAAGAAAAGATGACCATTTACATTAGTCAGTACAATTACCTTTAGGCATACAATCAACCTCTCTGATGGACGGAACTGTTCTCCAGAAAGGTTTGAATTGCCGTAATGAGCTTTTTATCGGTTTTGCGTTTGGTAGACATGTAGTACTCAGTGATATAACATGCACACTCAATTAAGTGATTAGATTTCTATCTAAGAAAAAAAGACCACAGTTAATGTTCACATGAAAAGGACTTGAATTATGACTTGTCTGTCAGGTAGAAAGGACCAAAGTAGTGAAGTTGTCATACTGCTACAATGTAGAGCCGCAAAACCTTTCATGCCAAGATCAGATCACGAGCTATCAGCGAGCTAATGGCCCGACACAGCAGACGTGGGGGCGTCGGGAACAAAAAAATTCGAAAAGATTTTGAATTGTAGTTGACTTGCTCATAGTTTGAATGTGCTGTATGTGTGCAAGGTTTTATCATCCCGAGGCCGTTTTTTTTTTATTTGAAGTCAAGTCAGGTTACCCAAAATGGCAGGTCTGTTGTAGAGTTCACAGTCAGTACAACATACCCTCCGTTTGAAAGGACTGATGTTGATTTGAGTAGCATACATATTTTACAGCGGAACATATTGTCACTGCCGCACCGTTGGCTCAGCTTCACTTGACCACCCTGCTGTTTACAGGCATGCCAATTCAAACTTCAGACAAAAACACGACGGCATAAACAAAAAATCTTTCATCGTATACGCAGAACAATCAGCTTTTGAGTGCAAAAAAAAAACAAAAACTGGTTTAACTTTTGGAAAAATAAAAGTTCTCCCTCTTAGCTGTTGTCAGACATGAACAAATACAGATGATCTGTCTCTGTATGTTTTTCCTTTTAGCAAATTCAGTCTCGTTCTTGAGATGATTCATCTGTTTAAAGTGAAATCAGTTCCATATCGCTGCTTTAATTAATACACTATTGGTAGAAAATGTAGATGTATGTAAACAGTAATACTTTTTCATTCTTCCTCTTTCTTGAAACTGATATTGCTGCCATGCAAAGGTGCCACCTGCCCATCAGGACTATCTAATCATTCATACCCATTCACACACCGCAGGAACCGCCTGCAGGAGCGATTTTGGGGTTAAGTGTCTCGCCCAAGGACACAATCGACATGGACTAGCGGAGCCGGGGATCGACCCGCCGATCCTCTGATTGAAGGACGACCCCCGCTCCCCCACTGCATTTTAAATACAACACGGTTGATCCAAAGTTCCAAAAACAAAACAATAAATCAAGTTAAAACTAGAATTACCGTCTTGCGGTTGTCTGCCTCCACCAACAAGTCAAATCCCAATCTACATCCATATCTTTCCAAAATGTCATCACTTCACCATTTTATCCTATTTGACATTTGGACATTTGGAACTGCAACTTAACTAGTTGTCATTTTATTATTAACAAAGTCTAACCTAAAGGATCTCTGCCTCACATCAGAAATCTACATGGGGGTTCTAAACGTTCCAGGGATTTTAACTATGATTGAAATAAGCGACAGCTATACAATTAATATGTGCAGACAATTCAATCCTTATTGGGTCTTGTCTCTCCAAAAAAAAAAAGTCCAGATGTCAAACAGTGAGATGAATTCTTAGGTGTAAAAACTCACTTAAAGAGTCAATACCAAGTGAACGACAGAGTGTGATTACTGCATGACTGATTTAGTTTGGAAACTTTACCAAAAGCTGCCTGCTCTCACTGTGATGAAGGGAAATATGACAGAATTAAATCATATTTCCTGGGGACCCGCTTGAGACCCCTCGGGGCCCTCCGGGAGGCCCCGACCTCCGTTTCAGAGCCAGTACCCTGGCATCCCCAACACCTGCTGTTTTCTAATCAGCGCTACACCAAAGAGCGTTTCCTTGAACAGGCCCTAATCCTCTAAGGACCAATTAGAAGTCTCCCCTGTCTGTTGTTTCCTGGTCCCTCTAAAGCTCTGACCAATGACAGATGGTCAAACGGAGAAACAGCAGCAGACAACAAGAGCACGCTGGATGAAATACAGAGAAGAAAACTACATGTATGTGAGGAGTCACAGAGAGCAGGACTTGAACAGAGTCAACTAGGAAAGTGATTCATAGATATAAATATAAAATTATTATAAAATATGGTTTATAACTATCTGTATGTGTCATGCCGAGTAGGGCTGATGGCACATGCTGTCTATATCATTAAGACACATTGTAACAGTGTTTTTTCATGCTGAGTAAAGCTATAATCATCATCCAGAGACTGACAGCTCAAAATCAAAACAAAAAACCCTGCAAGAATTATCTCCTGTTCAAAAACAACATCTCTGACACCAAGCAGTCCAATTTTCAGAAGCAAAAAACAACCCAGTGGAATGTTGTTGTCCAAATTCAACAACGTTGTTTGAATGTATTACTCATTCTTTAGAGCCAACACTTGTTGAAGCCATTAAAGGACAAGAAAACATGTTTAAATTAGTGTAAAACACTAAAGTCTCACCGTCTGTCTTATTCCCCTCACATATTTTTTCCAAACTTTCTCTGAGTGAGGTCATGTTGTTTAGGTTATCTCTCCTATGTCCAATGATCTTTATTTAAAAAAAGGAAACGCACAGATTGCTTCTTTAACATTTACTCTGGCGTTTAGACTCGGTGTGTCCTCTCTCATGTTTTTGACTCTTCAAACAGTAGCTGCCGCGGTGCCTCGGAGGAGCTGCAACCATGTAATCTGTTGCTTGACAAATATTTCAGCCAGGTGTGCGGCTGCCTCTTTCTCTCTGTATGCATCAGAGGGGCCGCTCTGCAGAAGTCACCTTGGATAAGAGCAGCAACCAGACGAGCACAATTCAGATGGAGGGAGAGAAAGAAACACGGAGAGATGGTGGGAGCCGGTGTGCAGTGCTGTTCAAGTACCGGAGTGCATTTATGACGCATGTGCGCGGGTGCACGCGCACAGTTATGACACATGTGCGCGGGTGCACTCGCACAGTTAAGTAACGGTTCATTTCACAGCTTATGTAACCGCTGGTCCTGCAAGCATACATTAGTTTTGACTCGTGAAGCAAACTGTTGCTACTATAGTGCACCCCAAACTCATTTCAGGGGCATCTTGTTCTGGAACCGGGCCTCGTCGATGCTAGTTAGCTAGCTAGCATTAGCAGAAGCCGACCCCTTAGCAAACCCGAGGTGGGCGTGGGCCACTACGCCATGGTAAACTTGACTAGTTATCAGTCAGCTAGCTTTAGACTGAGGAAAGATTATTCTATTCACTGAGCTGCTCAAAGGCTGTACCAACTTTTGAGATGGAATGTTTTCTTGCAAATTACTCCGTGCTTGTGTTGACATTGTGAAACAGTTAACACACCTCAATCAACACATATCAATATGACAACTTGGAACATTCCCTTTGTGTTCATTGGCTCTCTTGCATAGCATATGCGTAAGTGATGGTTGGATCTTTAAGCGCTTAAAAAGTCTCTATGAATTTCAACCTGATTATGCAAACTGCTAATATTCTAGTGGATGGCGTTATAGTGCGCTCTCTGGCAGCACTACACCTATGGATGGGAGGTGGGAGGCAAGAGAAGGGAATACAGAAAGGATACAAAAAGAGTGGGGAGAAATGAAGAGGAAGGACAGATGCAGATGGGAAAAAGCATTGAGAGGGAAAGAGAGAGAACAGGGGGCCAACATGACATTATGGGCAAGATTAGATTAGGAATATGAGTCGGGACGGGCCTCTTGCAACTACAATCAATGTCACTCACGACAACGCTCTCATGTCACACATTTTAAACAGCTGACTGAGAAAGAGAATGTCAATCCCCGATGTCAAGATTCACATTTCTGTCAAACACGTATTAGGAAGGAAATGGAGCGAACAGCCTTTTGTTGACCAAATGAATTATTGCGGTCACTACATACATAGAGCGAATTCAAGGATGTGACCAAAAACAAAGGGCTCCTTATCTATATGTAGAGTCCCCACACACACACACACTCAACAAGCGTCTTGGCAGAAATAAGTTGGCCATGAATAAACCTGAGGAGCTCGTGCTTGCCCAGCGGAAGCTACCACCTACGGTGAAAAACAAATGGAGAATTTGTAAAAATGTCAATGAAATGGCAAAAAGAAAAATGCATCCTTTTTAAACTAGCCAAAGTTTGGCAGAAGTCAGTAACCTATGACGAACTCTACTCGAGTGAGTCCTCACTATTTTCTCCTCTTTCTTTCTCCTTCCTCGTGGTCCTCCATCGCTCTCCCTCTCCTTCCCGTCCCTTCATAAATAATCACCAAAGTGGCAGCTCTGCCAGCTTTCTGCTCTTCACATCACCACTATAAGTCAGATACGCTGAAGGAAGGCACTCGAGAGTACACATTAACACACACACACACACACACACAACGGAGAAATAAACAAATATGCACACCACCAGATGGTGGGAACACACACACACACACACACACAGTATACGTATGTGTTATATGCATACAGTACTCCCAAATATGCCTATGCACATGTACTGTGATATTCTTTTTAAAATACAATTTCAGAGTCATAGCTGCTGATCTAGATGGAAGACAGATGAGCGACAGATTGGGAATATAGGTGAGAGACGAGGTGTGCGATATAATTCAACTTATTAAATGATTTTCCTTTTACAGTGGTAGACAATACAGAAGTCCCTATTAGTGCATTTGTCCTGCTTCTTTTCTTCACTCACTGAAACTACATTCATAAACGTCACTCAGCAGATGCAAATTGGTCCGGTGAAAGGCCAGGTGTACTGTAATCAGCTCAGTGGCTACCTGTTCCTTGGAAAGTCTGACAGCTAAACAATCTAGATTTCTTTTCATCCAGCAGGGGAAAAAAAAGCATACGGCAAAAAAGGAATCGCATTATATGAAGTACGTAGTACATATTGCATTATACAGTACATCCAATTAATGATTCTCTTCATCTTTAGGTCATCTTTTTTGCTCAACACTGGGTGGAAGTCAAGGAGACAAATTAGCCGTCATCACAAGGCCTCATTGGCATTTAGTGGCTTTTGGTAGAGGAGCTAAGCCGTAACACAGTGTGTTACGTCCTCGTTAAAGCTCTTTAAAAGACAGTGAAAACCACAAAGACATTCATAATGGAATTACTTTCGATGGCAATAATAAGAGGCTGCTGAGCTTTTTAATTTGAATGATAACGCGACCGCTTAGCTTAGAAAAAAAAAATGGATGAACTGCATAGACCATGACTACAAATCTTTAAACAGGACTGAATGGAATGATTTGTGATCAAAGTGACGCATGATTCAATTTCTATTTCTTTTATGGATCCACGTGTGGTGATGGCAAATGATCAGGCTGTCAAAATGTACTGCAACAGACGACCATTGGGGGTCTAGAAAAGACTAGGAACCATGATGCCCCCCCCCCCCTTCACCACAAGAAAAAGCGCTCCTTTATTTGTTGTATTTGGCTGAACAACATGAAACGCTGACCCTGGCGGACATTTGCGGCCATGCGAAAACTTGGAAGCCATGAATTGGCCTTAAAGCTCCACTGATGCCAGAGCAGGTTACAAAGTTATAAATTAGATCACACAGCTTTTATGCTTTAAGTGAAATGGCACATTATCACAGGGGGCAGCGTTGAGCTAAGCAGTCCCTTAGGACACATACTGTAGATGGCTGGAGGAGGTGCATCTGTCTCTTCTGTGCGCGTCACGTGTGTGTGTGTGTGTGTGTGTGTATGTGTGTGTAGGTGTGCGTGTGTGTGTGTGTGTGTGTGTGTGTGTGTGTGTGTGTAGGTGTGTGTGTGTGTGTGTGTGTGTGTGTGTGTGCCATACAGTCCATTTGTTGCTGTGCTACAACTGCCTCAGCAGATTCCCATTCCATTAAACACTACATCCTGTCAAATACAATGATCAATAATACTGTGTAAGACAGGAGTGAATAAATGTGTACCTTTATTCACAGTGTGTGTGTGTGTGTGTGTGGTTTATTATCGGTGTGTCTGTGTGTATGTTTATCCCTGGGGGACTGCATAACTGTGTCCTAATGAGGTTATGTCTGTGGTTAAATTTAAATGTGTACGTGTGTGTGTGTACTTCCTCTGAACAGGTTGTGGTTTGTTTTGCTCTGGTTGATGAATACTGACCTGTAGTCTGTATAACATTAGGATCTAGTCTCCGTGACGTCATCCACGGGCTTCTGAAGAGCCGCTGAGAAGCAACAGAACCTAACTCCCTGCCAATTTAACAATGAATAATAATGAAGAAATGTTTGATTGTCAATCACAGTCACAGAAATAAAGGTACAGTATGTGGAAGTACTGTAGAAGGAAAGTGTCGTAGCAGTTAATACTGGAGCTACAGCGTGCTGTATGTGTGAAAAGTAGTTTTGATGTCGGGTGAAACAAAGAGTAAATTATAATAGCATGGGGTCATTACTGCTCCAGCGACTGTAGCTCGTTTTGCCTAACGTGCAACTTTTGTCATAAAATTATCCCGCGGCGTGGATGAGTCGACACCGAGAAAAAGGGCTTAACTTAAACTCACTGTCCCAGTTCTTGTGTTATTGACCCTCTGTAAGGCTTTTGTGAAAATGGATAGCCGGCTTCTACCCAAAGCCTTTGGATTCTCGTCTGTAATGATGACATAGCTCTTCCCTAATGGAGCTTCAGCCTTGACTTACTGTATGGTGCCTGATTTACTAATCAATGCATTGATCAGCGGGTTGATTGATGCCTATACAGCCCTCCGGCTTTCTGAAAGCTGTACAATGCTCACTCGTGCTCTGTTCATCTTTTCCTCATTCTCTCTCTTCCCCTTTTTTTTTCCATTCGCCCTTCTTTGTCTCCCCCTACACCCCTCTGCTGTCCGGCTTTTTTCTTTTTTTCCTTGAAGGGAATGGAGCAGCCTATCTCGTTGTAGCCCTGACACAATAAAATATTGCACTACAGGGATGGAAAGCTCTCGCTCCTTCAAGCACCAACACGTAAATCTCTCGCTGGCAGCGACCTAAACATACACGGCCACCGCTCTGTGTGTAAAATGCTATTCCCTTCTTTTTTTCTCAAGCGGGAGGATTCACTCAAACTAAATGGAACTGAACCTTGAACCCTTCTGAGGTTGGGTGGGAGGGAGATTGTCCGAGAGAGAGAGACTTGTAAATCTGGCCGTTGATGGCTAATCTCAAACCCCCGACGACCGCGTCCCACCATCCACGTCTCCCGCCTCGCCATGAATAGGGGTGTAAATCGCCGTGACTTTTGTGAAACAGGAATAGAGTCAGAAGGTACCTTAACAGATATGGCTGTAAAAAATAAATAAAAATGATAAAAGTACATGGATGGATGAGGGAGCTACAGGCCTGACAGCCAGGGAGAAGGGGGGAGTTTGGAGGAGAGGGAAGAGACGAAATGGGGCCGGGATGAGGTGTAAAAAGGAGCGATAAGAGGAGCTGAGGAAGAAGTGAAAAGAGAGGAGAGAAAGGACGAAATGGGAGTCAGAAAGATAAGATGTCGGAAGGAGAAACGGAGATCACAGAGGGTGAAATAGTGAGCAGAAGATGAATTAGGTAGAAGTAAAAACTGTACATTTGCATTTGTAAACCATAAATCCTTAAATGACTCCTCAAGACTCGACAACATGCAAAGTTAAGATGACTGACAGCTTAATGATTGGCTTAGAGGGGAAAGGGGAGGTGAGAAGGGGGAGGGTGGGGGGGGGGGGGGGGGGGCACAGACGGATGGATTGATGGGGAAGAAGAGACGTTAACGAGAGAGAGGGAACAGAATAGAGATGCTTAACGATGGCGACGCTTCAGGATGGCTGATGAATGGACCCGTGGACACATGGGTGCACATATGGATCTGCGGAATGGATGAATGGAGTGAATGAGTCAATAGAGAAAAGGAGTCAAAGTTCATATATTTTCAAACCACTTACTCAAAGTTACTCAAATATCTCGGTTATGAGTACCCTCAGTGAGAGCGTGACACAGATGACTGACAGCTGTGATTATGATCCATCTCTTTTCTTTTCTTTTGGATGCGACGACCCTCTTTTTGCACCTTGTATACTCTTTCATGTCATTAATTTGAATTTCTACAGGCATCTTTATTCATGCTTTTAAAACCCATGTTTCAAAGACTTTCAAAGAGCTCATTCTGTGAACGTTAGAGAAGGAGCTGGAAACAACGAACAATCTCCATTGTTGTCCAAGAGCGTCTGAATGTGGGTTTTCTTAACATGACACCAAACGAAATGGTCTCACTTGTTCATGTGATTTAGACCAAAACCAGTATTTTATTAAAAGCCATGCTTATATAAAAAGTATAACACCATTTTATTTGTCGTAAAACATGTTCAAGTAAGCCCAGTGAAATAGCGCTGAGAGGCGATGTGTGGTGACTGGCAGCCTGTGCGGTGGAAGGCGGTACGTACGGTGCTTCTACAACCGGGGGAACCAGGTGAAGCTCTCTTGATTAGTAGCTTCACGCCAGTGAGAAACTGTGAGTGGAAGTACTCCCTGTTGCTTTTTCACACCAGTGAAGTCCTAGACAGATGGCAACATCATCAAATTAAATAAGCAGGAGCGTAAACAAGTTTTTTTTTTAATGATGCTTATGATGCCGACTCATATGTGGTTGTTTTTTTTTAAAGCCGCCAGCAGCAGTGGAGAGCGGATTTTGGAAAGTTTGTTTAAAATGATCGACTGAACCTGAGCCTGGATCCGAAGATAATATCAGAGACTTGGACACTGAACCCAAACATAAATGGAGTCACCTGTGGGAGTGCATTAGATACAGTACTAGAACACTTGACTGGTGGTTGAAGTTTACTTTGCTTCCGGTGGGTAAAATGTTCTCAGGATGTGGTGTGAGGCCACCGCATTATGAAGCTGATATTCAATAGATGCATTTTGACCACACATTCTTGGAAAGTGTTTCTTTGTACAGTAACAGCCATGACTGCAAAGTGAGCAAACTTTAAATTGAAAAGTTTCTTCTTTTTTTTCGGAAATAAACGATCCAAAAGAGGGACCCCTCCATCCATTTGATGACTGTGCAATGAATGACAAGAGCATCATTTCCTGTGACAACCAATTGTCAGAGAAGTGAAAGAAATGGCTCACTAGAAAAAGGGAGACGGACAGTTTTTAGACGAGGATAAAGGACGACACAAGACAGGAAAATAGAACCGAATAACACTAAACGAAATACAGGAAACACAGAAAGACACAGTGAACACATCGGCTGCACACTGGCAGATATAGATAATATATACATGAGAAAAGAATCTGTAATTTATTTTAGGGGATCAAAACTATGATACACATACACGACAGATATAATTAATAATAGACAATATATTCCAACAGACAGTTAGAGTCCTGCCCCTATTCAGGAGTTTGGTTCCAAACAGCTGAGCCCATCTATAGCTGGTCTGTACTGCTCCACCTTCGGCTCCGACTCCGGTTCCTTCCCCTCCAGAGAGGTGGCGTTCCCCGTCCCAGAGAGAGCAGAGATTACAATGCACCCGACCCCAGTGCCCGTCTGCTCGAGTACTGGGCCCACAACAATGGCTGCTCCATGTGCTTAGGCCCTCCCACCAGACGCTAGCCGACGAGCTAACATATTGTAAACTTCCTCTGTGATGTATTGTTCTGTCAGAGCCAGCAATGCTGTGTGACTTGAAATCAAAAAATGTAGTATTCAGGGCAGGTGGAGTATGTCGCTGAAGTGTGGAGAAGTGTGTGAGCGTTACGTACAGTACGTCTAATACATGGCTTCGATACATACATTCCCTTTCTTTTCCTTCTCTGGCTCAGTGACACACATCATCCTTCTCCCTGTGTCCAACACACGCCACTACAAACATATTGCTCTCTCTCTCTGCAGAAAATCATATTTAATATTTGCACCCCCCACCCCCCCCCCCACCCCGCAAACAGGTCACGTGTGATCGCACAAGCTATTTCTCCCTTTAACCCTCTCTCTCAGACAAAACACTTCACCTGGATGCACATGCATGCTAACAACTACAAAATCCCTGTCTTTCTCTGCCACACACACCTAGACACACCCACACGTATACACACACCATGCATGCTAACGACTACAAAATCCCTGTCTTTCTCTGCCACACACACACACACACACATATACACACACACGCATGCACACACCATGCATGGGCACTCACAAAACTCCTTCTTTTTCCTTCTCTATCAACACAGGTGCATTAGTTCTCACACACACACACACACACACACACACACACACGCACACACACAAACAGGTTGGATGGAATAAAGAAGCTTGATATCACCGTGCGACCACCAGGGAGAACTCAACTAAATCAATTCATATAATGAATGGCCCAACAGGCTGTTGCTCCACTCTCTCTCTCTTTTGTGTGTGTGTTTGTGTGTGTGTGTGTGTGTGTGTGTGTGCGTGGCCTGAGACCAGCTCACTTTCATAAATATTGAACAGTTATCTTAATGCTTTCATTATAGCCCTGACTCACAATGGCCGAGCTTTGTCCTTTTGACTCTTTGTTAGAGGAAGCTGGCCCTCTCTCAAACTCATCTGCTTATATTATAGCTTGGTACCCAGCTATGCCTTCTGCCCTGAATTAATGATGGGGACAGATAGGTGTGTGTGTGTGTGTGTGTGTGTGTGTGTGTGTGTGTGTGTGTGTGTGTGTGTGTGTGTGTGTGTGTGTGTGTGTGTGGAGGGAAGGGCGAGAGAGCAGGGAATGGGAAAAGTGAGGAAGGGACAGAGACGGGGAGGGCTGTTGTGGTTGACTGGATGAGACAAGCACACCACAAACTATCTATGAATATATGTAAATATGACGGATGTGTTTGGGTCTAATTTCTCCAGAGCCTCGGCTCACCCCCATGTGAGGCGTATCCTGATGAAAACTTTAAAAACCTCAATGTGATATCCGTCTTCCATCACAGGGCCGGTCCCCACTGCAACAACTTTTAAGATGGAGCCATGAAAGTTCCACTTTTTTTTTAACTGCACGCTGGCTGAACTGCAGCTCCAGCTCTAGAAGGAATAACTGGGTTCAAAACAAATCAGCTTTTCTCTCTCTGTGCCCAGATGCAGGACGTTGCATGGTATGCTTTAGTAGTTACTTGAGTTTAACGATTAATCTACAACATTTTAGGATCACAAATGTGAGCACTGAATCGATGCTCTTCGACCGCGGTTTTGAATTCCTCTTTAAATTCAGTAAGTGTGCGTTCTCTCGTTATAAAACATGACTTGGCCAATGGCATGCGGTGTTTTGCTCGTACTCATCATTCCGTCAAGTCGACTCTCACTCCTGCATCACCGGGCTACTTGCTTACAACTGCTGCCATTTTTATTATTTTCACTGCTACACTTTTCTCAGTCCCGATGTCGTTCGTGACGCTGTCGGCGCCCGAGGCGAGCACGTGCAAAAAAAATATTTTGTGCGTATCGAAATCAATTTCAGAAGATGTGAGTCAAGCATGATAACATATTTGCTTCTGTCTGCGTCCTGTGTCACTCCTAGCCAGTTGTCCTCGAGGCAAATGCCTATATTACTTTTTTGCCAATCATCCTGTTTGTGTATGTCAGACTGGATAAGAGTGTCAACTAAGTGCCAAAATGTGTCGTGTGTGTGTGTGTGTGTGTGTGTGTGTGTGTGTGTGTGTGTGTGTGGCACGGAGTGTACACTGAGAAAGAGGACGGAGTAGTTGTGCTGTAGATGAGAGTCGAGCCTCAAAGGCAGCATTTAGTTTCTCACTCTGTCACCCCCCCCCCACACACACACACACACACACAAATACACACACACACACACACACACACACACACACACACACACACACACACACACACTGCAATCAGTCAAACAGTGTCAACTGTAACATTTCTCTCCACTTTGTGAGTTCAGCTGCGTTTGTCTAATATTCTCCCAATAAACTGAGCACACTACCACAGCGGGGTTGTGCGTGACAGAGAGGGAGAAAATAGCTGCAGATACAAGAGCAGGAAAAACAAACACAGGCACACACAAACAGCTACTTTCTGTTTTTTGTGCAGTTCTCTGTTATCGTAGCAATCAGCCTGCATTGATTTCCCAGCATCCCCTTGTGGTTTAGTGCAAGCCAAATTAATGGCAGATTACAACCCTTTAGTTATTGTTTTGCAACTTTCTTCTTGCTTTTCTTCTTTATTTTATTTGTCCTTTCTCTTGTTGTCTTTGTCCTCTAAACCACTTTCTTTTCTCATCTCGGTTGCCTTTCGCCTACGACACGTTACCTTCCCTCCTCCTTCCTTCTTCAGAGTGTTACAACATGAACCTTGGTGCCAACCTTGGAAAAGAAAAAAAAGTAAAAATGAAGTTTGCCATAATAAATACGAACATCAAACTATCTTCTATAATCTATATGTGATTGAATTTGTGTCTTTGTCTGTTCTGTCCCCCCAGTACTCTGCAGTGATAGCTGGTGAGATGTACAATGTCTGCCCTTGTTTACTCATAAACATCTTTTTGAGCACGTAAACATTTTTCTGAGTATTTTGTAGCAGAGCAGAGAGTGATTTTTCAGTGAAACCTTTCTACAAAGTTCTTGTGTGGGATTGGGTTATGAATCCACATGACAGGCCTGAGACAGAGCAAGGCCACTGCGCACGCACACACACACACACACACACACACACACACACACACACACACACACAAGTTCTCTTTCTTTCCCTCCTTGCCTGTGTCTTATACACACTGCATGTAGAAAGCAGTAGCATTTTCCGCTGACAGAGCAATCTCAAACAAGAACAACAATAACAATAGCTCTGGCTTTTCTGCGGCAGTAGTGGAGCACTGAGCCTTGTACACCTTTGTGTGTGTGTGTGTGTGTGTGTGTGTGTGTGTGTGTGTGTGTCTTCTAGGGGACAGAAGAAAAATGGGCAAACAGAGACAATGGCAGGGAAATACAATTTACATTGTGCTATCCTGCATGGGTCCCCAGAGGGGTGCAACTGTAGGAACCGAGACATCTCCTGTGTGTATAAAGGGCAGGATGGCGATGGGACGGCTATGTGTGTGTGTGTGTGTTGGGTAATGTGTGCACATGCATTTGCACAAAATTGTGCATATTTCATGTTTACGTCATGGGGGGATATGAGCTTGACATTGCCATTAGTAGTAACTTGTCTTATTTGTGTGTGTGTGTGTGTGTGTGTGTGTGTGTGTGTTATTGTCCGACAGCTTGTGTCACATTGGAGAAATGGTTGCACCGGCTGGATTTTTTTGCAGACTCAAGACTTCCTCCACAAAGTGTCTGCATCATCCAGATTTCACCATCGTAGAAGTCCTTTGATTCTGAATGCAATGCAACTGTTGAGTCATCTAATAAATATATATATATACAGTATATACATATATATATATTTATTTACGTTAGGATTAGGCGAACATCCTGGTTTAGGTTCAATTTAATACTTACTTAAAGGTTAGGGCATGCGTTCATGGTTACAAATAGTGGTGTTAGTAGTATATTAATTGACCCGTCAAACCATCCTGTGCTGCTGTGTTACACAGTCACCTGACTTCATCCTTCGCTCCTCTCATAACTTCTTCTGAAACTAATGAAGACTTTACCTTGAAGCCGTAGCTCTCCCTTTGGACGGAAGATCTGTGAGCCTTGAAGGCAAAATAGCTCAAGACCCATTCGTTTAAATTGCCTTTTAATTCTGATTGATGTTGTTTTTTTTTACTTTTCATTGGTCTGTATTTTATCTCTGTTGCTGTAGTTTTTATTGTGAGGCACTTTGGGATGTGTGCACTTGAATGAATATGCTATAAAAATAAAACATACCTAGAGACTACGATTGCATTAAGTTTGACTTTCATAATGAACTGTTTTGTAATGAACTGTGAGGTCATGCATGTGTTGGTGGTCCTGTTGTTGGCTCCACGTCTGTGATCCGTCATGAATGAAACTTCTGCGGTTGCTGCTATGCAGACATAAAAGTGCTGATTGGCCAGTTGTCAGTGCTGTCATCTCTAGCATTTCAACTCTGCTCGTTTCAAACTGATGGGCTGCACCTCCTCTTCCATATTAATACTCACTGGCTGGCTGAGTACCTGCTCATTCAATCACGGTCACTCTGGATTCCTGGGAATGCAATAATGTCCTCAGAACAGTTTTTGAATTGCAAGTCCGACTCATTCGTCATTTTGGAGAACTGTCATCACGTCTCCTTTGATAGGCTTTCAAGTGCAAGTCTGAGTACTGTGTGTGTGTGTGTGTGTGTGTGTGTGTGTGTGTGCGTGTGTGTGTGTGTGTTGCTCATGAGTAAAACAGCTGCAAATAAATTGACAGCTGGAGTTTATCTGTATGTAAAGCGCACACATGCAGTCTCACCAAAGCAGACAGAATATGATTGTACTGTATGTGCGCTTGTATCGGCAAACACTCCATCTGTGCTCTTTGTGTGTGTGTGTGTGTGTGTGTGTGTTTGTAGAAGCCTAATGAAGGGGGAGAAAAGTCTCAGAAGGATTTAGAAATCCACTTGGGAGCCTTAAAGATGGCTTGTTAGCTAAGTAACAATGCTTCAACACACACACACACACACACACATGTGGGCAAGCTTTTTGTAAAGTGAGACTCAATCCCTTTTATTTCTCTCTATCTCGCTTTCACACACACACACACACACACACACACACACACACACAGTTGAAAATCCATCCTATCTTAGCAAGATTTGCTCTTCCACTTCTGTGAATTAGGCTCATATTATCCCTTTGTCTCACACACGCACATGCAGTACACGTATACACACCCATTATGTCATTGTTTCAAACTCATAAACACCTCCTCACTCTCCCATTTACGCACACACACACACACACACACACACACGCAAATTCTTTTAAATAGATGTCGAATATCTCTACACTCATATTTACTTAATTCAAGCAAACAAAAGCATCATTAGAGAAAGTAGAGGGAAATGACGAAGCAATTGATTTTGAGCAAATATATCTTGAGTTTACAAATGCTAAATAGGGGATCGGGATTCTTTTCTATTGCCTCTCAACTGCTCTCAACATGGCGGCTGCAGGGCAGCGCCAGCTGGGCTAACAGTGCAAACAACGGCAGAAACACAGCTAACAGTGTTTACCTGAGGGGCAACCAGAGGGTCCACGGCAACGGCGTCATGTCATCAGCTTCTACCGCTGTATGAGAGCAGTGCACAGCGGCGGCCATTGGAGCACGCTCAAACGCACTAACACGCACAGACAGAGCGAGAGCAACCACAGACAGAGGGAGAGCAACTTCATCCTCTGCTCAGGTAGACATTACTTCACGATATCTTTACGTGGCACATTGTTAGTAGCAAATCCAGCGAAGGCCTTCTTGTGCATATTAGTGTTGCAGCAAAAGCTGGGACACCCTCCGGTGGCGCCCCTGCTGCGCCAACACAGTGATCTTCACTGAAATGAAACAAGGACTAGGTATCGGTACGTCCTATAATTTATTCATGTAGATAATATCCCTACAAATGTATTATGATAATAAGAGTGGGTTTGCGAGAGAAGTGATTATGTTTTCACATTATAAAATAAATTAAAAGACCACTTTCCTCTATGTCAGAAATCTTCATTTCCACCTCTATCTGACATTCAAACTCACAAACGACAGCAAATTACAAATAACAATGTTGTTGTCGTCTTGCCTGCAAAACGTCCTTCTCAAATGAACTTGTCGCCTCTTGATAGATCGTGAAGAGTCAAATCTCCACATCTGTTCAGACGTCATGAAAGCGAAACTGAAATGCGCTGAAGACACTTTTACGTGGTATTAGTCCCTGACTCTCACGTCCTGTCACTAATAGTTGCTGGGAGTGTTTGGTAAAAAAAGCACGGTGTCTGTGTGAAAGTGACCTGGATGTAAATTAGGGGAATAAATTAAAGGAGGGACTTCAAAAGCAGGAGAGTGAAGCAGAAAAGAGAGAGAGAGAGAGTGCAGTAAAATGAAAGGAGCAGATGGGGAAACATGCTGAGAGGAGGATGTGGGGACAAACAAGGAAATGAGGTGTTTAGCTGCGGAATCATTGATATCTCTGATTAGCATCACAATAAACCTCACAAATAGGTATTTCAGATATTTGTCAAATGCTAAATGAATGAGTTTAAAGTTAAGTGTGGGCAAATTAGCACCTGGTCATTGTTTTGTGATTATTGTTGATGAACGATTTTGAATACATTAAACATGCTAAAATACCCTCGAAGTGTTGGAATTGTGCCTAATGACCATTGAAGATTACATATCTGATTAGTTATTAGGGAAACCATTCATATGTTTGACTTGTGATACATGACAGGCATTACACAGCGTCACTATTCATTCATTGGAAATGAAAGGTAACAATGAAATGCAACGTACGGTCAAGCTGAACGAGGAATAATTCAACAACAAGAGAGAGAGTTGCACCTAACAGCAAGCGATACCCGACCCCATGTAAACAATAGGCCTGGGAGGTGTGACAAGATTACTGTCATACACGCGTTATTGGTTGGCCACGATAACAAAAGATTTTCAATTATGCAATGCCAGCTATGAATTCTACATTTGATTCAGTCTCCATGCTTCACGGCATTTTGTAGTGCTGGGGGCAGATACTACCAGTTGATTGGTCGGCGTAATCTGACTGAATAAATGTGACCTATGGTTAGGAAAAATGAATTTTCTTGACATTGATGAAAAAGTTGTGTATGTGATGTGGATCAGTCACTCCTGGCTGATCTGCTTGAGAAGGTGAGAATCGGGGGCCAACACCAATCCAATGCATTCCCCAACACCTAACATGCAGTTGTTCATCAAGTGTGAAGTTAAAATGTGTGACTTCAACAACACACATCTACTGGTATGTGCCCTGCTTGACTCTTAGCATCCACTGGCTGGGGGGCGTAACACACAGAAACCGTTGGTATTACCATATTTCCCATCTCCCTGTGAAGGAGCTAAGAAGTGCAGTAATCCTGCTGGGCGTTGCGCCCGCTTGCTTTAAATGACAGCGGAATAGTGACCGCAGCAATGGTAGGTTTTCTACTCCAAACCCAATTCTCTTTTGTGCAATCATGCAAAAACCCCTCATCAAAATAATTGCAGCTTTTACTTCCTTTGTCTCTGGATATCATTGACGTCACTCTTCTGATTCTAGCCTCCGTTCTTCTATCTCTCTCTTTAAACTTGCATTCCACTTTCTGGCCCCTTGGTTTCTCGTATTTACATCCCCTGTCTCTCTCTTTTTTTTATTGATTCTCTTATTTTTCCTCTCTTCCTGTTATTTCTCATCTCTTCAGCCCTCTGAGCACTTTTTTTTTTTTCTCTCCGGAAAAAGCTACAACAATAAAAGAAACAGAAAAATCACACCTAGGCTGTGAGTTGGTTTCTTATTCTTCTTCTCTTTCCCTCATAGTCGTCTGTCTTCCCAAACAATATTACAAAAGCAATTCCGCACCAGTCAATAGCCTCCAGGATTGGCTCTCATCCGCCTCGTCCCATAGGGGCTGCCATATCATCAATACAGATTTACACTGTAGCATGGTAGCTAATATACACAAATGCCAATACACCGGCTCTCTCTAGCCGGTAAAAATACATGGAGCAATCTGGGCCAATTTTTATGAACAGTACTAAAAGATTGGCATTGGAAAGAAAACCAAGCGAGAGAGACAGTAGGGGGGTAAGAGAGAGAGAGAGAGAGAGAGAGAGAGAGAGGGATAAATTAACCCAGTGGGGGTTACCAACATGTTGGAGAAGTCTCAACAAACTTCAAGTAACAATAGCACCTTCATACTTTTGTGTGTTTGGGTTGTGGTTCCCCTTCTGTTTCATCGTTTAAGCCAAAATCTTTTTTTTTTCTTGACTTGTATACACGTCTTACTGTCTTCATGTCTTCATGGTCTGTCTACCTTCAAAATACCATTTTCCTCTCAGGCAACAGAGGAGTAATTTATCTTTTGATGATTGCGGCGGTAAACTGGACTGTTTTCCTGCATCTGTCCATAACCTGGAAGGAAAAAAAGAACCGCTGTGGATGTTTCTAGCTGTGACGATGATGGCCTCGAATTGTGATTTAAGACGCGCACACACACACACACACACACACACACACACACACACACACACACGTGTGACATTATTGACGTTGCAGACTGGGAGCAGATGCTAGTTACATGTGCTGGGGTGTGTGTGTATTTGTCATAGTGAGAGTTTGTGTTGTGGGAGTGAGGGGGGGGGGGGGGGGGGCAGCTTAATGAGGCTTTGTAAACCTGGGGAGCCAGGAAGAGATAAGGTGTGTGTGTGTGTGTGTGTGTGTGTGTGTGTGTGTGTGTGTGTGTGTGTGTGTGTGTGTGTGTGTGTCGGAGGTCCCTTGCAGTACTATCACAGTAGACAATTTTCAGAGCTCTCTCTCTCAAACACACACACACACACACTTTTTTTTTTTCTGCTTAGATGCGCAGCTAACAACAGCAGGATCACAGTAGGAAAACATAACTGAGATCTGAAGCAGGAAGGGAGAACAGATGGAAGGAAGCACACACACACACACACACGATAGCAGTCATTGATGGACACCGCGGGTACACATTACACCATATATGCCCTCACAGATGCCCTCATATACCCTCAAAATGAATCCTGTCACACACACACACACACACACAAGCACACTGACCCCCTCACTAGCTCACTGTTTAGAAACGTGCTGCCTTGTCACTGGCTTTAGCTGATAGCATCTCCCTTCTTGTGACTGTGTGTGTGTGTGTGTGTGTGTGTGTGTGTTTACAACCTGTATACAGCTGCCATTGTGCAGTGATGAGATACATCCCATAGCCTCTCCATATGTGAGCTCATTCCTGCTGACTGCCTCATAGTGTGAGACGATGTGTGTAATGTGTCATTCCAAAAAGTTGCCGTAGCAGCCGAAGTGTCCTCAAGAAACACACCTCTAAGGATCTTGAGAAAAATACTTCTTTTGCTGTTGGAGGGCATGATTCAGCTTGATTCAAAAGAAGTTCAAAAGCGGTTGACACAACCCAGAATAGCACGTTAAATGCCCTTTTCTTATGATGTAATAAGAAAATACTTCTTTTGCAGCCTATGAACATTTTATAGATGAAATAACTCAAGAAGTGAAAATCTCCCTTTCTTCTGTGGCTCATGAATCAGACATATTTATAACATTTTGCCGCATGAGATTCAAAATATACGATTCAAATAAAAACAGGAGAAAAAGATTAATTCATCATCCTACGGTTCCCATTTATACGTCCGCATTCATCTGGATGTGTGTCTCTGGCCACCTGAATAAAGTCAATCATGCAGCATGAAAAAAAGCATACAAATGGACTCAGAGGGGGCAGCAGTGACAATCACCGTCCTTTTGCCTCTGGTTTGGTCTCCACCAACTGAGTGAAATATGAAATGCTCCATTATCTTCAGCTGATTATTATTTTTGTTGTCTTTCTGTTGTTTGGTAGCATACAGGAAGTTCTATTCATGGTAAGAGATGGATAACCTAAAACTTTCAAAGCAAAAATCTCAATGTAAAACTTTTGATTTCAAAATATGTTATCTGTATGCAGACATCAGCCAACAACAGCCTGGTTGTATCCATCTCGGTACCTGAGGTCCTTTGCTCTTTCTCTCCTTTCATTCGTCTTGCCTTCTGTCTCTCCCTCTGTGTCTCCCGCCTCTCCCCATATCACGCTTGCCATCACATTCATCTGCGTAGATGAGCCTTCATGGCAATCCAGCCCATGTGTGTGTGTGTGTGTGTGTGTGTATGTGCATGCCTATGATGATGTGAACACGCGATAATTGCATGTTTCCAGTGTGTGATGCATGTGTGCGTCTGTGAATGAGAGTCAGAGAGAGAGGGAGAATAAGCGTATTTCACATTGTGTGTGTCCGATCGTCTGGCAAAGCCACAGTACAGTGTATACGTGTGTGCGTGTGTGTGTGTGTGGGTGTGTGTGTGAGTGTGTGTGTGTGTGACGTGCATTTGTCAGATCCAGGCTGGGTGGTCTTTAGGGTCCTAGCAATGCCGGTACCAACCCCCGCTTCACACAATTTCTCATAATTCCCGACTCTCTGTCTCTCCAAATTCACTGCCGCCTTTATCATCAGCTAAAACAAATAGCCTCGCGCTCCCCCGACAGACAAAACACACACACACACACACACACACACACACACTGCAAAATCAGTCTTGTGAGGACCAACCAGTGACTGACATTATATTCACTTACCCTTCAACCCAAAGTACTTTAATTACTTTACCTCAGCTTTACTCTAACCCACAGACCTCATATTACTCAGGTGTGTTAGAGCGAAGACCAATCAAATCTCACTTTAGAAAACGTACATGCCTCCAAAATGTTGGCCTCACAAGGATAGAACTATATACAATAGCGCACACACACACACACACACACACACACACACACACACACAGACTGGTGGGAATCATTTCTGTGTGGAATCTTTCCTCATTCGCCGCCGGTGGAGCGGGCTGTTTGATTGGTTGCTGCAGTGATAGATGCCCGGCCAGGTTTCTGATTACTACAATCTTCGATCTCCAGGGCCCAACATAATCAGAATAAATGTCCCCGGCTGTAGCGGGAATAAAGGTGTGTGAAAGGGAGAAGGAGGGATAGCAGGAGAAACAGGTATAAGTGTGTGTACTGTGTCAGGCTGGTGTGAGTGTTTGAACGAGAGTGAGTGACAGATGGTGTGTTATCAGGAGCATCCCCCCCCCTCCCCCTTCACTTTTGTTTTGTTGTTTTACACAGTCAGGTGTTGCTGTTGTTGTCTATTGTTGAACCGCCTGTTGCTTTTAATCTTTTTGCCACTTTGAAGTCACAGCAGGTGGCTGTGTTCATGCTTGTACCGAGCGTGTGAAACATCAGATCGAGTGATCGGATGTTAAGTGAATCATTTATCATCGCTACATATATTCCATCAGTTTAGCATTCATTTTAGAAATGTGAGGACAATTTTGAATATACAAGTGTGGCTATTTGTTTTTCTCTTCTAGTCATATCTTGCGATACAAACTCACTTCAAACTCATTCATCATGAGCGGCGAGTTACCTTTGCGACCTACATGAACAGCGACGCATGGCGATGTTCAGGATATTGCTCTACCGTCAGTGTTTCGTCTCATTGAATGAGGCTGGTCGCGGTGACCTCACGTCCTTTCCCATTCTCGTAATATCTAAAATTTTCAAATATAAAATATTTTTTTAATTCGACACCAATGTCCGCCTGGACTCAAGTATGAACTGACTGGTGGTCAAAGGTCACTGCCACTTCCCAAAAACACATTTGTGGTCATAACTGAAGTATTGATATGCTAATTCTGACAATGTAACACAAACGTCTGATAGGATACAATGAAGAAGTGATGAGACGTGGACACAGAGTGCAACATGAGCGAACATACAACCCCGGGGGGGGGGGGGGGGGGGGGCGGTAATTGTAGTTCCGCATCACACGTATCATCATCACTACAAAGCTATTTTACAGCAATAGAAGCAGAGACAGGAGACGTCAGGTGTGTTAGCTCGACAAGCTGAAGCCTTACGCGACCATACATTCGAGGTTGGATGTACAGGACGTCACACGGCAATCTTTCCCCATCCACTAACTGTGGGAGAGTCATCTTCTGCATTTACACCTGTGAGAGAACATAGATACAGTCATTAGAAAGAAAGAAAACTGTCATGGTGTAAGCTGTGTTCTTCTATCCATGTGTTATGTAATGCCCTTAGATTCCCAGTGACAGTGATCTCTCACTTTTTAAGCAATGATGCTTGATGTGTTTGTGTGTGTGTGTGTCAAACACACACACACACACCAACACCTCTGACCCTCCTTTTTAGATTTCAATCAAGCCCTTAGCATGACAAAGATCAATATTTATAAAAATCAATCTTTATAAGCCTCGAATTGACTGTGGTGTCAACCGAAGCATGTTGAACGGGTCAAGATATTGGAGTGTCACCCTTAACGCGTCAGTATTTATGATGTAAGTGTGAATAATGGGTAGCAGGGGGCAGTGGTTAAAATTGTCGAGGTTGCAGTTTTAAAGCTCTAATTTTGATGCAGAACTACAGATTCTGTAAAAAAAAAAAAAAAAAACTCCTGTTTGTTGCCAGCAAACCCAGAACTAATAGCCTGCCGTACCTGTCAAGTGGCAACGCTGTGTCCGTTGTGCACGTGTAGATATTTGCGTGCATGTGCCTCTAAGTGCACCTGCATTCCGTGTATGGGTTTAATTAAGCAACACTTTGAATCAATATTGAAATCATCTTTATAAATGTGTTTCTCACCGAGACCTTTGGAAGCGACACGAGAAAGGCGGGGGGGGGGGGGGGGGGGCGGGGGGGGTTGTGAGGAATTGAGTACCAGTGAGTAGCAAAACCATAATGTAATATTGATTCATTCATTGATTCCTTTAGAGGAATTCTCTACTCCCTCTTAGAACCTCTCAGGAAAGAAATACTCTCTTCTTCCCCTCAAACAGCAGATTAACTGTCCAACAAGCCAACATCGCGTTGGTTACCAGCCATGAACAATTGAACCCCTGCCTCTTTAAAACTGGGGTGTCAAACTCATTTTCACTCATCACGGTCGCCCTCAAAGGGCCGGTTGTAAATGTAAGACGGTGTAAATGTAACTACTCCTCACATATTGGTAAATAACTGTCTCTGCATTTGATCATTGTGAAGCCCCCGTGCAATCAAGTGATGTTGCTCCATTCATACAAAGCAGGGGTTTCTAGCTCGCATAAGCTGTCCATCTTTCACGCTTCTTGATGTGGCGATGGCATGTTACCAGACTGTCAAAAGTCAACTATGAAAATGCATTTACAGGGTTTTTCTTCATGCATGTGCGCAAGTCAAAGAAACTATCGTGACGTTAGTGTGTGTTGCCATTTGTGTCACAGGATGTGCACAATTAGGAGCATGAAAGAGAGAAGAGGGTGTTTATGAGGACGTGTCAGGGTGTGTGTGTGTGTGTGTGTGTGTGTGTGTGTGTGAGCAGAGGAGAGAGTGTGCGAGAGAGGGGTAGAGTGTGCTTGTTTGACAGTGACTGTAATTGCTCTTCACCTCTACTTCCAAAGCTTTTAGCCCGGTCAGCACTCAGCCAATCAGAAGGCCCGCACAAAAGAGCCAGTTAGAGAGCAGAGGAGAGAGCCGAGGCAGGACCGTCTCTCAACTAACCGGATTACCTTCACACTGTCTCTGTCGCCCTGTGCTGGACGCTGTGATACAAAACCCAAATTAGCTAAACGAAGTGACGAAAAATGGTCACTTTCTATGATTCTGCTCCGCCGTCTCTCTCCCGGCATCCCGAACACTGATTTTCTCTTTCCCTCTGTTTTTTTAAGTATTCCTCTCACTCCCCCCCCCCCCCCCCCTCCTCTTCCTTTCACCGCACTCATTTCATTTGCATTGATAAGTATGTTTCTCAATTTGTGGAATAAAGAATAAGTGTCTGAAACTGCCTCCTGCTATCTCGACGCAGCTGTGAATAAGCCAGCTACAAAGCTGGAATAAATGTGTTTGCAATTACAGAGGAGAAAGAGAGAAAAAGAAGACGGAAAGCTTCAGCTGTCAGCGAGATATGTGTGCCGCCTCATTTCTTTTTTTCTCGCTCCCCCGAATTCAAAAAACGCTTCACTCTGTATCACTGTCAGGAAAAAAAAACTAAATTGCCAAAGCCGTTTACGTTACAATACTCGGTGATAAAGAATACACCTGTATCAAAATAATGACGTTTCTCCAGTGACCTTTCAGTCACTCCGCTGTGGTAGCAGATTTAATAAATAATTATTGATTAAAATCAAGATATGTAACGATTATAAATAATTCAATTATGACTTATAAACCCATAAATTAGTATAAAAGAATGATGGCACTCAGTTTATGCCATAAGACACCATTAGTCTAACTAACAGAATTTAATATAAGAATCAATTTTGAAAAAAATGAAATTTGATTTTATTCAATTAAATCTTAATCTCTGGGTTGCTTCGGAGTTCTTCTCGAGGTGTACAGGGACTTATTATTTCATATACACCCAAAATGAAATGATCAAGTTCTTCATGAATGGAATATTTATTAGACTAACTACATAAATACTAAACAGAAAATAAATGAATAAAACGATTCAAATAAACAAAATGAATGCAATGAATGAGGAATGTGATGAATAACGATGAACTACCACCAAATGAAAAGGATTACATGTGACCAGAATCAGTGACTCATACCATTGATTGATAAGAGTCACTGTTCAGCAGCTGAGAGTTTGAGAAGCATCTTTATATTAGTTCTAATTTAAATCTAAAGCTTATTTGTCACAGTTTAGGCTTTGCCCCTGTGTTCCTGTGTCTGTGTGTGTATGTTTCCCCTGATTGCACTCATCCTACTCACCTGCCCAGTCCACCCAGCTGCCTTCTATCTCCTAATCACCCCACACATATATATACTCCCCTGCTTTCCCTGTGCTGGTTGTGAGATCGTCCTTAATTCGTCCCCCTGTCTGCTCCATGTTCCAGCATTTGCTCATGGTTTGCCTTTTTGTCACTTTGCCTTTTTGTCACTTTGCCTTTTTGTTAGTTTTTGCTCGCTCCCGGTTGGAGTTGTTTTAAGTTCCTGTTTTTTGTCTGCTTGGTGCTCATTAAATAACCCAGCATTCTACTCAACCTCGTCTCCCGTGTCTGTCTGCACTTGAGTCTCCGATCTGCTCCTCGGACGTGACAGAACGATCTCACCATGCAAGACTCAGCAGACCAGTTTTGGGGAACCCGCTTGGCCAGGGGTGGGCCTCTGAGCGTACAGAAGGCTAACCGCGAGCTAAGCCGCCTTTCCACCCCTAAGAGGACCATGGCAGACTCTGCAGACCACTGGTTGGTGCACGTTGCACCACACCCGTCTGTCCAGTTTTGGGGAACCCACTTGGCCAGGGGAGGGCCCCTGAGCTTACAGAAGGCTAACCTCGAGCTAAGCTGCCTTTTCACTCCTAAGAGGCAGAGACGGAGGAAGGGTCAGACTCCCGTTCCCACTGGGCCGCAGCGATCCCCCGTTCCCGCTGGGCCGCAGCGTTCCCCCGTTCCCGCTGGGCCGCAGCGTTCCCCCTTTCCCGCTGGGCCGCAGCGATCCCCCTTTCCCGCTGGGCCGCAGCGATCCCCCTTTCCCGCTGGGCCGCAGCGATCCCCCGTTCCCGCTGGGCCGCAGCGATCCCCCGTTCCCGCTGGGCCGCAGCGATCCCCCGTTCCCGCTGGGCCGCAGCGTTCCCCCGTTCCCGCTGGGCCGCAGCGTTCCCCCTTTCCCGCTGGGCCGCAGCGTTCCCCCTTTCCCGCTGGGCCGCAGCATTCCCCCGTTCCCGTCTCCACTAGGCCGCAGCCGACTCCAGCTCCCCGTGTCCTGTCGGCGGTCCGGCCGACTCCAGCTCCCCGTGTCCTGTCGGCAGTCCGGCCGACTCCAGCTCCCCGTGTCCTGTCGGCGGTCCGGCCGACTCCAGCTCCCCGTGTCCTGTCGGCGGTCCGGCCGACTCCAGCTCCCCGTGTCCTGTCGGCGGTCCGGCCGACTCCAGCTCCCCGTGTCCTGTCGGCGGTCCGGCCGACTCCAGCTCCCCGTGTCCTGTCGGCGGTCCGGCCGACTCCAGCTCCCCGTGTCCTGTCGGCGGTCCGGCCGACTCCAGCTGTCTTCTCAGCGCCGCAGCAATCTCCGGTTCCTGCCGCTGCCGCCTCCGTGCCGCAGCGGCCATCGGTTCCTGAGCCCCAGCCTCCCCAGTCCGGCTCCCCTGAGCCCCAGCCTCCCCAGTCCGGCTCCCCTGAGCCCCAGCCTCCCCAGTCCGGCTCCCCTGAGCCCCAGTCTCCCCAGTCCGGCTCCCCTGAGCCCCAGTCTCCCCAGTCCGGCTCCCCTGAGCCCCAGTCTCCCCAGTCCGGCTCCCCTGAGCCCCAGTCTCCCCAGTCCGGCTCCCCTGAGCCCCAGTCTCCCCAGTCCGGCTCCCCTGAGCCCCAGTCTCCCCAGTCCGGCTCCCCTGAGCCCCAGTCTCCCCAGTCCGGCTCCCCTGAGCCCCGGCCCGAGCTGCAGTGTTCCCAGTCCGACCCACCCGAGATCCTGGGTCCAGAGCCCTTCTGCCCGTCGGGCCGTCCGCCTGAGCTCCTGGGCCCTGAGCAACTCCGCCAGTCAGGTCGCCCGCCTGAGCTCCTGGGCCCTGAGCAACTCCGCCAGTCAGGTCGCCCGCCTGAGCTCCTGGGTCCTGAGCAACTCCGCCAGTCAGGTCGCCCGCCTGAGCTCCTGGGCCCTGAGCAACTCCGCCAGTCAGGTCGCCCACCCGAGGTCCTGCGTCCGGATCCCTCCTTCCCGTCCGACCGTCCGACCGCCCTCCTGCCCGTCCCCCAGAGCCCTGTGGCAGGTTGGATCCGGCCGTCCCTCCTCCGGACCCCCTCCACCCACCCTATTCGGTGTTGAGCCGTCCCTCCTCCGGACCCCCTCCACCCACCCTATTCGATGTTGAGCCGTCCCTCCTCCGGACCCCCTCCGCCCGCCCTTTTTTGTGTTTTCTGGACTTTGGACGTCTAGTATCCGTCCCTTGAGGGGGGGGTACTGTCACAGTTTAGGCTTTGCCCCTGTGTTCCTGTGTCTGTGTGTGTATGTTTCCCCTGATTGCACTCATCCTACTCACCTGCCCAGTCCACCCAGCTGCCTTCTATCTCCTAATCACCCCACACATATATATACTCCCCTGCTTTCCCTGTGCTGGTTGTGAGATCGTCCTTAATTCGTCCCCCTGTCTGCTCCATGTTCCAGCATTTGCTCATGGTTTGCCTTTTTGTCACTTTGCCTTTTTGTCACTTTGCCTTTTTGTTAGTTTTTGCTCGCTCCCGGTTGGAGTTGTTTTAAGTTCCTGTTTTTTGTCTGCTTGGTGCTCATTAAATAACCCAGCATTCTACTCAACCTCGTCTCCCGTGTCTGTCTGCACTTGAGTCTCCGATCTGCTCCTCGGACGTGACATTATTGCTCTGTTGCATTCATATTTCTGTATATATAACTCATTTACATCTGTAAAGGGTGTTGTTTCAACCGACGGGTCTGATGGGCAAATGAAAGGTTGAGCTGCATACAGTGGTGTCTGGACATCTGCATCTTGTTGGATGATTGTAGTTCGTTGAATCGAACTCTTCCATCTCTCGCTGGATTCTGCTTTTTCTGATATCTTCGGAAACCTGGTCGTCTTCTTCGTTGAGGTTCGGCTTGAGCCGTTTTTTTCCTCGTCTCCATCTCTCTCAGCAGGATTCTGAATCCTCTTATCACCCTCCTTCGTCTTTTCTTTTACAGTCTCTTGCCCTCAATAGTCGCTGGAACACATCTTCAGCACGTCGGTGCCTCGCAGGTCGGAGAGCTGCGTGGCACATTAGACGGCACGGGATTGCCAGTGTCGACAGGTCAGGAACCCAATACCAGAGAAGAGGCGGAGCCGCTAGAACCACGAGGGAGAGATCTGCCGTTACAAATCATATCTGTAGTATTTTAGAAACAGGTGAAGGAAGACACTTCTTCAGGTTCTTGTTTCTCAGGTCGACTGGATGTCCTCTCAGCCAGTGGTGACGCATCTGTCTTGAGTATAGCCTATAACAGGTATACCCTAAATTAGACACTACCCCTACATTACGCTTTAATTAGAAACCATATGTAATGCTGTATTAGACCCAAAATATACTATACTTAGACATTCCATTCCATTATCCAAACCGCTTATCCTATTCAGGTTGGCGGGGCGCTGGAGCCGATCCCAGCTGACATTTGGGCGAAGGCAGGGTACACCCTGGACAGGTCGCCAGTTTATCGCAGGGCACATGTAGAGACAGACAAACATTCACGCTCACATTCACACCTACGGGCAATTTCGAGTCTCCAAATAACCTAAGCTGCATGTCTTTGGACTGTGGGAGGAAGCCGGAGAACCCGGAGGGAACCCACGCTGCCATACTTAGACATAATTATACCAAATTTTACTCTAATTAGAAACCAAACAGGAGATCTTATTGCACAATTAGACACATTTTAGATCATGTAGTTCAATTAGAAATCGAATACAATGCCTTATCAGATTCAAAATAGATTCACCCCCACATTCAATGCTACAATTATGGGCCTGTCGTTGCTTTAATTAGAAGCTATCAACAAGCTAACAACACATACGCTGTGCTCTACTTCTAGCTACAGTAAGGCAGAAGAGAGAGACGTAAATGAGTTCATATTTGTGCCAACGACAGCGCTATAAAGGTGACGATGTCAGTATGTCTGTCAGTCTACCATTTTGGTCCAGATGGAAGTATCATCGCAGCAACTATTGAATGGATGGAAGACAGTTTGTACAGACATTCATGTTCCCCAGAGGATGAATCCTATGATTTTGGTGATACTTTGACTTTGTCTCTACCGCCACGTGCAATTGTGATTTTAACTGAAATGTCTCTACAACTATTGGACGGATCACCATGAAATTGGATACAGTCATTGATGCTCTCTTCAGGATGAATTTAGCGCCGTCATCAGGTCACAATTAGCTGCATTAACAGTGGACGAAGTCATTGCAGTAGCCCTTTAGAAAACCCCCAAACCCCGAGCTAGTTTCTCTAAAATGTCTGAATACCTTATTCCCCCTGAAACTTAAGATCAGTTCCTGTGAATGACATTTTGCAACTCTAACTTTAAATAAAACCCAAATTATTGCTACTAACCAATGACGACAGTGTTGATTGTAAAAAGAACACCATAACTTTTTGACGTATACCTTTTTCTACTTTCCAGATATATCCTTTTGATAAAGTTGCTTCTGTAAAAGCTCATTTCCCCCTCGGTCTAACTGTTTCCTCCGTAGTATTACATTACCCATCAAACACCTCTACTCCTCCATCCACCTCTCTCTTTTCCTCTCTGGATCTTCACCTCAGCTTCTTCTTTTTCCCATCTCTGTGTCTCCCCTCCTCTCTCTATCCCTTATTTTTCTTTGTCTGCCTCCTTTCTGGTTTCTCTGTCTCTCTTTTTGCCACCTCCAACTCTCTACTGATTAACACAGAGAGGAGAGAAGGGAACAACAGTTGGTAGATTGGTGGGAAAGTTCAATTAAACTGTGGGCCTCTGGGCTTTTGTATTGGTGCGTATGTGTGTGCATGCCTTTGTGTTTATGCTCGTGCATGCCTTTGTGTGCGGCACAGTGTGTTTGCGTATGTGCGCGTATTGAAATGCGTGTGGGTGTGTGAGCATGCATTGCATCTCTGCTGGTGTGTGTTTCAGTCTCAGCTCTCTAGGATTAGTTTTTTCCTCCGTAATCAAGTGAGAGAGAAGCCCACAGGTAATTACAGCTGTGCTCCAAAAACAACAACTGGGCTTCTGCTTTCCTGTTGGGCTCCATTACAGTCAAATAAAGCCACAGCTCACTACGCTTCTAAAGGACACGCAAAGCCACAACGCTGTTTCTATCATCCCACAGCTTCAAATAGAAGGAAGAGCTGTAAAATAGTTAGTTAATTAGTCAGAATTTAGTGTATCTCGTGCAGGAAGGTTAAGATGCTTCCCATCAGTTTAACAGAAACAGCCTGATGTAACTTAATGAACATTTCTTGTGAGTTTTTAAATAGTTTTGTTCATGCATTTGTCTGTTTTATATAGATCTGTTTTCCTTATATTAGGCCGACAGATGTTCCAAAAATAAATCAAAGATCTGGATAATGTTGCTCAACAGCACAGGTGTCATTTGAATCTTAATGACCAATGTTGGCATGTCATGGTCCTACTGAAGCAGATAAGCAGAGTCCTGAAGTGTGAAACTCATGAACATCTAATGCTATTGAAAAATACTTCAATAGATTGAAAAAAAAGGTTCTCTGAGGGTTGAAGTCCCATGTTTTTTGGGGGGTTTTTTAAACCAATTTTCAATAAGAAACATTCTTTGTAAAAAATAAGACACTAACCGCCATTGTTTACAGTAACTGAAGTCCTCTTTCAGCTCAGACAATGCCTCTGGTAATAGAATTTAATGTGAGAAATGTACACAAATGTAAAACTCAAATTGATAATAGGCCAGAGTGAAGTTATTTTTTTAGTTTTAAACTACAGTGTTTGCACTGAAGAATATTTAAAGAATCTGAGATTCTGTCAGATTTCTGTATTCTTTTTATTTTTCACATTTTCTATACATTTGAACAATCAAAATGATGGATGCTGAGACTGAGAATGCACAGTGACTAACAGGGTTACAAGATTTCTGACAGAATTTGGCAGAAATTGTACCATAACTGTACATAGTACGGACTCAGGGTAGAGGTTGAAGGAAGTAGATTTGATGAAGGCAGATTTATTTTCATGGTTTTCCTGACATGACATTCTGATACCAAATGGATAATACCTTTCTACCGTGGCTTTCTTCTTTTACATATGTGTCAAATCTCACTAAACATTGTTGGTTATAAGTCAGGCATGAACTTGCAGTCCAATGTCTCCCCTCCACTTTCACTCAAAGCTTAAACAGACATCTTTGGAGTCACCCCATGGAGTACTTTAAAGAAACTATACTACCGACTGGGAGTGTTCACGAAGGTTTGAAATTACGTTTTTAAAAATGGATCTCAAACTTTAAATTACAAACCGGTTAGTTTGAATTATTGGAACTAGAATCAACAGTTCTTTTGAATTGTTATGAATTTGTAAAACAGCTTACCAAAGCACAAATAAACAAGCTTCTTATGACTGTATATTTTTGTATTTTGCTACAAGCTCTGGTTTAATTTACGCCATAACAGTCTAACGTGTCAACTCATACTGACACTAAGTTGTAGACATAACTGCACCTCCAGAAGCCTGATGAGCAAATCTTATCCTTTATGTCAAAACCTTTGTGTGTGTGTGTGTGTGTCTGTAATAACATCTGTATCTTTACGTCATCCAGCAGCCCATGCTTTTTCTGTCCTCCAAAGACTTTAATAAGCTTACGTGTTGTCAGTAATTAGCTGCTAATATGTGATGAAAGAAGAGCTGCTAATACCTCATTTTCCAAATGTGCCGGCTCTAGCATGCAGGATTAGTAAAACCAATCGATGGATGTGGGAGGGGAGAAGGGTCAGGGATGCCTGGGCTGATGTTTTCTCAAAGATAGCCCTTCTCAGAGAGGAGAATGAATGCAGACGCACCATTAGTCGTGCATTTAGCCCTTCTGATTGTGATCCCACAGCTGCCAAACCACTGAACGTATACCTTCTTTCAGAGTACCAATTATGTTGTATCCCATAAGTGATCGAAAGGGCCTCACTGCTCAATGCAGCATTTCTGATTTGGTAAACTTTTAGTTATTGCACTGCACACACACCCGAGGCTGCCTTGTAATTCATGACCAAAGTTGCTTCCAAACATTTGGCCATTTACCAGCTTCACAGAAAAAGAAGGAAACAGTAATTGCCTTGGTCATGGGCTCGTCAAGTGGAGTTTGTTGATACAAACAACGTTGTTTACTCATTCACCCATTTACTGTACACGCTGAACTACAGTTCACTGTCCACAAAAAGATGATGCATCATTTATATAATCAGTGTCTTCACGACAGACGTAACTATCTTTGTCTTTTTGCTTTCCCCTCCACAGCGAGGCCATGCGGCTACAAAACGCAGCGCCTGGAGCTGCATTCACTGTCTTGTTCAAGGATGCTTCAAAAAGGACGTATGCCTGCTGTCATGGCGGCATGAACCCAGGTGCTCCAGTTGAAGGTCAGCCCACTTAATCACTTCCTCCACTGTAAATCCCTATCAGGTCCGGATTAGGATTGGAGAGCCGACCGGCAGGCGAGGAAGCTCACAGCAGAGACGTACGAGGAAGGGCAAGGTTCTCTGTTGAATAGCGGTGAGATTATGGATTTATAACAGGGAATGATTTCCTTCAAGTAAATATACAGATGTGTTGATTGTTCAAATTTGGATTTTTTTTTTTACAAATTTCAAATGTTGGTTAAGAGATTTCACTTTTAGAATCGTATTACCTTGTTGGACTTACGATCTGATGCAGCAGAACCAGCGATATTATCTTTTTCATTCCACGATCTAGCGCCTGCATTACCCACAGTGCAACTTGACAGCAGACTGTTCAGTTGGAGATTTGGTGTGTGTTGTGCTATAAATGATGTGGCCTTGAGCTTCAGTCCTCCAGCAGAGATAAGGAGCTGGTTAGAGGTCTTTCTAACTGAACCCCCTGTGATTCTGGACAAACATATAATCTTCAGCAAAGCGACACTTGAGGCAATTTATCAAACGTTGTGCTGTTCCCACTTGAGCCGTAAAAAGACTTATAACAGTAAAGACGTTTTTCACATATGCGGTTGTACACAAGACCTGTAAACAGACGCTGATGAGTAGAATTGGTGGAGCTTCACTTTAACGCACATGGTCTGCCTCAGCGCTTGCGAGCTTTCACACCATATGTAACTACACTCATACCTATAGATCGTGCAGGACGCTCTATAAGTATGGGAGATTAAAAGTGACGAATAAAAATAAAACAAAACAAATAATAAAAAAGAAATACAAAACACATGCTTTCATGTAATTCCTGTTTGCACAGCTTCCTGTACTGCTGACAGCGCTGATAAGCTCCGCCCACAATTCCGTCTCTAAGCTGTGATTGGACAGTTGCTTGTCTTTCTCTTTGGCATCTCCGAAAAGAAAAAGCTCTCTTGCACCACCTCATGAAAACTAATGACGCACCTTTGCTTTCAGTATTGGCAAGTTTATGCTGCTCTAATTTGGTTTGACTGATTATTACTTGTTTTATTGTGGATTTCTGTGAAGACAAACAGAAATCACTTGAAGGGTGAAGTCCTTTCTGTAGCAGAAATAGCCCACTGAGTCCTGGTCTGGGTATATTCATTTATTCTAACATGTCAGAAGTTTAATTAGCCCTTTTGGTGTTTTTTTTCTCACCTGTGCATATTGGATTTCTTTGTTACTGTGAGTTCTACAGTACTATGTTCGTTACTGTGGTTTTTTACAGTACTATGTTCGTTACTGTGTTTTTTTACAGTACTATGTTCGTTACTGTGTTTTTTTACAGTACTATGTTCGTTACTGTGGTTTTTTACAGTACTATGTTCGTTACTGTGTTTTTTTACAGTACTATGTTCGTTACTGTGTTGTTTACAGTACTCTGTTCGTTGCTGTGGTTTTTTACAGTACTATGTTTGTTACTGTGTTTTTTTACAATAGATTGTCAGTTACTGTGAGTTCTACAGTACTATGTTCGTTACTGTGGTTTTTTTACAGTACTCTGTTCGTTGCTGTGATTTTCTACAGTAGATTGTTAGTTACTGTGAGTTCTAGAGTACTCTGTTCGTTACTGTGATTTTCTACAGTACTCTGTTCGTTACTGTGTTTTTCTACAGTAGATTGCTAGTTACTGTGATTTTTTACAGTACTCTGTTCGTTACTGTGTTTTTCTACAGTAGATTGTTAGTTACTGTGATTTTTTACAGTAGATTGTTCGTTACTGTGAGTTCTACATTAGGCTACTTTGTCGGGTACTGTGATTTTCTACAGTACCTTTTTGGTTACTGTGTTTTTAAACAGTAAACGAGTTATTACTGTGATTTTCACAGTAAAGCTTTGACTACAGTAATATTTGGTAGAATTCACAGTATTTTACTGGGAAATAGTATACAGTAAGTTACTGCTCACAAACACAGTAAATTACTGTGGATTTCACAGCCGTTTACAGTGCAGTTAATGGCCAAGAAATCCTGTTTTTAGTGCATGTAAACACACTGTCTACAGGACATGAACGAATAATTGATACCTTTTCACGAAGCTGTTTCACTTGACGTAACCACAGAGACAATAGAGAGACATGTACTTTGTACTTAACATATTGGTCACTTCAACAGTAATAGAGCATACGCTCTCATTTAAACCTCAACGCTAATTAGCTAATCCAATACTTCAAAAGAAGCTAGTAGAGTGTGTGTGTGTGTGTGTGTGTGTGTGTGTGTGTGTGTGTGTGTGTGTGTGTGTGTGTGTGTGTGTGTGTGTGTGTGTGTGTGTGTGTTTAGATCTGAGCTTCTGGCTTGCCCCTATTGACAGAAAAAACAGAGTGTGCTCTTTCAAGTTGATTGCAACTTTTATTGATATCGACTAATGAGGTGAAATATAGACGGTAACACAGCGAGAGTCTGTGCAAATTGGGAGGTCAGGTTGTACAAAATATGCCACTGATTCCTCTGACCATTATTCATCAGAACTTTGTCAAAACAGTGCAACAATTTGAGAAAAAGCAATTCAGTCTGTTCCATATACTGCATTTAATAAATACATATATCCGTTGTAAAAGTTGTTGAAATAGACGTTTTGACTTTAAGGCTTTTTATTATTTTCAATTTTAGTATGACTTCAGATTATTTTTGGTACAATATGAGATAAATTGATACTTTCAAACTTTTAATTCACATGCAGCCATTGAAACCCCTGTTAGTATCCCAGTTAATGGCCAAGAAATCCTGTTTTTAGTGCATGTAAACACACTGTCTACAGGATATGAACGAATAATTGATACCTTTTCACGAAGCTGTTTTACTTGACGTAACCACAGAGACAATAGAGAGACATGTACTTTGTACTTAACATATTGGTCACTTCAACAGTAATAGAGCATACGCTCTCATTTAAACCTCTACGCTAATTAGCTAATGCAATACTTCAAAAGAAGCTAGTAGTGTGTGTGTGTGTGTGTGTGTGTGTGTGTGTGTGTGTGTGTGTGTGTGTACGTTATGCCTGCTCATAACCTTGTTAGCTCCTGTAGTCAAACCAGTGGACCACTTTGATTTATGAGGAGTGTTGTGTAAAATAATGGCATGGTTCTAAAATTAGGATAAGGGTTAGGAAGTGCTGCTCTTTCTTTCCTTATTACACAAGGAAACGGGAGCAGGCCACTGCCTTAAGCATTTATTTAGACCCTTTCCTGTAAATACTGAAGATTTGTTTCCCAAGGCCCTGAACTTGCAGGCTCTTTTTCCTCTTTACTAATGTTTTTCTTGTAGCTGTAGTTATTGTAGCTTATTCTACAGTTATCTTTTTCATTATACTGTACATTATTTACAGTAAATCATTCTAAGTCAGTGTGTTCCAAACTATCCCAACACCCTCAGACAACCACAGTTGTCTCTGAACTAACAGCCCATTACTGCCATGTTGTTCCGCTCAGCCCGCTTGCAGTCCATTCTGTGGGAGGCAGCCGGGGCCACTGCAGCCGGTGACCTAGCAGGAGCACATGGGCTGCAAAGCTGCAGGATCGGAAGCAGAGATCAGCAGTCGTGTCTTGTGGCTCGGAAAGGCTGCGGTTGGCGATCGGGCACCAAGCTTCTTGGCTCAGCCGATGCCTGAGGCTGCCACCGCGGGACGTTCTGAATAGCTCACAGTTGGGGGAGTTGATGCAAATTGAAGACAGAAGCGCCTCATGCTGCGTCAGTGAAGGTTAACCATCAGGCTGCTCCGAGGGGGGGGGGGGGGTGGGGGGGGTCAAGGCATCTGGGTGTTCAGGGAGTTTGGAGCATCACACGTGTCTCCGAGGATTCGGTAAAAACGCTTCCAAATGCCGATGTACATTTGAGCCACAAGGTTATCACATTGACCAGGCATGAGACACACACCTTGATCCCACCACAGGGGGGGATTGTCTGCTCTGCAGGGAGGCACAAAGGACGCAACCTTTCACCTCAGACTGCGGGAGGTGACAAGGCTCGCAGGAGACCTGTATGTAACAATACACAATCATTATTTTTATTTCAGAATATGGTCTTATATGGACTGGTTATGTGTGTGTGAGGTTTTAAAAGTGTAACTTCAACTTGTAGTGTATTATATCTGCTTATAACCTAATTTAATTTGTGAGGTAACTTAAGATGACATTATATTGCATTATAACATTGATTATAAGTATTATAAAAGTCTATAATATACAGTATAACAACTATGGTAATTATAATACACTGTGATACTTACTTGAAAATGACTGAGTAACAATTATGAAGTATTTTGATACGTGACCTTATAAATAATCAGATGTGTTCTGATGATCGTTATAAAGCATTTAGAATATGTACGACAGCTTATAACGCATTTTAAGTGTCTTCATAATACATTACAGATATGGGCGTCATAGAAAGTGTTAACAAACGCGTTATTTCATTATTCACCCTCGAGCCTCTCTCACTACCAAACTATTGTTGCACAGAAAGAAAAACATGATTCCTTAACCAAATGTCTTCCCTGCGTCGACACTTTAGTTCAGCAACAGTTCAGGAGGAAAAAAAACTGGGACGTCTGGAAAAGCTCCTCGTTGCTTGTAAAGCCTGAAGTGAAGCCAAAGTCACTTTCTGATGGTGTCTGTTTTTTTTTTTTGAGACTTCATCTTCTATTAAGCAGTCTCACTTGGATTGACACGCTCAAATTTAAATCATTACAAGTTGATAGGGATGTATAATAAGCTCCACCTCAGCGGTGTGACCTCGCCGATGACTCCCGCATATATAAGAGCTGGTAGAATCACTTCTCACTCGCTCTCACACAAAGACAATGTCTCACATTAGTTCACTTGCTTTCAATATAACCCCATGCTACTCCATCCAAAGCACTGTCTGGCATCTGTGTCTGCTAATAGGGTCATTAATATTCATATCTTCACGCAGATGAGATGAGAAATACACCGGCGAGCACCCGTTCACACACGCAGGAGAAAGTACGCACACACACACACCATGAAGAGAAATCAGTTGGCTGCTCAAATATAATTACTTGACTGCTGGCTGCCATTTAGGATGATGCCTAGATAGATAATTGTTGTCTATCTTGTTCTCCATCTTTCTGTCCTTTCTCTGGATTTCTCTTGATTTGTGTTTGCCCCGTCACCGGATGTGTTCTCCCACCCGCTCTCTTCTTTTTTTTTTTCTCCACCATCTGTCTTCTCTGCTTGGCAGATCCAACGATGCTGATTTTATTCAATTTCGCAAGTGTTTTATTGATATCATTTTCAAAATGAACTGAATTGCAAAAGGAATGTATGTCGCCACTGTAACACTGTAGCTTTCCAGCTATGAAGCCACAATGAAGGCAACGAGAGACGGAAACATGCGGGGTTTTATTTTCACTCAAGCTTTATGTACATACTCTATGTACATAAATTCCATCTGGTGCAATTTAACAGCATTGGCAGCTTTATATTGTTAGAGTGCGTGACTCTGGCAACCTCCAGACCCCCTCAGTGGCAGTGTTTTACATGAGGTGTCACAAGAGGCGTTTATTGTTGAGGCTGGCAGGCCATTCTTGACCTTGCAGTCTACGTAAAACAATCTCACCACAAGGACTATAATGTTGCAGCTCTGGGGATTTATATTGCATCCCCCAAAAAAAAAAGAAAGTTGAACCTCGCTTAATTGGTAGATGACTTTGTAACATGAACAATGTTTTTTTTGGACTGTGAACATCTTTCCAGAGTTGTTGAATCCTATCTCATAGCGTTTGTGTTTTGATTCCTGGATCACATGAAGCTCTGCTTTTCCTTCCATTACGTTCTGGTTTATAACCAAATCAAATACTTGGTTAAAAAGTATTTAAATTGAGAAATAAATTGTAATATCCCTTAAAATGAATGTTTTGACACATTCAGATTATCATTTCTTTCATCTTCTTAGCCTGTGCCGTACCTCCTGTCTGATGAATTAAGGCTCAAAGAGATACAAAAAGATGTTTCATAGTATTCTTTTTGAGGCATCGTTTCTTGTCCCAATTTGCCAAATGAATATCTAATTGTTAAAAGCTTCTGTAGTTTAGTTACAGTACTTCTACACAGAACAAAGTTAAACATTAATTTAAAGTGATGCCACCCACTTATTTCATTCTGTGTCCAGGGAAATTAAATTCTGTGTTATTCAGGCATGACGTGAGCCCCACAGTTTGAACAAGTGACTGGAATAAGTCCATGATACAGTGAGCTTGCATTAGAATATCGGATGGTTAAATGTTTCGTTGTTCATTTAATACATTGAGAAGTATAAATATATCTTCAGTATATTGATGTGAAGTGGGTACATTACATTTTGCACGTTGAGGATGACAGATGGCCCTTTTGCTTTAGCAGACAAGAAGGTACGTGGCTCTAAATGATAAGATGAAGCCTTGCTCTTTTTGGCTGTGTCTCCCAGTCCTTATCACACACACTGAGAGCCGTCCAGCATGTGTGTTTGTGCTGCCTTCACACAAAACATCACCGTCTCAGGCATTAACATACTCAAACACTTTTAAACATGCGCATACTGTTTGTTAAGTGCAATGCAAACTCTCCTGAAAGACACGTTTCAAACAGATCTCATCTCTTGGCTCTTTGGATGAACATTTACAGGCATGTTTGTATACGTGCGGAGGTAAAAACTAGAGCCGAATTGTTGTTCTGTGTAAAAAGGGACAGCCCCTTGTCTTACAAGTCACGCCGCCATGCTATCTTAAATCACACACACCGGGGCAAGCAACCGGGATAATGGCGGCTCTTCTTTATGGTGGAATCGCTGTGTTAAAGGGCATTATATGAGAGAGAGAGAAAGAGAGAGAGAGAGAGAGAGATTGTCCCTTGTCTAAACACGGTGTCTGTTTACCTTAGAAGATTGGAGACCCCTGTTTGTCCTGGTAATCACGTCGCTGTTGTGTGTGTGTGTGTGTGTGTGTGTGTGTCAGCGGGGTTGTTGAACATCGGACATCAAGGGAAAGACTGGCTGCCTACTCAAAATGTTTCGCACCCACATTGCTGTCAAAATGACTGTTTGCATGACAACGAATTGAACGAATTATTAAGTATTAAAAGTGGGAGACATCTTGAGCCTTGTCCTTGGTAAATATTGACGTATCAGCAGACAGTTGGCCAGTGTTTTTGAAACTATAACTGGTTGAATTGCTTTCATCCCCAAAACGGATTTACAGTAAATGAAATGCTTCGAGTATTCCACGATCCACCAAAACAATAAGGGGTTTCATGTTTCGACTAATGCTCCATTTAGTGGCTCCCAGATTTGATGGTTGTTCAAATACCTGGAGGGTTGAATGCAGAACTCACAGGGTGGATCAAATCTACATTTCCAGACGGATGTCTGATGTCTGCCCTCAGCTGACTAACTCCGAAAAAAAATCTCTATTTTTCACACAGTCCCAATGAATGATTTAGATCTGTTGCAGCACAGTATTAACTCCATTAGTCATTTAGTCGTTGTGGATTCGTGTCAGATGAAAGAACAATAACACGATCTTTAGAATATTTTTCGCTGGAAAGCAAAAGTGCAGGAGGTGATGTGGCTGCACAAGTCTATGGCAGGTGTGATCTATCAGTGACCCTGTGTGTGTGTGTGTGTGTGTGTGTGTGTGTGTGTGTGTGTGTGTGTGTGTGTGTGTGTACATCCCCATGAAATGAGTGACCACACTCATAAAACACATCACCATGGCCTTCTTGAGTTTACAATCAGGACAAATAAGTGTCCTGATTAATCCGTTGACTTGAATCCAATCAGCTCAGTGAATTTAATGTGACTTAAAGGTCCTTGGTGATATTCCGTCGGTGTTAATACAATACAGGAGACCTGAGCTCATACACAGACATGACGATACTCTTAAAGTCTAGTAAAAGCCTTTTAAGGCTGGGTGTTTATTTCACTGGCTTAACTCCGGGGATCCATGATAGTCTGGATGTCAAGACCTCCAAATTGGCTTTTAGGACCAAGAGTGAGGAAGAGAGACGAGCAGAGAGCACTGAAGTGTTTCCTGTGGGTGGTGGATGTAAGAACTGTGTGTAGACAGAGATGGAGAAAAACAGCGTTTTAAAGGGTTTTTTAAAGAGAGGGAATAAGATACAAAGAAAGAAAAAGTGAGAAAGAAATAGAGTTGAAGTATTTCCTCAGGGGTGAGAGCTGTCTTTTAGACGGGCGTTTGAAGATTGTGAATCCATTCTCTATGGATATTTATCATTTCCCTGTGGACGTGCAATCCCAACCAGCTGCAATTTATCAAGGTAGACATACAGGGAGGAAGAGGGCGTGGCTGCAGGGCAGAGAGAGAGAGAGAGGAAACAGGGGACGAGATAAGCGCTGTTTGGATAGAAACACTTTTGAGGACAGCGTATAAGAAATTGTTCACACAGGACATCTGCAATATTAATGGATGATTTGCATGAGATAGGAGCTCTCTGTAATTACTGTCACAAATTGCAGAGACGGGAGCCTCGACTGCACCAATTCCATCACACCGAAAAATGTAAGAAGCATCGTACAGCACATGGATTCAGTGAATAGAAATGACTTGCTTGAACATTAAGAATACAGCTGCAAGAGAGGTTTCACATCATTCGACGACTCAAGGTGAAAGTGTTGAGTTGGTCTGGTGATGGTTCGACAAGACTTATGGTTTATCGTGAGGATTTTGTTGATACTAATACTCTTTAAGCCCCAGCTCCACCGAAAGCCGGATATACTACTGATGTCCCCGGATCACCCCGGATAAAAAGAGGTGAGATCCGCGGTGATCCGGGGTTATCCGGGAAGGAAATCGTCCCGGATGAAAACACATTTGACATGTTTCCCGGTTCTACTACGGTTCTACTACGGTCCTACTACGGTTCCGCCACGGATCGCCCCTGTTCAAGCCTGGTTTATCCCGGATGGCCACGGTTTGACCACGGTTCAACTACGGATACGCCTCGGACGCGTCACGGATGTGTCACGGATGCGTCACGGATGCGTCACGGATGCGTCCCGGATGAAGCGTCCCATCCGTGGTACAACCGTGACGATCCGTGATCATCCGTAGTACATCCAGGGTGTCAACTAGCTCCCGTTTCATCCCGGATTAACACGGTTATACCACGGTTACGCTACGGTTAATCCCGGTCCTACTACGGTTACGCTACGGTTCATCCCGGTCCTACTACGTTTCTTCCCGGATGCGCTACGATCAACGCCGGCCCCCTCTCCATTCCCGGATGTCCCCGGATCACCCCGGATGTAAGTTGTACGTCCGACGAGCCGCTCGTCTTCCCGGATATGCCACGGATGGCCGCGGATGGCCGCGGATAGCCACGGTTCACCACGGATGGCCACGGTTTTACTACGGTTCATCACGGAACGTCCCGGACTGACTACGGTTTCACTACGGTTCCACTCCCGGATGACCCCGGATCTGATCCGTAGTGTATCCGGGGACATCCGTAGTATATCCGGCTTTCGGTGGAACTGGGGCTTTAACGTTGACCATCACAGTGTAAAATTAAGTTTTACTGACGATCGTTATCCGCCGATATTTATAAAAATATGTGAACAGGACATCGACATTTAAATTGATGCGTTCAGGCTCTGTTCGGTGAAAATGAGTATTGAGCGAAGGTAAATTAAAACGTAATCATGATGTGTTGAAATGTAATCTCGTCAAACGTAGTGTTGATAAGAAATTTGAATAAATTGATGAGTTGTTTGAAGGAGATGTTTTCACATTAATATAAAATAGATATTAGAGATGAAGTATGAGCTGTTTAACTTCCTCACACTAGCTCTAAGCAGCTTGTGATGCATCATTAAAACTACTAATGACAAGTAAAAAGATAACATTTAGAATTTCTGATGGATTACAGACTTCAGAGTGGTTGAAATTATTTTTTTGGGACGGTGGCAAACAAATAAATAGTCTGGGGCCTTGTAGATCAGCTGCAATAATCAAACAATAAAGGGATCTGTATCTGCCAGCAGCACAAAAGTTCACAAGCATTTGCCATATTGTGAGATATGTGGTAAACTGAGCTTAACAGACAGCTGTTGTTTGAGCTTGTTTGTAACAACTCACTTTCAGCCGAGCTAGCACGCTGTGTTTGTGTACACATAGAGGCGGAGGATGAGAGACTGAAATAGGTTTCGCTTTTGTGTATGTTTGTGGTGGTTTAACAGCTGTATTGATAAAGAATTGTCTTTTTACTCGCAAATGTTGTATTACAGGAACAATCGTAGTCGTAGTAATCGATCACTTCACCTGGTTCACATCACTGGTCTGCATTGTGTTAATTGATAAGCTTATACAAAAATGTTTAAAAGTACATATAAAAGAACCAATTTCATCTTTAACAATTCAGCAACGGGGCTCGTTTAAGACCAGGTAGTCCCCACCCATCCCTACTTTCAACAGAGGGCTCAACCCTGGTTCAGAGGTCGAGATGTTTCCCTGTTTCAAGTGATCGGCTGGTGTCATTAGAGGGAACATCAGGGACTCAAACCCAAAGGATTCATCATCAGAGGACAAGGATGTCTGTATAGAGTTTAATGGCAATCCATCAGATAGTAGTTGAGATCAATTAATCTGGACCACACACTTTCATATTTTTAAAACAGACTGTGGGACTTTTTAGGATCAAGTCAGTTGTTTTAAAGGCCGGTCATTATCTACTGGAACAGAAGGAAAGAAAAAGAGCAGAAAAGACGGATGGGGTACACCTATACATGAGGAAAGTAAAAATGGTTACATGAGGACACACAAGATGAATATCAGGCCTTTCTTTTCTCATACCTGAAGAGACTGGGTTGTATGGAAGCCCATTCCCGCCTTTTGGTGCATCCATCTGTAACCATAACACTGACCAGATTTTTCCAGTTGCTATAGAAAGTCGAAATTATGAGATACTTTAACACAACAGTCATAGAAGCAGCTATGACATATGAATGGATTGTGAGTACATTGAAGACTTCTTTAAAACGTGGCTTTACAACACATGAAATACAGATGATGTTTCACATGGATTGTACTGAGCAAACGCACCCTTGAATAGAATGTTAAGCAAGAAGCAGCTCTGGAGTATAAAGAATGAAACCAATGTGGCTGAGGTGGCGACCAATAAACAGCAACTGGAAACATCTTTTTTTTTTTTTCTTTTTTGCTGACAGAGAAAAAGTAAAAAAATATATATATATATATATATTTTTTTTTTTTTTTTGTGAATTAATTATTATAATTTTTTTTTTTTGTGAATTCATTTTTTTTCTTTTTTGTGAATTAATTATTATTATTTTTTTTGGTGATCTTATTTCATTTTTTTTTGCTGGCGTGAATGGGCTTCCATAGTTTATTGGTCGCCACCTCAGCCACATTGGTTTCATTCTTTATACTCCAGAGCTTCAAGGGTGCGTTTGCTCAGTACAATCCATGTGAAACATCATCTGTATTTCATGTGTTGTAAAGCCACGTTTTAAAGAAGTCTTCAATGTACTCACAATCCATTCATATGTCAAATGTAGAGTAACCTATGAAGAGCTGCTTCTATGACTGTTGTGTTAAAGTATCTCATAATTTCGACTTTCTATAGCAACTGGAAAAATCTGGTCAGTGTTATGGTTACAGATGGATGCACCAAAAGTTTTTTTTTTTTTTTTTTGTGAATTACATTACATTTTTTTTTTTTTTTTTTTAAGTTACTATTTCTTTTTTTGTGATCTTATTTTTTTTTTTTTTTTTTTTTGTAATTTCATTTTTTTTTTGCTGGCAGGAATGGGCTTCCATAGGGTTGGGATTGATAGTCAGCAAATATTATTTGGCAGTGGGAAGGCTTTAAAGATTAAATCTTACTCAACTTAATTGAATTGCGACCACAATCATATCAAGCATGCTTTAGATGTATTACCCGCAACCTGGCGCTTCCTGAACAAGTCCTGAAATGTGTGGAGGGTGGAGAATGTGGGCATACTTGGGTATCTCAGGAACCAGCCTGTGAGAATGAGAGAGAGAGAGAGAGAGAGAGAGAAGCAGTGAGGAGGATATCGCCAGTGTGTTTACAGCTGAGAGACAAACAAAAATACAGGATTCTTTGGAAGGATTTGTGTAGTTTCTCAGCAGCCTTTGGCAGAAGAAGAAGGAAACAAGAAATGCTTGATAGAAAACCGGCAGGTCGTTTGGGGTAGAATGTTAAAAAACTCTAAATGTGTTGTTTGATGCTTCACTTTCCAGCTGCAAACCTTTGGAGGTTTGTGACCTCTTTTTTAAATGAAGAGAAAGAGTTTTATTTCAAAATGAGACATCACACTGTACATCCATAGACCTTCACTGACAAGTTCTGTCCTGCAGACAGAATTCATTCACTCGAGAAAATTGATAAAAGTTTAACTGAGCCAGTAAATTACAGTCAGTGGTGTAGCGATGTCATATTGGTATGCCGAGGCTTCCCACAGCTTGCTTGTTGACGGAGCTTGAAATCTCCAATCTACCTGCTGAGACAACAGTGGTCTGAGTGGCATTGATCAACACTGCAACCGCTGGTGTAACATTGTCAATTAATGGTATCGCCGTCTCGACATTGTAGCCAGAACGTTTGGAGAAGTTTAGTAATGAGCCATGGTGTATTTGCTTATTTGAGTTCCCGTGTGTGGTTAGTAGCTCCTGTTTGAACTTCATCCAGCCAGGTGCTGCATTGGCCAATCAAATACAAGCAAGTGCACATTCCTAGTTACATGAACAACATACTTACAATTGTCATGACAAAATATCTAATGATTGTTACCCTGACATCTCTCCAAAAGTTTTTAAATAATGTCTCCTAGTTTTATCAATCTATAAGGTAGTGCAGTGTTTCTTTGCCTTCAAATAAGCCTTTCACAGTGATAAGTCACCTTTCTAAGTGGTGAGAAAGCCAAGACAGAGACTGTTTCACTTCAGACGCTTGAGGGAATTCTGTGAATCCCCTCCGATACTGAGGAATTTCTATTTGTGCACCATCAAGAGCGTCCTGGCCGGTAACATCACTGCCTTTTACTGAAACGGCACCAAACAGGACTACACGCCCCTGCAAAGAGGGGTTTGTTCGGCTGAACATACATAGTGTGCTCTACCCTGCCGAGGTAATATTTACCCTAAAATGAATTGATTGCTTTGATGGATTGATACATTATTCAAACAGGACCTTCATATCATATTTCAATGTCCCATCGGCCCTGATTTGTATCACTGCTTATTCTGAGGTGTGGATATGGTAAGCTCCTACGCCTGGTCCCTGTGCATGCACACCCACTCGGCTAACAGTGCAGCGGCATGCTCAGATATGTTGACATTGTTTACCTGTCTGTTGGGAAAAGTTGTCCAACCTTCAATTGGCTATGATCTAATCTGTCGGTCCCCCTCCTCCCCATGTTTTCTTTCTTTCTCAATTCGTTTTCCACAATTTTGTCGCTCTCTCACAATCTCGCCTCTCTCCATCTGTTGCTCTCTCTTATTCCCTCCTCTTCCTCCATCTGTCTCAGAGGAGGTTTCACTAGCAGGGTACTTGACAGGAGAGAAGAGTGCAGGGAGAGTGGCCTTTTTTCTAGCAAGTCAGCTAGTCATCCAAGGCTAATTAAATGTTGCTTCTGAGTACTCAAGTCTCTCTCTCTCTTTCTCTCTCCTGTCTCTTGCCGTCTCTCTCGCTCTGTGGCTGCTTTTCCTGAACTGAATTAGCACTCTTCCCTCCTTCTCTCACCCAGCTCCTCCTGTCCCCCTTTTTCCCAGTCACTGCCTCGGGCTCCTTACACTCAAATTAACCTTTCACTATAAAAATCACACAGGGGAGCAGTAGCCAGGTAGGTGTGTGTGTGTGTGTGTGTGTGTGTGTGTGTGTGTGTGTGTGTGTGTGTGTGTGTGTGTGTGTGTGTGTGTGTGTGTGTGTGGTTGTATGAAATTAAGAAACGATAGGGAGAGAGGATGGGAATGTGTGTGCGTGTGTGTGTGTGTGTAAGTGTGAGTGAGAGACTGAGTATACAGGGTCAACCTCAGCCCCTGTCCATGTAATTGTGAATTAGAGTCTTAAATGAGCTCTACTTCCCCAAGCTAATCAAGAGAGCGTGAGGTGGAAAAGGTAAGTGAAAAAGGAAAGCAGCTAGAAAGAAGGAGGGTTTATAGGAATAAAAATAGGGGGGATGGAGATGAGGAATCAGGAAAAAATGATGTGTTCCAACGAATACGTGTGGCAGTGTTGATTGGTGGGAAGTCAGTGAGGGATTATGTCCTTGTCACCGCACAAGTGACTCGTGCTGGTTGGTCAAATAGCTGCACTAGGTAGGATCTTTGGGTAATAACGTGAACCTAAAATGCACTACGGTCTCCCAGTGTGGCTCCTCTCTGGAAAGAGACAGGAAGCTTCGTTTACACCATGTGTAGCACACTGCTGTTTACCACCTCCCCCATGCCGGCAGTGGGTTTAGTTGTGTGTTGTGTGTTGTGTTTAGTTATCTTGACTGACTGCAGGAAAGTCCCGTGTTTGTTTGAACCCATCCACCACCCCTTATGCCTCGTGTGGACTATCTTGCACTCTATACTATGTCGGTTGGTTTTACGTTGGAGTTAGTTGAAAGCTCGGTGCATCGCATGAAGACGCTAAGAAGTGCTTTAATGCAACGGTGTCAGAAGTGAACAGTGCTGTATTTGAAGTATTGGTAGTGAGAACGGGTTGAGTTTTCATGTAGACCACTTCCAGTCCTGACACCAGTGCATTTGAATACGGTCCTCTGGTAACTACAGTAGTCAAAGTACGCCTTTCACTTGTTCTCTGACAACCTCACTCCCTTCCTGTACCACCTCAAATCTCTCGAAGGAAGCCAAGGCCCACTCACTAGCCCCAGACAATTAATAGAATCCTGTACATCCATCCGACTGTTGAAATTTTCAACATGCGGTGACTCTGTGGTTGCATTTGGTAGGGAGAGCCAAGCAAGCTTGCCTCCAGGGCTGGAAATTAAGCTTTCCCACTTATAAATGTTACATGGTACTGACAGGCTGTGTCCAACAGGCTGAACACCACACTGTCAGCCTGTTGGACACAGCAGCCAAGAGTGGGCGGCTGGAAATTAGACCATCCAATTTCCAAGTGTTGGAGATGAGGGGAGGCAAGGGGAGCAGAAGGGAGGTACAAGAGGACAGAAGGGGCAGGAGACACGAGAAGGGTACAAGAAGTGCAGTTCATTTTTAAAATGTGGACTTCTCTTTGGGTTGTTGGCTTCCCGATGCTTCTTTTAAAAAAATATATATTACTTCCATGCAAGTAAAACAAAATACTAAAGTGGAGAAGCAGTATACCCAAAAAGAGTGATGAAAGGGTCCAAGCACCATGCGGTAACTGACCCATGAAGATTTTTAGAGGAGGAAAAAGATGAAAGTGATGAAGATTACGTTTTTTTATCAGTCACAACCAGACATCATACCCCAACTTGGTTACCATGTCACCACATTTTCTGAAAACCAATCCATTCTCACTCACAACTCGTCAAATACCGATGCTTGGTAAGTGCCCCTCGCCGTCCAATACCGATCCACCGAGGCCCTCTTTAGAGTCTGTATGACATTTTTCAGAGCTTTCAACTAACTGCATTTAAAACCCATCCGTGTCATTATTCGAGGGTCCGAGCAACTGACGTACTATAAAGAGCGAGAAAGTCAGCTAATGGTGGGCAGGAGCTGAAGTTTGATGGCTTAAACACAGGACTTTCACCCAGGAGACTGCTGTTAGTGTGCCGTGTGAAACCAACTAACGCCAATTATGTTAAAAGTACTTCATAACCAAGTGCTTATGTTGCCTAAACCCAGTGGCGGGCCGTGCATTTCATACCTGGGCCTTCACTCATAAAAATGAAGCTCCGGCGGCATTAACGAACAATGCATACAGTCAAAATCAATTCAGCTAAAACACACATTCCGCCACACTAGAGCACGGGCCATTCAAATATTATTCATATCAGAGGGAACAATATTACCTATATCATGAAAAGTTCTTCTTACTGACGGATTTATTCGTCTGTCAACACCGAGAGGGAAAATTAGTCCACTTGAAAACACATGAATCTTCAAAGTAGATCACTTAAAAACTTAAACTTAACTTTAACACTTTGCGCGGAGTATATAGACCGCTGCCGCTTCGCGCGTCTTCATGTTGCTGTGCACCGGCTAAATGTGTCCCCAGCGCAATATAGGACACCCAACATGTCAGGCCAGCCCACTGACCAATCACGTATTGCTAGGCCAGCTAGAAGGCTCTGGCACGTCAAAGAATACGCCCAACATGTCAAACTAAAGATCTGATTGGTTGAAGACTATGACAATCAACAATATCGTCCCCGTTCACTTAAACTACACATGGATTCACTTGTGAGTCTGCAGGCCTCGGGCCTCTCTTCTACCTAGAGACACAGAGGTGAAATCTGATTGGATAAAAGCTCTACTTAAAACAAGCTGCACTGGAAGCAGAGCAACTGAGGAACACAGTAGCTGTGCAATGAGAAAATGAGCTAATGGGAAACAAAATTATAATACATGTAGTGTATAAAATTATGAAATTATAAAATAGCTATAACTTTGTGATTCTGTCTAGGCCAGCAGAGAAGGCCTTGCAGGCCCTGACGGCCCACTAAACCTAACCAAGTACTTTTGTTGCAAATGAAAACATACTTAATACTTGGGGGCTTTAGAGACTGTTTTCTTTCGTCTTTAAATGTTCGGCGGTCTACAATCTTGTTCATGGTTTACATAACTCGGAGGGAAGGCAAAACTGAGGATTTCACAGTTCTGTTGTTTCTCCGTCATCTCCGACTCAGCCAGTGGCCTTTGATGTCTTGAAAAGTGCAGCTGCAGGGCAGGCAATCGCTAAGCTGCACTGTGTCGTTTTTTTCTTCGGATGTACGCAAATAGGCGGGGGTTTAGAGAAATATTAATACTGGAGAGTCGCCGATCCTGCTTTTAACTTGGATGGTCAAAACTGAAAGCTAATTGTGATCGATTTTTAGTTTGGAGTCAAAATTGTGACACACTTAGTTGTGAAAACAGATAACGGTTGTTGAGTTCATTTCAAACCTAGCTACCTACTGACCGACCAATCGATCAACTGGTCAGTTTAGAATTTTGCTCAATACAACAGTACAATATGAACTTAGTCTACTCCGCAGCTATATCAACCTTTTTATGATACAGCTGTAAATATGAAAACAAACAGCAGCAGTTTATTTCTCAGCCATCATTACAAGCATGTGTCAACTAGTAAGCACAACGGAAACAATCTTTGACATAAACCACTGATCAATTGACTAATATTTCAATCAAAACTCACTCAGAATTTGAGTTTGGTGTGTGAACAACAGGAAAAGTTCAGAAATGTTCTCCAAATCTTTGGCAACCTACTTAAGTCCACAAATCCATTTATATTCTCCATGAATTACAATCTAAAATGAAGCCAGCAAGTCTGTTGGATTGCTTCTCTTCTGGTCCTTTCTCTGCTGCTTCCATGTCTTCTCTGAGACAGGTGGAGTAATTATTGACAGACATGAAAGAGTTTTAAGCCACATTTTCTCCAACGGTGTTCATTCTTATAATTTGTTGGCAAAATAAGAAATAACCCCCCCCAATTACTCAATCTCAATCTTCACATTAGGTACCATCAAAGAATATCCACTTGTGTATGTCTAGGTCTCCCTCTAATTGGCTGGCTGATCTACGGTACAGGCTGTCTCTCTCTTTTTCTCTCCAAATGACTGGCACTCTGTTTCTCAATGTACAAAAGATGTGTGTGTGTTTTTTGTGTGTGTGTGTGTTAGAGAGAGAGAGAGAAAGAGAGTCATGTTGAGCACACAGATGGGCGAGCAGAGGATGATTAGAGTGGTATTACATTGTCGCTGGGTTGGCACGCACAGCTTTAATTACCAAGTGCAGCAAACACACACAGACATTTCTAGATACACACACATTTACACAAACACACACACACACACACACACACACACACACACACACACTTAGACACAAATTCATGCAACACTACACACACATACAATACAAAAACACCTATGCACACAACAAAAACATGAGCAAATACAGATAAAGCATTGACACATAATAGACAAATTTAAGCTGAACCTGGGACCAACTCTCAGTGTGATACACTACACAATAATGCTTTTGAATTGAGGTGTTTTTCATACTGAAACCCAGTGGAGTTCTAATGATACCCATTTTGAACATGTCTTGCTGCTTAGGTTCAAAATTGCAACCAATCAGCTTTAAAAGTGAATTTTTCCGATGCTCTTTCGGTATTTTTGCGGCTACTTTTCTGTCTGTTAGATGTGAAACACCTCATGGTTCCAGAAAATAACTGAGAGGAGAATCCATCGATCGTAGGGTCTGATCCCAAAGTCCTCCTGTCTCATGTTGAGCAAGGAATAGAACTCCTATGTTCAGTTTATTAATATACAGATGTGAAATGTATCCCTATGTGGGTGAAAAAAAATGATTCCGCAATCTTCCATTGATCAGTCTGTCTGCTCGCTAGTGAAAAATATAATTGTCAACAATGAATCAGGATCATTCTGGTGCTTTGTAACTCATAAAACAAACCTATGTTTGAGGGGAATGAATTAATAAATCATAATGACATGAAGTGTTGAATTCTAAATTGATCGTGATGTCCCATTGAATTGTAATGTAATCTCAAAAATGTTCTCAACGCTTGTGCAGTCAGATTCTTCATACGTCTACAGTATGAACAGCTTCATTGAAACAAATGCCTGTGTTTTACTTTGTGTGTGCCATTCTTTTGTTCTGTCACTCAGAACTCTTTATATTAGATTATTTAGATTATAAAACTGTGTTCAAATTGGATTTGCTCTTGTAAACACATAAATTGATATTTCATATAGTGTACAACATGATGAAGGGGGGGGGGGGGACTAAAAGAAAAAGCCCAGTGGATTATGATTCCATCTCATGATAACAAGTGGTCGTATTAGTATCAAACTTCCTGTCTTTGATCAGACAGTTTAAAGCATGAGTTTGCCAATTTCAGACTGTAATTACTTTAAGTTCTTGTGTGACTTCTCATGTGTCGACAAAATTTAACATTTGGGAAGTTTGCCTTCTTTTCCAAATGATAATAAGCATTTTGTAAAAATGTGTTCATATTTCCCAAAATAAGTCTTTCAAATTGGCACACATTCCAGAAATTATATTGGCACTGGTTTCAAACCAGTTTATTTAAGTCACAATAATTATTATTTGTTAAAACAGCCGCCCTCTATCCTGGGACCCACCACCTGTAACCGATGTTAGGCTGCCACAGATGTCTGGACCACATGTTTTACTGACTAAGAAAGGGATAAAGGGTCGAGGAGGAAACAAGACAGAAAACACACTTTTCTCTGTCTAGAATCCATCTGCAGACGGGGATGAATGGAGGACGGGAAAAAGAGAGAGAGAGAGGAGGAAGAGACGGGGGGGGTGGGGGGGTTCAAGGGCTCAATCTATCCCTTAGATGAAAAGCAAACGGCAATCGGCGAGGCGCAAACATGCGTGTCATCCCCATGGAATTGGCTGGCGGTCGGTGGCTTATCAGGGTCCTCCTTTCTCTTTTTCTGTGCAAATGGGGAAGAGATGGAGGATGAGAATGAGCAAGAGAGAGACAGACATTTATATTTCATTGGACTAGACGCTGCGATGCCAGTTAAACTGATGTCGCAGCTCTCCAGAGGAGGGAAAGCACAGATGAAGAGCAAAAGAGCAAAAAAAAAAAAAAAAAGAGAGAGAGAGAAGAGAGTAGGACATGCTAAAAAATAATGGTGGAAGATGAGCGAAATGGCAAGAGAGAGGGGAGAGGAGGGAGGGAGCGTGAGAGGTTAATCTTGAACAAATATCCATAGTGACAGAACAAGAGGGCCGCATGCAGCGAGTTGTTACTGGGAGTGGATAAGAGGGGATTTACACAGCAAGTGGAGAGGGAGGGAGTGAAATTGTGAAAAAAAAGAGAGGTACAGACACTGTGAGAGAGACGACGGCAAGGTGAGACATGAGGAGAGGGAGAGAGAAAACGGAGAAGTGGGGACCAAGAGAGAGCTTCAGAACAAGTATACGAAAGAAGGCTGTTGAGACGATGAAAGAAGTGCATCGGAAAGACGGGGACGAATGCATAGAGACACCACTTGAGAAAAGTGGAGGGAGGCAGAGAGACAAGAGAAGGTTACAGACTATATGAAGTCTGTCACACACTCAGAAGTAAAGCCGAGCGTATCGCAGATGAAGACGGACCGAGATGGTGAAGTTTCTTGATCCTCTGGTGCCACTCGAAGGTATTAGGGGCTGAGCTGAAAGTCGATAAGAAAGCTGTGGTCGAGGGATTCAGGTTTTTTTCTTGTTTTTTTTACAGGAGGGTGTGAAGACCACAAATCACTGCATCCTCCATCGCCTCATCATCAAAGGTGTGGTTTAGCCAGGCCCGAAAACATAATATGAGTCCATCAAGGAGAAAGATAAGAGTGTCAAATAGTTATCTATCACAGGGGGTCTTCATCATCTCTCGCAGTAAGTGTGTAAACATGCATTTAAGGCCAGCTTTAAAGCAGTAATCTTATTTCTTAAAGCTGTATTGATTGATTTGTTTTGCTTCCTGGGGGCAGTGGGAACAAGTTGTAAACACTGACAACCTATCACCATACACAGTTGATACCGCAAACTATTTACCTCTGTTTCGGTCCCAACCAGCTCTTGAGGGACATATCTGGCCTTTTGGCTGCTCAATGATCCACCTAAATCCAAAACATTGAGCTGAAAGATGCTAAAACTCAGAGCTGAAGGGATTCGGGTGCTTTTCTAGGACTGACAGGCATAGTCATTTGATCGATGGTAAATATAGAAATAACCTGAGTAGATTTCTGCTGGAGAAAGTCGATTGCTTGATGATAGTACACATGTGCGAGACAAAAGCTTCAGACAAGGAAAGTAAGCGGGATAAAATAAAAGATTATAAGACATAGTATTGCTTCATTGTATTCAAAGTCATTTAATTTAAAGTCTAGCTACAACTGAAACGGACACTAAGTAGCCACTAGAATGCTAAATAAGTTGTTTTCCACATCTGAAAAGTTGCATATTTGAAAAATCCGTACATTTGTAATCTATGGAAAACTGTGCACTCTCTCTCTCTCTACAACCAATCGAATACACCAGGAAGCTGTGTCTTTCATCAGTAATACTCTAAAAGTGTTTGTTTCAAAGTAAGGTAGAGAGAATGAAGTGCATGTAAATATGACTGTTATAGTGAACATGTTAATACAATGCATGTAAATGTATTCCTGCTCAACCTGGTGTCTCATGTGTATGTAAACATACTCAAGGTAGAAAATAAATCTTTGGCCTCACACAGCACTGAGGCCATATTCCATATGTCGCATTTCACATAAGCAACATAATTACACCCAGGTGCGAGTGTCTCTCCGTGTCTCCTTGAGATACGCACACATACCAGTAATCATCAACGTCTGGAGGAACACTCACCATCTCAAGTACCACTTGTACTTTGTTTACTTTTCCTGTGCAAACTGTTCCCATTTTCTGCCTCTTGAATGGGACTTGACCTTGAAAAACTGTCCACACTAAAAAGCAGCCACTAACCGAGGGACCTTGAATGTCTCAGCCCATGTTCTTACTTGGAGGTTTTTTTTTGTCCTGTTACTTTCAATAACTGTACAAATGTAGATAATTGGACATCCTATTGGTGACGCTTGCAGAGCAGAAATTGAAGGTGTATGAATAAAACATCAAAAGTAAGTGACCCTGTTGGACCTTTTTTCATGATAAAACAGAATTTCTCCACTGATAATCAAAGATTATACAGCGGGAATGCATCATAGAAAAAAATCAGAGATGATCGATGTCTCAGCCTTAACAGACGAGGATGCAGTGCAGTCACAGAAAGTGCCGTGTTTTTAAGTTTTTACTGATCTTTTCCCCGCTCCCTGGTCGCCACCATGGTGTCAAATGTCACTGCCACTTTCTTAACTAGTATTGCAAACCACGCCTAAATGCAAAAGCATTGCACCTGTTCTCTAAGGATTCTTAAAAACAATTAAAAGTGCTTGTATGTGCAGGTGATATTTCGTTTCCTTTGCCTCCCACCGCTCTTTGTAGAAACCAAACATCCTGTGTCAGATGTCTTATTCAGTTTCACTGTGGAAATATTAGTGACAGGACAGAGAGACACCTAGAAAGACAGATGACCAGATGCACATAGAGCTAGACAGAGGAGAAAGAGAGACAGATGCGGACAGATAGAGATGATGAGAGGAGGGAGAGACAGATGGAAAGATGGAGATAGATGAAGACAGCAACTCAGGGAGGATATTGGAGCATTTGGCTTTGAGCCTGAATCAACACAGCAAGCTGACAGCTATATCTGTAGGCTTTATTAACATGGAAAGGGCACAAATCCATGGGCACACACACACACACACACACACACACACACACTAGAAACTGAGTAAACTTCTAGGAATATGTAAGCAGAGGTTTGCATAGCATGTGAAATGAACTCTGAGATGTAGCCAAGATTCAGGCAATGAGTATTTGCGTGTGTGTGTGTGTGTGTGTGTGTGTGTGTGTGTGTGTGTGTGTGTGTGTGTGTGTGTGTGTGTTTGCAGGTGGCAATTGGCACTCATGTAAATGTGCAAGATTAGGTATCCAGGTGCATCATTTATCTCCTCAGCAGATGTTTTGAAAGACAACCTTTAACATACGAAAACACACGCCTTCTGAATCTCTGAACGCACAAATATACAGGCAAACACACACACACACACACACACACACACACACACACACCGAGCCAATTCTGATGGATTTCCGTACAACAGATAAGTAAACAAACAGGTAAATAAGGAAGGAAAAGAGAAAGGCAACAATGTTCCTTAGTACAGTCAGTTTAAGTGTGTCATGTGGGGGGGGCATTCGCATTCAGACCTGCAGGAAGGGCACACAGTTGGCATTAGGTCAAGTCAAGGGGAGCCTGAAGTAGCACCCAGGCATCATTTGGTTAGGAAGTCTGGACTGGCCACAATGTGTGTTCTTCATCAATAGGACAAAATCAATGGACGAGAGACTGTTCCTTCCTGTTTGGCTCTTGCGCTCTTCGACGCCGGCTGACGAAACTAAACTGCTCTCGTCCACTCAAATGATATCCGTTTTACTCTCTACTGTTTGCCTGATTCCATGTTTATGCAGCATAATACTTTCCGTCTGTCAGGACTATGGTGCTTTGCATGCAGCTGATCCTGTTCCTGTCAGCAGTACGGGAGCTGTCCTTGGTACTCATCTCTGTCCGCATTGGCTGGAATGCTTACCAGACAATGATTACAATGTCTAATTATCAGCTTTTAGTTATTTACAGTAAACTCGCTCTATTTTCTTCAGCATATGACCGAAGTCTGACTTAATCAGATGTTTATGTAAACAGAGCGATATCTGCAAAGTCGAGTTCAGTCAATGTTGTTAGTGCTCACGACCGTGAAT